>JANFAA010000027.1:0-502870 GCA_024663435.1 Pisolithus sp. B1 | reverse complement strand
AGGTCACGTGACCAACGCTCGGGCATGATGCAATAGCCGTCTTGGACGGCCACCTCGCAACACGAACTGATGATCACGTGACCGACTCTCACACCGTGATGAGATGGCCGTCTAAGACGGCCATCCTGCTCGGCAACGTGTCGATCATGTCTCCCAGTTACATCTCGCCTGACAATACAAACGGAGTGATGTCACGACCGACTATGTTTACTTAAATCCTCAAGTTCAATTGAACCTCGGCGGCACGACAACAATAGTAAGGAAATGCAAGACAGTGAATGTGATTGAAAGAAGGCGAAGGACTGCATTTACGGATGAAAGATGCTCAGGTAAGGAAATACCGCGCGCGACACATTAACTGGCTGATGATGACGACAATCACCCTCCCACTCATGTCATAGCTGGCCATTAATGAGTATCATTACACGTCATTCAAGTGTAGCTTTCCTCTCGATGAAGCTCATCGGCAACCAGGGATGACCGTCCAAAGACAGCCAAAGAAGGCATTTATAGCGCATGTTATCGATCCGTTGAATCGCTTTGCTGCATGTTGGTAAAGCAGCTGCGTGACTTTTACAGATCCGTCGTTCAAGATATTCACCGCCTGTCTTCTTGGTCAATGATATCTCACTGCCCCACACTGATCACCATACTCGGGAAGTGCCGCTGGCGCCGGCGACAACCTTGCTTGAAAAGAGGGAAGTGCAGAGATAGTAATGGGGGTACACTACAGTGCACATTTGTATAAGGCTGTTGCTGTCAGTCCCACGGAGGCTCTCGACGTACCAGCAAGACCGCAGATGGATCGCACCCTCTCTCCAGTAGGACATGCCATTTACGACGAGTTCCGGACAATCCACTGATTTACTCGCGGAGGATGATCGTCTGGCCCTCTTTGCGGGTGGATAGGGGTCGTCGCGCAACTTGGACGAGCGGAACGAAGCATAGTAGTTGAGCCTGAGGTCAGCGTGATTTTGGGGTTGCGCGGTTGTCGTTTGCTATGCTACATGCCTATCAACCAATGAGTGTTCTATTTCCTGCTGCTGGTTTGTGTGCTGTCTACCACATCCGTTCCTCGTAGTTCTTGCCTGGTTCATCTGTAACGTACGTAACGTATATACATACGTTCACATGCCGTTAAGGAGAGAGTGTATGTACTGACTATTAAATGTCGCAAGAATAGGTAACTGCCCAATGAACCACGATAAGACAGCAGGTTTAAGGGACATGGCTTGTCTTCATCTCGGTCCCTCCAGTGGCCAAGTTCCCGGTATAGCTCCTTCTCCCATCCGGCTGGGCTCGCGAAGCGTCTCCGGTGGAGCGGTCCATTCGACCTTTCTCGATCACCCTCACGGGGGGGGGTCAAGGGCCTCTGGCGTTGCAATGGCGGGCCGAAACCAGGCTTCACCGAGTCCTGTCTTCCCTTGAGGTCTGGTGTCGAGTGTCTCTTGGACATTTGTTTTGAAGCAAATGCGACGCTGGGACCATAGATTGGAACGACTCAGTACGCCTGTCAGGCGTCGCCACCGACGTGGCAACGTTACCTCCCGTCTCAAGTCTGGCGACCTGCCTTGGCAAAACGGCAATCCCTTGCTGCAATCGCCGTCGGTATCCAGGTACGTGTGTCATTGAGCCAACCTGTTTGATAGGGAGGGTCTGTCAAACGAAGGACAGAATACTATCTAGCAGTACCCTGTTTATATATGTGCGAATTACCTAAAAGGACCACAGCCGTCTTGGACGGCCATCGCGCACTGGCCTGCGTTTTCTGATATTGTGTTGTTATTGTGTTTATTGTGTATGTGTACATTGATGTTTGTTTATGTGATGGTACCATCGGGTGGGACTTGGCCGTCTTGGACGGCCATCTGGCATGGAGCACTGCCATCACGTGACCCACTCTCGCTCCCGTGCAATGGCCGTCCAAGACGGCCACCATGCCAAGCAATGAATTGCTCATGCCATCCTAGCTCGCTGCGGGCCCGACTTCGACTGGACGTCACACGGTCAAGGATGTCCTCAGGTTTAAAGGAGCCTTGTCAACACTTCAACAGTCAATAAACACTCAACACCAGAAACTGGAATGAATGCATGAAGAACTAACTAACTAGACGGCCACGGTTACATTAGATTCTCAGATAAGAAAACATCAAAAATGATGGAACAATGGAAGCTGAAGAAAAGACCGAGTGCGACTTAGCTACAAGTTTAGTGATGACGGGATCTGCTGCTGCCTCCATCGTAACTGACCGGCTTGGATGTCTGCCCAACAGCGCATGATGGAGCATTATCACACGTCATCATCCAAGACGGCCCAAGGTGGCCAGTCAACGAACCACTTATCTATCCGTTGTGATCCATTAATCCCCAACCCGCATGTCACTTGTTGAGATACTGACACATCAGATTTTGGGAGATTTAGGATAGGTTTAAATGACAACAGAATGTCTTAATTTGGTATACTATTTGAAGTGTTGACATTTTGCTTGCCATTTAAACCTGTCCCAAATCTCCCAAAATCTGATGTGTGATCGAGACGGCCCGAATTCAAGCGAAACGTGTAAGAAATGGGATCATGTCTGACGAGGGACTAAGGGCGCAAGCCTGGGTGCGGCCCACCCAGACTACACAAAATGAAATAGCAAAAGGTATATAACGGTTGCTACCACCAATACGATCGATGTGAGACGAGACGCCTGCTCGCCCTCATGTAACCCGCCTGCCTGCCTGAGCCTCCGCGTGTCCATACAGGCTGCCTCCGTATTATAGTCTCCTCGTTGGTTGGACCCTAAAAAATCGCCAATGCAACGGCGTGCCTTCTGCAGAGGTAATTACCTTGCTTGGCAAGGTTTCCGCCGCAGCCATATCCCAGTCCCTTTCCGCGTCCACCTTTCTTCTGCATCGTCGTACTTAGGTCAGTACAAATTTCAGGCCGCCACGTCCTCGACTCACATGCCCCCATGCATCCTTCCGTCAATCCTGAAACTCCCTTCACAATGACTTCCTCCAACCAAATGTCCGTCATCGCCAATGTGACTCGCACAGATGCTCATTCCTACCTCCCCACCATGGATGCTCCACCACTGCTCAACCGTGTCTGTCGCCTCCAATGTTGTCCCTCTATCGAATGTACTTTGTAATCTCGTCTCCCAAATTTCCATCTGATCTCGCTGACTCTCCCCCTCATCTAATTTGGACCTAGCATGACAGTATACGATCGCACCCAGCCGCTGATTCCCCCAATTGAATGGCACCGAGGCAACCAGGCGGCATTTCACCATTCTATAGTGCAGAATCTCTCGACAGCGCCTACTCATGGCGTTGCCACGAAGCAGACTAAGTCAACTCGAAGTGGTAGGTCAGGCACAGTTTGAAAAACCGGAAGTGTAATGAACTGAGCTTCCAACGAAGTCGCTGCAGCATTCTATCTATCCAATCAACGTCGTTGCATGACGACAAAGGAAGGCTTCGAGTTGAATACTCGCACCGTCAAACTGTACACGATAGTCGTATAATTCGAATCGAAGTGAACTTACCTCAAGATAAGCTCAGTTCGATGGCAACACTAGTCAGTCGTCCCCATTGGCCAAATATTATAGATGAGAGGGCGATCGCACAAGTACTTTCTGTGCACGAACTATGTATATTATGTATGTATTTATTTATTGACAAGCCACATTTGGAATCCTACCCATGGGTTTTTGAAGGCGTATTAAAAGTTCGCTCGTGCAGGTGCGAATTTTTCCCTAAATGAGAAAACAGTAAGCATTTTTTTGAAGTGCACATGCACACATGATTCGGCACCTGGTCTTGGCGTTGGTGGGGCCGTCTTGGACGGCCAGCGGTGCATGGGGGTTTAAACTCACGTGACCCCTCCCCACCTCGCAGAGCAGTCTTGGCCGTCTTGGACGGCCAAACGCAATGGCGTGTCCGTGGGAACGCCTTACGTCATCGAGCCACGCTCTATGCAGTTGGCCGTCTAAGACGGCCACGTGATGTTGGGCAGCGACAGGCCAATCTTCTTTGAGAGGCCTCATGGGTGCAACGTGCGGTGGGCATGGATGCAACTAACTACGTTGACTACGTACCATAAACCTACCAACACTGGATAACCAAACCAACCACCAATCAACCACCTCCCATTTGGACCATCTGCCGGGTGTGAAATCAACTCCATTTTCGACCATCTTTTAGCCATCCGATCAACTGCACGGGGAAGCATATTAGATGACATGACAGAAGATAACCAGCAGATACATATCTAGAATCCATCTCAGACGAACAGGGGTTTCCTTATAGGGAACCCCACTTCCTAAAAGGGAACCCCATGGGGTTGCGCTGGGTTAGGAGTACCCCCCCGAGGTGCTCAGGGTTGGCACCGGAAAGCCGACCCTGGGCATGCTCATAACCTAACGACTCTGTGGGATCGGGGACGATGTGAAACTTGCTCTTGGACCATGGAGTGGTCCAGACTTTGAGGAGGACCATGTGAATCTGATGCACTATCTGGGACTGGTCTATGCCATCCTCTTGGAACATGTCGTCCAGTCTCGATATTTCCATGTTGGCACCCTCGAGGAACCAAAGGTCTCGCAACAACATCGTTATGAAGCAGACCATGGGGTGGATGTACTGCTTCAACATGCTCTGGTGCATGTGCTTGTGAAATGGCATGTTGGAGATCCCTCTAGAAAGATGAGCGAGAGGTCAGCGCAGCTCGTCGACGAGTTGCGCCAGGCTTACTCTTTTGCTGGGTCGGGCGAGTTGAGCCTTTGCAACACCAGCTCGTCCGTGGTGTCGATCAGCGTCGCCGCTTCTTCAAAGTATGATCTGACGCTCTCTGCCAAGGTCCCATAATGCTCTTCGTTAGGCGAGGACAGCCGTGGCAGGGCCACCAAGGCACAGAGTTTGTCGGTGGGCTTCTTGAACCATTTGGCCCATTCGTTCCAACGTGTGGTGAGAAGCCATGGGGTGACGAGTCGGCCATCGGTGGGTACTTGCACTGTGTCGAGCTGTTCCCCCAGTTCCTTGAGCAGCTTGTTCACCAATACCTTTTCTCTGGAGTCTTCCCCCTCTCCAGCTTCCATGGTTACCTCCCAAAGTTGGCGCAATGTCCCTGCACCCTCTGGCTTCATGCGCTGTGCCTTGCAGGACCGCCAGTGCTGTGGCATGGGTATGTGGCGATGCTGTAACCCATGATGCTCCTTCATCTTCTTCTGCTTGGTGTATACCATGGAACAAAAACTGCATGCCATGGCATCAAACACTTCCAGGCCATGTACCTTGGGCCTGGGTCCAGTGATGGTTGGCAGGGAAGCTGTCACCCGAAGCTGCGATGTGATCAGGTCGAAATGTCCCTGATCGAATGTGCTCAACAGCTCAGGATGTTTGTTGACCAGGTGTGCCCGTCCAGCGGTGGTGGCGATGCCTTCTTTGCATGTCCGACATGCCAGGAAGTGAAACTCTGCATTGACCACCAAGTCGATGCTGTCCAGGTAAGGGTGGCAGATGAAATGAGGTTCCACCCTGACATCATCTGTCATGCCAGTACCCATCTGATCGACTGGTGTAGCTGCTCGTGAGATGGAAGAAGGGCCATGTACCAGGGACTGGGTAACAAAAAAAAAAAAAAGAAAAAAAAGAAGTCGTGTTTAGCACCCTGCCACTTGACATCCTTGGGAATGGTCTTACCATGAGGGATGGTGCTTCCATGTCCTGGGGAGACCTGGGACCTGGGGCATGGGGGGATGATGCCATGGCTGACTCCCCCACTTGACTAGACATCTGTGTCGGTTGGCGTAAGTCGTCGACGGATTGCGCAGGAGTGAAACCTGTCACTTACATCGAACGTCGGCGGTGGGGAGTGCATGGGGGCATCGCCATGATCGGATGGGGCTGAGGGGGAATTCATGATTTTATCATCCTGTGGGATGGCTGGCATCTATGAGTGGGAGCATGTCAATCATGTGCATGTGTGATGCATGACTCGTCGACGAGTTGCGCCAGCTTACTTACATGGGGAGGAGAAGCAGCATCGGTGGTGATTTCCATTGGTACAGTAGCAGCATTGGCTACTTGGGCCAAAGACTGTCCACCAGCCTGCTTATGTAAGCCCATGTCAAACATTTGTCATGCCAGGACACTTGCCTTCTTTTCTGGACCCAGCCAGGTGGTCTTGAGCGTCTTCATGTGCTTGTGCAAGGCATCCACAGTGGTAAATCCAACCTCCCTTGGGCACTTGTGATGTGAGCAATAACAGAGAAAGGTACCATTCTCATGACGAGCAATGGTGACATCTTGTCCAGTGTAAGCCACGAAGGTGATGGCCTTGACACACTTTTTCCAGTGTGCATCATGGAGGTTCCTGTTGTCAAACTCCAGGCCACATTCTTTGCAAGCACGAGGCATGATGGGGTAGTGATCTAATGGGGTGATGATGGTGGTTGAAAGTCAAGAGGCAGTGTGATGATCTTTCTCATGAATATCGACATTAGAGTTTTTAATAACTGTACAGTTCTTTCTACTTTAGGTTCCTCTTTCCCCATTTAGTAAATGTCAGGTGACCGGTCTTGGTGGGGATGGGTGATGGGGCCCCTTGCAGGACACAAGATTTCTTTGGTCATTAATCCATCAATGGACTGTGCTACCCCCCTGCTAGCGCAAGTCATCAACGAGTTGTGCTGGAGAGAGACATGGGTCTGCGCAATCCATCGATGGATTTTGCTGCTCCCTTGCTAGCACAACTCATCGACAAGTTGTACTGGAGAGAGACGCGTCCAGTGGCTGTGTGGACGCGTCCATCCATATAGGGAGACGCGTCCAGTGGCTGTGTGGACGCGTCCATCCATATAGGGAGACGCGTCCAGTGGCTGTGTAGACGCGTCCATCCTTGATAGGGAGACGCGTCCGAAAGACGCGTCCATATGAGAGACGCGTCCGTCCCCAGAGGGTCTGGGGCACGGAGGAGAATATTAAGTTGGTCTAGTGCCCAGGTAAGAATATTAGTGCACTATCCATCACCTACAATCATTCATACCTGTAGGCACTGTCATTCCTTATATGGCCTCTTATTTGTGCACAATTACATATACATATCCATTTGTGCACTATCCATCACTTACAATCATTCTTAAGTGTAGTCACTCTCATCCCTTAGAGAGCCTCTTCTTCATGCACAAAGGAATATACATATGCAATTGCACTCTATCCATCACATGAAATCATTCATATATATTCCACTTGTCATTCTTTATTGTAGATCATAATATCTTGGTTTCCTTATACACAAATCAATACTCACCACTCTTTGCACTTACTTCCTCACATGTTCCATTTAACTCCATCATGAGTATCTCAGTGATATATTGACTCATATATTGTCATGCATAAGTCCAGCTATGATACTTTTTGCACAGTTTTGACCACTGAAATTCCCCAACAGGCTACTCAAGCCTACTATCACCCTTACCCTATTTACAAAATCATATAGAATCCATCATCTGGACATGCGGAGGGGGCACATAAAAGAATGGATCAATGATGATGGCATACGAAGGACAGAGGAAGAGAAACGAACCATCAGACTGCTGGAGCGGGGATGGGGACGGGGGCGTGTCGGGGACGAGAGTGACTCTGGTCGGGTGTGAAGAGGGAAGCATTTGGATGGAGGGAGAACAATCTGGAGGAGGGTAGATTAGCAACAAATGATGTATGGGGTTGGATGGAGAACAATACCATCTGTGGCCCCATGCACATCCGAGGCAGCACGTGTGAGGAAACAGGTGTGATGAACGTCAGAAAAGAGTAAAATCGTCGGAGAAGGTTAAAAATGGGCAAAAGACGCGTAACGATGATTTGTGTGATTTCACAAGCACGACGGATGTCAGAATCACTACAAGAGAGTTGCATGGGAGATGTTCCTTGAGGCCTCCAATGCGCAAAATGAGGAAAGAGTGTATTTGCGCCCTAGGTCCCGTAGGATTGCGTGTGCGAAACGGAGGGGGTGTGATTTTGCGGCGATTGTACTCACCGTCAGATGAAGAATCCTCTGCACCAGTCTTCTTGTCAATGCTATCCATAGATACATCTGCTTGCGTATCGGGACCGTCCAATTGACGCTCGTGGGGGGCAGGTTGAACTCCTGCGGAACTGGTGGTGATATATCCCGGTTCTCCCAACGGTGTGAAACGATTGCCAGTGTCAGCGACAGGAGAGGGAGGGATGACAGCTTTGGTCGTGGAGGTGGGATTGAGGAGAGGGGCAATTTATTCTGTGAAGTGGGAAGAAAGATGGTTAATATTATGAGGATGGTATGGGTGTCATGCACGTACCAGAGGGATGTGCCGCATTCCTCCCAGCGATGTGCGATTTCACATCCTCTGGGCGTACACCACATTCCGATCTGGACAATATGACAAAGGTATGTTTCTGGGAAGATGACTTCGAGACGCCTTGCAACCCTGCCCGATAGACCACGTCTAAGCCATCGATATCGATTGAGAAATCATCCATGGATTGATCGTGACCGAGATAATCGCTGCGTTGGCGATAGGCGTTGACATCGAGAGCCTGTGCGACGATGATGTCTGGGAGAGTGGATGTTGACGAGACACAATTGACTTACGATAATGAGTTCCTCGAGAGCCTTCTGTACACCCTCTTGCAAAGGTGGTTTGTCGCGTGCAGACACAGTGTTGGTCGTGTCGTCCCATGCGACACGTTGAGATTCAATGCAATTGACGATGCGTTGCATTTGAGACTGTTGTGAAAGTCGCAACACGTCCACGTTGTGTCTGGACAATTCAGTGTCCAAATCGAAATCAAGGACGGATGGATGGGCGGCAGAAATGGAGTCGGCCCATGTAAGTGAGACGGCAACCTTGGATGGGCGCTGCTTAGGCTGGTCGAGAGTCGTTTGACGTTGGTCCGTGCAGACACGCGTGATGCGGAAGATGGAGGTGTCAGTTTCGATCTTGAAACGAATGGTGGCAGCACCACCGGTGGGGTCGGACAGAAGGTTGGGTCGATAATGATTAATGGCACTCGCCTCGTGTATCGAGATGCAGCCAAGGATGCGCAAGATGCGCGTACGAGAGGGACCCAGGAGAGCAGGCCCACTCCCATGTGTGCCATTTGAGGAGCTCTTGACCACGAAACGAATTCGAGACGGCGTCAGAAGAGATCTTCGACTTACGCGACCAAGCTTGGTCACAATACGTTGGCACGGCAGAAGTGACCTTGCGACTGTTGATAAGGATCTTGCACGCCTGGGCAGCCTCCATCTCCAAACTCTTGGCGCGAGCCTCAGCCTGAACCTTGGCTTTCTCCTGCCTGTCGAGACGCTCCTGCTTCGATTCCCCCTTTCGAACGCCTTCGTTTTCATCGTCGTTGGGAGACGAATCTTCGTCTTCATCTTCCGATTTTTTTTCATCCTCGTCTTGCCCATCCACGTATTCTCGATCACCATACTTATCATCATCGTCCTCCGACTTCTTACCTTTGCCTTTTCCTGTCTTCGACCCGCTCGTCTTAGATGGCTTTGACCCACCACTTAAAGACATCCCAAAAATGCCTAGCAACTTGGATTGACTGAGAGAACGGTCGGGTACGTCGAGGAGGGACAGCTGGCCTTCCATGTTGAGGAAGGCGGGGTATGATTCAAATATGAGGAGGACGATCTGTATGATTGATTATTCATTAGCTGAGACAAATGCATGTAACGTCGAAAGCACGCTTACCTTGTCCCACACGTACTGACGCGATTCCACATGAAAGTCCGGATGTGCCCAGACAGCTCTTCGCATGTCGGCACTCGCGGAACCAGGAAACCACTCCTTTGGATGAATTTTGGAAGCATACACGTACGGTGACCACCACGATGACAACTGTGAGACATGTAAGCCTGGTGAAAACGATGTTGGTAGGTGCAAATCATGGCATATGATGATTTGCGTAAGCGACCCAATGTCGATTTCACTCACCTCTAGAATGGACGATTGGATGCGTGAAAAATGTTCTTTGAGAACTTTGAACAAAGAACTTGACATGAAAGGAAACCCCGAGAAGTCGTCCTGACTCGTTTTGCATGCAAAGAGGATACGTGCCTTGATGGAACATGTCTTCAACGTCGTCGCAATATGGTCTCGAACGCGAGTGAGGTCCCCTCGTTCCGCCATCGCATCGACCTCATCTTGCATCTTGAGCGGAACTTCCGAAGCATACTGCGCCAAGACCGTCACCCAATTTGCGGAGGACGGATTGCCGATCTCCTGTACGCCGGTCGTATTACGAATAGACGTCTCGAACGCCATGTTGATAGCCTCTCTCATCGCCGAGCTAATGGCTTCCGTGACTGGCGTCGCCTCCTTCAATCGCTCATAAATCTCTTCCAATTCGTCTTGAGCATGTTGGTCTTTCTTCAAGCGCATTTTCGATATCAATGACTGAACCTTCTTCTCATCCACCTCCACCGTATTGAAGCACATTCGCATGCGACACTCTAGGCACCCAACGAGATAGGCGAGCACCTTGACGACACACATCAGTCACTAACTCCCATCTGTCGAAGACGCACACTTACCCCACCGTAACTTGAGAGCATCGTGTTGTAAAATTCGGTGAATTGCATGAATTCGGCTTGCCAATAATGTACGCCAGCCGCCTCGAAATGAGTCAGCATCTCCCACACATAATCTTGCTTCAATAATTCCAACTGCTTTGCCGCCGTTCCCTTCGACTGTGGCAGAAGCTTGACATGACGATACGTGCGGCCCTCGGCCCTCATCAACTTAAATCTCTGCACCAGTCCTTCCATGGGCGATTCCATGTACACGTGCTTTGTTTCGTTTCGTGAAATATGCACAGCCTAGTGCTTCGTCTATTTTGCCTGTAAATAAAAACAAGAAGAGTCAATAATTTCCGTCACGCAAAACCATTGACGTGGCGATTTGTGCGTTCACGCACAGTCTCTCGGGATGTGCATATCAGCACCCCGGCCATTTTGCGCATATACCTACGGTTTTAGAATGACACTTACTCTCATCAAACAATGAGACCAGCCACTGTCCACCATATGCGACTATCCCCTCGAGCATCTCCTTCTCCTTCTTCGTCGTCTTGTTCCACTTTTGAAGGTCGGCTTCGTCTATCTTCTCAGGGTCTTGTCCTTTGATCGATTTTTCCGTGGCCAAATGTTCGTCCAGTTGTTTCTGCTTGCGATCTAACCATACCTCGAGGGCATATAGTCGATGTTGTCCACCAGCCGCTTGAATTTTCCAGTCCTTCCCCGAATCAGCATTGATTTGTAGTACCGGAACATTGTTAATTGTGACAACCTCCGTAACGTACGTACCCTGTTTCAATAACGATTTTGGGACAATAAATGGCATTGCATGAGTCGGATTGAAGCGGTCCAGACCGTTCACTTGGAAAGACTCAACCAATCTTGCGATCTCCGATGGTTGAACACTGCGCGGGTTCCATCTTCCGAACCTGATGCACTCGCGATGCTCCAGGATGTCGAATCGTGCAAACCCGAGAAGCGCCTGCTTCAACTGGTCATTTTTCATATTGACGTCTTCGATCGTTTCCTCAAGCTGCGGCTGCTTGTTTTTCTTTTCGTCTGTCGGCTGTGTGTCTTCCACACACTTCCCCTGCTCCCAATATTCAATCGCTCGCGGTCAGTACTTCATCACTTCATGAGGATTCCCCCGCTCACCTTGCTTCCCTCTGCAGACTTTCCCTTCGTTCCTTTCGTTCCTTTGGGAGCCATCGATGTATTTAGATGGTGTGTCGTAGATAGAACGATGGTGTATCGGAATGTAAATGATCAGATACAAGGTCTCGTCCTTCTTGGTATCTTTACCTGTGTGTCACCTGTCACATGTCGTTTCTCCATTTAGTCCTACATATCCCGCTCTCAGGCTTATCCGTATAATATGTCATAATGCGTGTGGTGTGTATATAACTTTCATACGATATATGTTATCTGTGAAATATCCTTTCACTCGATCATTCAGGCGATACCCTCAGCTCTTCCCCACGCAAATCTAACCATCTATTCATTTGTGTGCTTTACATCTTAACAACGCAACTTTACATAGTTTCCCATTCATATCGTTCGTGTGGCTATTGCACAAATCGTTCTGTGTGCGCAATTGCGTCTTTTCGATATTACTGGTATTCTTACCCACACACCAGACCCCCTGGTGCCAGATGCATCTCTCCTAGTTTAGTCATGATGGAAGGAGGGGCGTACTTCCAGAGCGATATGACGTTTAGGTAGTCGCCGCGGCCACCGTAGGATGTACTTCTACGTCATGTATGCATGCTACAGACTGCCGAATACCCCACCTAATTCTTGCCCAAGTCCATGTCCAAAAGTTTATGGCGAAACAGCACTAACGACTTCCTACCTTCGGTGTCAATGCATCCTTTAAGACGTCATTTAGCATCTCCATCGCAGAGCTGTCCCTTCGCCTTGCCAGTAGTCCCCCCTCTGACATATCTAACCCATTCCTAACGCCTCCGACATCATCTGCAACTTTTGCACTACCGGCGCTATCCCTAGCAGCATTCTGATAACTCTCCATCGCACGCGCAAATACAGGTGTCGTCTGCAACGCTACAGCAGGCAACGAAAATCGTTTTTTCCTCCGCTCTGCGTCTTCCCCCGTCGTAGTTGTCTTAGGTCTGGGCATCCCACTAGTGTTCGCGATCGTGCTGGCGTTCGCTGGGCGGCTGCCCGCGTTGGAACTGTTGACACTTTTCTCTCCGTCGGAAGAACCTAGACTCGAACCCGCTCCAATCCCAGGCCCCATATCCACCCCTGGACCTACTGACTCGTGCATAGCAAAATCGTCGAGGATATCGTGGTAGCTCCGTGGACGCGAAGACAAGCGAATACGTATCGGGGTTGCGGAGGCGGGAAAGTGATCCCGTACATTTTCAAATCGTTGTGGGTCCGTAACTGCGTAAGCGTAGCTGATGCGCTCGTGTTCGTGCGTGGGTACGCACTCGTGTGCATGTACGAGGGTAGATGTGTTCGGACTCGGGTTCACGTTCTGCCTGGTACTTGCAATCGAGTCTAATCTCCCGGTCGACCATCGAGCCTTAGGACTGCCCCCGCTACGATCATTCTCTCTTTGGCATACGCCCGCACCCACATTGGTGTCGTCGTCATCGTCAACCTCATTCTCATGCCCATTCACATCCTCACCGTTGGCATGAATCCCTCGGTCATATTGCTCTGGGCCGCGCCCGCTGCCCATAGCCATCAAAGCTTCGCTCACATCCAAGCTGCGTCGTGCAGGAATAGATAGCCAAGGAGGGATAGCACGCATCGTTGAATCCAGTCTGCGTGCGCCGACGAATGTATCTGGATCGTCCCCACTGCCCATACCGCGTTCGTTTTCGACAGCACCAGTGGTACCGACCACGACAGCAGCCATTGACAGTGGAGTACGAGCACCATCAATCTTGTTCCTTACTTTGTGCTTCATGTTTGCATCAGACTCAGGGACAGTGCAAGGAAGAAGAGGGAATGTTGTATCATAACATTTGGTACATGCACGCGCAAGTTTCGGTTTCTCCTCCATGGCCAAGGAATTCGCATCGACGCGAGATATGTAGAAGGTCTATTATGCAAAGAGGGGGGCAAAAAAAAAAGCAAGTCAATAAATATTCCACTGTACGAACGATCCACCAATATACGGGTGGTATAAACCACTACCTTACCTTACCAGAGCACGCCGCACAAACCACTCTCCCACATATCCGACAATGATGTTTGCGTCGCCACGCACCCCTTCCTCTCTCTTTCTCTTTCCCTCTTTCATTTTTTGCGTTGGAATCATCTCCAAAACTGGCCTTCGCGGATCTCCATCCAAACACATCCCCCAATCTCAGGTCCAGGACGAATCCAAAAGGTCTCCCACATTGCATGCACTTGTTCGCTTTTGCATCGGGGGTCCATACAGGTGGAAGGAAGTTGTCAATATGTGCTCTCCGTGCTTGCGTTTGACTGTTCTTCGGCGCCGTCTGCGGGAACTGATCTCCTCTAGGCACTTCGGGGGACCATCCACCGGCATCACTCGAATGCCCAGAGGTAGCCAAATGGTCAAATGTTGGGGGACTTTCGCAAGGATCGGCACGTTCATGCGCAAATGCCCTCAATGCCTGCCGGATGTGAACATTAGATCCGCTCGCTGATAACGTCGAGTCAGGGTTCACTCGCGCGAGTGTCATGAGACGCGTTGCCCGGGCTGCACGGAGAGATGTTAACCACGTCTCGAGGATTTCTCGTTCTTGTGATACTTGTTGCTCTTCGGTTGCAAAGATCGGAAGGTAGAAGGGATTAGTCGTCGGACGGAATGGGTAGCGTGAGGGCGCCAAAAAAAATTCAAAATAGGGCCGTCATATACCACGTATATAACGAATACATACCTGTTGGAGCGTACAATGCAAACGAGCCTTGCGGGCTCAAGATATCCAATCGTGGAGTCACACCATTATGCACGATAGTCATCACAACTTCCATGTCCACGAGATCGACGTGACCTGCATATAACCATCTTTCATTTTCGCTGCGTAGGCTCGATCGGGATTCGAGGAGACGAGGACCACTATTTGTCTGGTCACGGGATAACCAAATTAAATGGTCACTCAAGAGAATGAATTCGTAGGCAACGGAGGAAGAAGACTGTTGGCAAGTGAGTGTTCCACGTTTGAGAAGGTCCCGACCGGGTGCTACGAGCGGTGATAATGATGATGGGAGATTGTGCGTATTGCGTTGGAGGTTAAGAAGGGTTAGAGTTTGAGCATGTGTCATGAGAGACGTGTTTAGGGAGGCCGTTACTGTGGTTGGGGCGAGTAGTAATCGTGAGATCGGAACATGCGCATCTGGATGAATTGGAGGGAGGACATACTCTTTTCTACGAGACCGAGTGCTCGTTGGAGGGCTTCGTGCTCCGTGGAGGTTGGATCCGTGGCTTGTAAGATGTCTCTGAGGAGAAGAAGATACCGCGGACACCGTTGGACGGGAGTGAGGAGGTAATCGGACAAGCGGAGATGAGCACAGCGAGGATGTGATTCCTGAGTGCGCAAGAAGGTTGTGAAACGGGGGTTCGGCGAGGTGTCAATACTAGAGAGCGACATGAGGAGCGTAAGCGAGGCCGGGAACGAGGTTATGAAAGGGGTGTAAAGAGAAAGATAGGGGAAATGTGCGAGTAGGACGGCGGAGAATGGTGTCGACTTGGATTGAAGATGTTCCGTCAATGCTGCCGCGAGTGTACGATGAAAGTTCCAGATGTCTATAAAGTTGGAGAAGAGGGTGGTCAATTCTTGACGGGTGAGGAGGGGATTCGGAGTGCTGAGGGATGCAAGAACGGGTGTGAGGAAATGCTGCGCGATGTTATTATCGGTGGTCTTTGTGAATTGACGAGTGGGAGCACACGTACATCGTACACGAGATCGAGTCCATTGAAGTACGACTTCTCCGTGTCGTAGAACTCGGTGATGATCTTGTCTCGTCTCGCATCTCTCGCGTCGTCTGCCGAGGTACGTCTGCGCCGATGCACACGCTTTGTTTTCGTCTGATGCTGGGGTGGTACGTGAGACGAGATGATGGATGTGCGCTGGGGAGGGCCAGGTACTGCGGGGAGGGAGATGCGTCTGAAAGGCAGGTAGTGGGCAACGACGGGCGGAGATGGGGCAGGAGCAGACTCGGAGGTTGGGAAACTAATCAGACCGGACATCGCGGCGACCGAGGACGACGAGAGGACGACGGGAGGGAAGAAGGGGACATGCCGCTGACGAGCAGGCTGGAGTAGGCCCAGTGTGAAATCAGTCCAGGCCAAGGATGGAAAGCTCGGGTGCACGTGACTGACTTGTCTTGGAGACGATAGTCGCGAAACCACTGCACGTCTATGGACTCACACCGCCCGTCACGCGTCACCGGTCACCGGTCACCCCCCACCGACATCCTCCAAAGACTCTCCACTTTTGGGTCGGTCAAATCCTTGGACGGGTTTGGCAAATTAGATGCACTAGGCGACACGGGACCATTCGCATATGTCGCGCTGGAGGGCAAGGAAAAGGATCTCGCTAAGTGTAAGAGGTGCCTCGGCACGTATCCGCTATGGTGGGGAAAGCGTGAATGCATGCAGAAGACATCCAAATGGGAGACACACACTCCGCCACCGTTCATCTATCTGCGGCTGCTACTGCTACCAATACCAGAACCGCAACTTGGGAAACGGTCACCACCACGGCAGCTGTACGTGAGACTGAAAGATTTGTTTGTGCCGAGAGAGGAAGAGCATGAGTATTCCTCCCCTCGTTGTTTGGCGCACTATGCGTTTGCTTTTCGTGTTGCCTTTTCTGAATGACTGCTATTTTACAAACTTCTTTCTCTCGTGTTTTCAGAATTATCGATCAATATGGTTTCTTCTGTCCTGTTCATTCTACAAGCTTGCTCTTCTTGTTGCGTATAGCGCGGAACTTTGACGAATTCATGGCGTCTTTCTCCCTCCTCAGCTATCTCGACCTCGAGTTGGAACTCGAGGACGATGTGCTCGGTGGTTCATCCATCTCCACTACAGCACTGTCCTCGACACACGTAACGACAACGAGGTCAGGACCGTCTTCCGGTTTAAGCTCGAACCACCAGGTAGGACGTTTACACCCGCTGGTGAAAAAGTCTGGACGCGAAGGGGACGGAGGTATCACTCTGAACTCTACCCGACCCCTTCTCTTCCCCTTCGTCGAATCATTGCCCCACTCCTATTCTGGTACACCAAACTCGAACTTGGCATCAGGACGAGCGCAGACGCACACGAGGGGTGATCCTTGGTCTGCCGTCTTTCTGCGGTCCCACGCCGGCAGTGGCACCCCGCACAATCTACTTTCATTGCCCGACACAGGGTGGAGATTCGAGAGATCCCCTGACACTACGGCACAGTCTATACGCGAGGCATGGGAGAGGGACAAGGGTGAGGTGACGAGCGCATGGAAGAAGGCATGGAAGGAAGCAAGGGCGAGAAGGAGGGGAGGTACTGCCGCTGGTGGAGTGGACGTGTAGGTAGGGTAATGCTCTTCGATGTCATTCCCTTGAAAACCGTGGCATATGACACACGTCACGCAGGTAAGCCGATAGGTTTTTTTTTTCTTTGAGGAAAAAGATGGCAAGTCGTGCCCCCTCGGTATTGCAAGATGTTAGTCCGCGGCAATACTAGAAACTGACGCAATGCGAGCGATTTCATTTTTCATTACAAGTGCAAAGTACAGTGGACGCGTTAGAACAAACCTCTGCGACGAAACTCACTAACATATCTGCGCTCTCGATATAACAAACGGCAGCCACTTTGTCTAAGCTTTTCTCGCAATCAACTCCATTGTTCACAGCCCCACCGGAATGCGTGGATTCGGATACCTTGCAGTATCTGCATACCTTCCTGGGGATTTGACCTGTTTAATGTCGGGGATGATACAATATTCCACGAACGTTGCCGTCACACGTAAATGCGGAAAAGCGCAAAGCCGACGCACTTCGGTCCTCTGGATAACGACAACTGTGAGCCTCGAAAAACAGTGAAGTTAGGACATCATATATACGTCGCTATGGATATTCCACAGGATCCATCTTTCCCGGGCACTCGGAATGTGCTGCAACCAAGATCACCACCCACACATTACTATTCACAAGGCTACTGTAACACTTCCGCGTTGGGATCATCCGGGTGCAGGGTCTGCTAACTTCGCGGGCCCGCCGAGCAACAATCTCACTGCAAAATTTTTCTGATTCAAATAATACATGGCACGATACAGTATCACTCGACCTACATACTAGCCACTCGGCGGCGTAGTCAATCAATATGATCCATCCTCACCTCCTAGATGTCCATCCTGTGAATATAATCACCAGATGCTTGATCCAGTTCCTCTTCGAGTTGTGCCCTGTGCAGATCAATGCTGTTCTGGTCTGCGCGAGCCGCGATGATTCCTAAGCAAAGTACCACATGAATCGCATCTCCAATGCAACAGTATGCGATACGTACCTTTCTTGGCATCAAATGTGATATGCGCGATGCTGCTGGTAAGATAATCTTGCACGTCGGCGTCGCAATTGAACATGAACGCGGAAAAGCGCAGTTTCAAAACGTCATCTTCGACCCTTTGAAAGAAATCAGGATCAGAATTGTCCACGTCTTTTTTGGAGGACATACAACGCGGTGCTAACCCCCAATGCGCCGCGGCTCTTACGGACCGTGAATCTGCGGAAGAACTCATGTTTATCTATTTGGCTTCGAATGACTTCGAGCCCCCGGATGATGAGATCTTTTTCATCTTGTGTGTAAAGTGGGTCGTTCCTAATATTGTCGATAACATAATCACAGAAGGTCTCCACGTCGGAGGTTGTATCTTCCAAGGAGAGATTCGACCACCTGCAGGTAAGTAGATGAGTTGGTACCACGGCCGTTATGACAAGTCATCTCACTCGTTTCTGGTCTTCTCCCATCCGATGCTGAAGAGGCAATCCATGTATTCCTCCCAAAATCTCTCAAAACCTTCGTCCTCCTTCGTCTTCTGGTGGGCGACATGCGTTGCATATTCAAGGCTGTTAGCCACGTCCCTCTGATCAACTTCAGTGATCTACAGCTCACGGTCAGATGCGTTGCATACCCTGTTCTGCTCTGTCAGATTGCCCAACACGGACGAGATAGTACCTCCGATAATAGCTGCTTCTGGCCCACTTGACCTGCCAAAAGGATTTACACGAGCTAACGGAATGTTAGAGGGGTCATGGTGATAAGTCGACACCGACACCGACTTACATCTCCTGCTTCCAGTTAGTGGGCCTTCCAGGGTGGGCAGGCAGCCGGGATTATCCAGTCCCGGCACTACGGTCGTCAGATTCCGACACAGTTTTAGCTGCCAGGGATCCCTTACGATTATGAATGCCGGAATGGTTCATGGCTGTCTGCGGGACCGTTACGAATCGCGGGAGCCAAAAACTCTTCCAGACAGAGAGAGAATGGAAGGACTACTGTAACGTGCACCGAGCTCAAAAAAGCTGGTATAAATACATTCACGATACCGCACCGCATTACAGTGGGATCGTTTTGCCGAACCGATTCAGCTCTGGAATGCATCAAGACGTACGCACATAAATGGCGATTGCTCCTTCCGGTCACCAGCTATATCCGTCTGTGATTCGATAAGATAAGGCCCAGGAACAAGCCGCATTACATAATGCCGACCGTCGCACCCAAAAGACCCGAGAAAAGGTCTCTCATCTGCATGCGCCAATCGAAGACGCGGAATCTCCAGTCCAACCATCTACAACGCCAGAGCTGGAGTAACCTCATACGGTCTGCATATCTCCCCCTTCATCACTCTTACAATTTTTCACTAGAATAGGATAACAATGACTCCCAATGCTGACTCATGGAAGGTCTTCTAAACTTCCGTTCGACATGTCAAGGGCATCTGAGAAGGTGGACAGCCATGCCAGCTCGAGCTCCGGCGAGTTACCTGCCTCTCAACCTCCCAACTCCTGTATGGGTTGTCACACGATTCCGGTCTCAGCGATTACCATATCCAGGCTGTGGCCCTTTCTGGATACTCTCGTGGTCCTACTATGGCGGACCAGAATTACAGTACCATGAGTATAGACTTGGGTCGTCAACGGGCTATGATCCGGCAGTCATTGTGACCTTCGCAGTTTGAATCCATTCCAATTCACACACATTCACTTGTCCGACGAAATCGCCAAAACATTAGCATACACTACCGACTCGGAGACTCCGGGGTCCATCAATTCCGAATCAATCACTTAACGGCTTCCATCGTCGGAGGGCTTGAAGGTACGTCGGCGACTTCGTATGTCGTCTTATGCAGTCAATGACTCTGCACATATTACCGCCTGGAAGGGCCTTCGGTGAATTAGGCATAAATGGCGCTGCTATCGTCGCTTGCTCTCTGGTCTCCGTACTGGCTGGCCTTACCAGATAAAAGTCGGCTCAGTGCACCTCAATCAAGTAGACTCCGATGTGTTGATGCTTTACTGTCGCCGTGTAGGAAGCCGTTGCAATTACTTTTGAGTTCGCCTCTCGTATTGCCGCACGTGAGGGGGGGAGGGGGGTCTGACGACTATTCCCTGTGGCACTGGGAAGAGTTCAAGAAGTCCCTTTTTCAGATAGTTGAGGCAGAAGGTTGAGTAAGCGTTGTCTCCTTGCCGGTCATCATGAACTAACGCTGTCCCAGGTAGTTCGACGACTTCGTTGATCGTCGCATGCCCCATACTGAAAACCCAAATGGATTCGTGACCGATCATGTCAGAGGCAACCCACTCCGCACTATCGCAGAGGAAGGCATCGCTATCAGATCGTTACTAGCACTTCAAATTGGGGTGGACAAGTCGCCCATTGACGGCTGCATGCATCTTTGAACAGAGACATCTTGTCTCGGTCTTTACTTTAACC
Source organism: Pisolithus sp. B1 (assembly GCA_024663435.1). Taxonomy (NCBI): domain Eukaryota; kingdom Fungi; phylum Basidiomycota; class Agaricomycetes; order Boletales; family Pisolithaceae; genus Pisolithus; species Pisolithus sp. B1. Next base: position 482,390 of record JANFAA010000027.1, on the reverse strand, counting down.
TGCCTTTTCCAACCTTTTCGCTGAGAAAAGCTATTAAAACGGGTTTTAGTTTCTAACGGTGACCGATGACGACGGTGCGGATTAGTCATGATGCAATGCCGCTGTGGTCGATCGATGCGAATATGTCGCTAGAACCATCGTCAAAGACGTTCTCTACATGTCCATTCGCAGACAGATCCCTCATGTAGATTCCGCAATGTGGAGCCCCCGGAAACAGATGGTGCTCATGCATATAGTAGAAGCATTCGAGTGTTCGCCTATGGCCGAATGAGAGGTCGGTAGAGGTGTAAGGCGCTTTGACACCTCAGAGTGACACGTCTTCGGAGGGTTTGTCAAGTTATTCGACCAGACGGGTCCCTCTGTTCAAAGATCACAAAAGCAGTGAGTTCAGGTTCTGGAAAATGTGATGCTTTCATAAGGTAATTCATCAGTGACAACATATCTCTGCGTGTATAGTCACCAAGGTCACGTCACTGCAGTAACTGGATGAGCGCTATTCTCTGGGTAGCCGAAGTTCAAACGAGAGAGTTCGCATATGTAAGCCATGTGAGGTCCGACGTAAGTAAATTTACACTACCAGAGCAGCGAACGTCCTCTACAAAGTATGGGATTGATCGGCAATGGCTTATCACCTCACAGCAAATCTAGAACGTACCGTGCTCGGGAATTAACAATATGCTCTCTGGAAATCAACGGCAGCTTCCTCGACCCCTTGTTGGTAGCCATGTCCTGCAACTCAGTGAATGAGCTTTCGGTAATGCCAAGAAAAGGCGTGAAGTGACGGCATCTAGATCAATGACAAGGGAGAGGCGTCGTGTGAGTCAGTACCCGTCGACTCACCATACTCCCATAAATTGTCGCTGCGGCCCTCTCGCAGCACATGCTCACACACCCTTTTCTTTCTCCAAACTCCCCTAAGTCCGAGTTCACTCACAGATCCATGCTCAAAAACGCCAGATGTCAAAAAATAATAAGCATCTTCCCAACCCTGGTCGTATCCCTTCTCGAATCGCCAATGTTCATAGTGGGCAGGATACTGCGTCCAATAGGACACATGCCGCGCTTCAAGTTCGATCGTAAACAGAACCAACCGAACGATAAAAAAGGAGATTAACCTGCTGCACGACCACGTGCAACTGCCTTTCTTCCAGCCCACTCGGTGTGGTCATGAGGGATCAGCTTAACAGGGAACAGTCCAACTCGACAGGGGAATATACCTGTGTCAACGGCATCCCTAAACGACCAGCCCGAATCCCCTGGATACTGTTTCTTGTATGTCCAGAAGAACCACCCCGAACAATATCGCTCGAAAAGATCCAGCTGGGCTTGGATGAATTGGACCCGTTCACGTCGTTCGTCAACTACACCTAGAAGAGAGCTCGGGTTCAGTGCTCCAGACCACTCGCCAACGATTAAGTTTCCACCAGCATCTTCGAGTGCGCCGGAGACACGCGCAAAGGTCTGAGGTGTCGGAGCGTTGGGGTTTGACAGGGATGCAGAGTGCTGTGCCGCAGGGGTCGAGATGTCCTCTGACGTGAAGCAACGATAGAGGTGGTGGTCTAGGCAGATCGGCGCTGCGCTAGGCGGCAAGCGATTTAACAAAGTCAGCGTATGTGTCAGGGCATCCAACAGTCAGATATGAATAAAGGGAGGCTGGGATCCAGACATCGAATTTCCGTTATGGCATTTTTATACCATGCCTGCAGTGCCGCGGGGTAGGGAGGTTTGGGTTCGTTCAAAAGCTCGATTCCAACTACATTTGAAAGTGCAGGACGATGATCGAAGCGCAAGGAACGGAGGCTTGATACTAAGACACGAAGAATGCGGATCATGAGTTGGAGATTAAATTGCGTCTGGAAGAATGATATGACAGGCGAGGACGTTCCAGAATGTGAATCCTGGTTTTGTTTTCCTGGAGAAGCATGAAGATCTGCCAGAAAGTTGAACGAGATCAGAAGACAGCCTCATTGTGGTGCGTACCAAAAAGAACACCAATGTGATATCGGTCTGCTGTCTCAATTGCTCTGACGATGCGATGCCATGCACCTCCAAATACGTGTTCCAAACCGTCGAAATCGGTGCCGCGCAGAACGGAGGGATCCACGCCACATAAATGATAGTAACCAATCTTATATGAAACCTCAAGAGACGAACAGAGTAATGCATAAGTGCTTACTGGAAGCCGCACGGTATTGATACCCATAGCAGACAACCACTTAAAATCATTGGCTGATATCCATGAGTCCCAGTGATTCTCAAGGATTTCCTTGGCGTGTGCACCCTTAGCAACATCTAAGTCACTCTGACAAGGAGCCGCAGCATATCGGAAGGGCTGCTCGGTAATCCATCGCTCGAGTACAAACCAAGAACCTGAAATGGAGGCAATAACCACTGGATGGACACAGACAGCTCATACCTATATTGACACCACGTTGCTTTCGATGACGATAAAGTAAAGTGCGTTCATCACAATCGTCTGATTCGTAGGAGAAATCCGCGTGAAAAGGAGATTTGGCCTGCGACCGTACATTACTAAGAAGGGCTTTGACTGCTGCTTTCATGAGGGATCTGCCTGTTTGCAAGGTAAGTCGGACAAATTGACTTAGTGGTGGTCCAACAGTTAGTAGCATTTGACCGTTCGCCGAGCACCAAGCAAACACAAACATTATATGAGTATGTAAAGGAGAACTTGGATACTGGAAGCCTCATCCTGTCCTGATCTTCACACTGTATACGTCCGCGTACTGTACGTTCTAGTTCGGTAATATCGCTGATAGACCCAACTACTTACCTCGCTCAGGAAGACTAAAATTACCCACATGCCATAGCTGATAAGTATTTGACACGTTCCCTCTTCATGTCAGAATGCAGGGGTCAGGTTATAAGGTTTGCGTCATGCGAAAACGGTATCAAGACCTGAAATTCCGTTATCCCCTTCGAACGCGACTGACTGTCAGGCACGTTCATTTAGTACAACTCTGCACGTATGTGATGTCTCAGGGACGTCCTAATCATGCTGCTCATCCTTTCCTATTCAAATTTTACTGTGACTTTCTCATGACGGAAGTCAGTTGGAAGGTGAAACGAAAGCCAGGTGGACGTTCCATGCTACAGTTACTGCAAGCAGGATGCTTCCGCCGCACCTCCTCTTCGCCAGACGTTGCCAACTCCGCGGCTCTGTAAATCGCGATCACAGGAAGCTCCCAAGGTAGCGAATTTCGATCGCCCGATCGCCGACCGGTCGAATCGTCTATTTTCTAGGCCTTGAGCTTGAGGGTTTGCTGACTTCATATACATGTCAAGGCATGTGCCAGTCGCCTGTCCAGTATGCGCACTGGTCTAGACCTGATTCGTACTGGGCACGAGGGGGTTAAAGCACCGGGTGGTAAGTCTCCCAGTGATACGCAGCAGACATGCGTTCCCACTGGCCCATATGGTATCCGCCCTCCGAGCGTCCGCCGGGCACTTGTACGCTGAGAGGGGGGGGGCTATGCGGCAAGGGTCTCCAAATCAGAACTCTAGAATTCTCGCGTGCGATACATTGTCTGATACTTACCGCACGCGTTTAAAGTTGACGATAAGAAAGTACAGTATGGCCATACTTGTAGTTGTCGTTGTGGAAGCGAGAAAAGCAATATGTTGGCGGGTCACGGCGGCGCGACTCGATGACCAAAAACTGCAACACGCGTCTTACACGCGCCCGTCCAGAAGCGGGCACGCGTCGATGCGAAGACGCCTCAAGGCAAACCTTGACCGCGCCGACATCCCACATCACTTCGCGTCGTTACGCTGTTTATTACCTCAGAGCTACATATCTTGGAGCCTGTACGACTCTGCAGCATACCCGTATCTCGTATTGCCGACCTGTAGGACGTCATAACGGTCTCCAAAAATGTGCAGAAGACATTCCAGGGATCTCTGCAACACATCAAAGCTGCCTCCCATTTTTTCGGGGGACCTCTTACTTCAACGTTTCGCGTCACCCGGTGTCTAGAACTCTCCACTTTTTTATATATAACGCTGATTATCGTTCCAGGACCGTGGCATATCCTCCTTATAAGAAGAGTTACATCTCTCCAGCGACTGCCGTTCAGCTCTCCTGGTTCCTTCTTACGCTAGTAACGACCTTTCGCTCCAGTGTATACTTTTTCTTTTTACGATTGCGCTATGACCTCTTACCTCCGTTATATCTTTGGTGGCCGCGACCGCGAGCCTTATGGCCAACAATCGTCCAAGTCTCATAGTCGTTCCCGCTCGTCCTCTTCCTCCAACTATATCTACGCAAACGCTGGTAACAATGCACCCTCCACGGCTGCTCCTCGTCTCAAAACGAAGCGCAGTAACAGCTATTCCGCACGCACCACAACGCCGTCCCCGTTGCGTTATGCAACGTTCGAGGCCACTGGACAAGTGCCTAGTTCCTCTGGCGATTCGAAGTATGGGACGCCGCCAAAATCGCACTTATACAGGCGTGCCAGCTACAAGTCGTCGGAATACCGTGAGTCCTGGTTGTCTTGCTACGCTGCACGAACACTTACCTCACATCTGATACAGTCCCGCATCATGGGATGTACACGCCTTCGTCCGTAGCTCATTCTGCGTCATTTGGGCAGTCGTCTAGAACGAATTCGAGCTCCTCCCTCCTTCCTGGGATGGGGCCGCCTGGCTCGTCCGCAAGTAGCTCTCATCATCATGTAAGGTACGAGAGGCGGCCATCACTTCGGCATAACCCAGCATGGCATGGCAGCGTGTCGTCTGCCTCGGGATCCACCCACTCTTGTGCGTCTTTCAAGTCTCGTTCCTTCCCTCTGGTGACTTATCCCCGCCAATTATTTATAGATGCGGGAAGTATGGATCCACATGGTGTGCGCTCTTCTCTGCACATGCATCCACTCTTCGCTTCGACCCGGTTACACAGCGCGCCTATTTCTTATGATGTATCATATACTCCTTCCTCTCGCACCGTACTAGATCGGACGACCCACATGGCTGTACCCGCCCACACGTTGGCTCAACCCGCTACAGATCCGCCCACTCCAGTATCAGCGAGGCTTACTCTACGCTCCGACAAGTTCCCTTGGCCTGTGGTCGTGGGACCTTCGAGCTCGGGTTCAGGAGGCTCTGTTGGCTCTTCTTCCAGGTCTCGTTCCTCCAGCATCACCAATCTCGACCTTTTGTACGCACTGCACGCCACACTCCTCACCAGAATTACTCCCCAGGAATGGGAGGGCCTAGGACACGGCAGCCGGGCGCAACGTAAGGTAACCCGCGCTTACGAGAAAAGGTGTACCTAAGATGGGTGGAGGGTGGGAAGGTGGTGTTCGTCGTCTGGATTGGCTCCATGGGAAAACGAGGCTTGTAGGTATTGAGGTGGAAAAGCACGGGAATGGCGCCAACACCGGGAAACTTATTTTCAATAAAGCTTAAAATGGCTTGGGTATATTCGAACCCTTTAACCGCCCGCTCCTTCATTCCACACGCTCATTAGTAGCCCCCCTTGACGATTGTGCACGAAACACGTTTGCGTACGGGCTGTCGAACCATTCGATGAGGTGGCGAGGATAGATGGTTATTGGACTCAGGGTTGTATACGTAGCTAGGGTTGTAGTGTTCTTTTCACGTATATACATCTCACCGCTCGTCCTTTATTTGTAATATTAGCCTAGGATTTTCCAGCAATCGCGACCGGGGAGGCTGTTCAAACTAAAAGGACGTCCTAAACTGATTGGTATACAGGTGGCTGTGCTTGACTCGGTTTGAGTTTGATAGGCTGTGCCGTCGTGATTCGATTGATTTCGGCAGCGTCAGAGGGGACTCCACGGGGCGACGTGAATATATACTTGTCCTGAAGTTTCCCCGAACACCACCTCTTACACGTATCCACTTTTCTTCCTGGTGAGCATATTCACTTCTAACCGCTATTTCTCACCTTTCAGACGACACCAGGATGTCCGATCCCTACGTCTACAGCCCGCCTACGTTTCACCCAACGCAATATCTCCACTACAGCCCTTACGCACCCCATTCACCCTTCATACCTCCCCATGCAACCTTCCCACCATCCCCTCACCATCCCCCCTCTCCTTATCTTCCACCCACCACCCCTTACTCCCCGCCCTTCCCGGAACTTCCTCCAGAAAGCGCCTACTGGCCTCCTCGTCCGCGAAGACCGTCATGGCATGCAGGTCAGCCTCCCAGCCCATACCTACAATCCTTCAATTCTCCGTACCACTCGAGGCGACGTTCCTTCGGTACTCCTCAATGGGGAGACACCCAATTCTTGCCTTGGGCATACCCTTACCAAGGCCCTTCCCCTCGTTTCGAGGTACATCCACTTTTGAATGGCGAGATTCCCTACACGGGACTTTCCTTCAACCTTGCATCTTCCACCTTCGCACCCATGCGATACATCGGGCCTGGTCAATTTGCCATAGTTTCCCCAGAGGAACTGAACTATCCCGCTACGAACCCGCCGATCACTCGAATGCGAATAATGCACGACGCTATCCCAGACTGGCCTATCGACCTTGAGCTGAGGTACGACGAGTACCCAATACCTGAAGGACCCCCACCCCCCATTACGCTCGGTGATGTTCTGTACATGATACACTCGTCACTCCATCGTCAGATCACTCATCAAGACTGGAACAAACTATCCGATTCTGAGCAGGTCGCCGTCGCCAGAGCGTATACAAGGAGATTTAAGAACATACCTTCCATGGCGGATGCGGAGGCTAGTTTGGGAGTCAAGAGGGTAGACTACTTGCGGGAGAGGTATATCTTCAAAGGGTTGATCAAGGCCCCTGATGAAGATGGGTACTTCTGTTGGAAGATGATAACTTGACCCCGTCGCGGAGCTTCTACTCTTTCTTCGTGTTTGAGTGGTTTGTGCTAGTACTTTCTGTCGTCGATTTTTTGCTCGTATACCCAATGATTTCCGTGAACCTATACAACCCTTTTTCAAACCCACCACGATGTGACTCACAGTCCGATCCAGAATACCCAGCGAAAGTCTCGAACAAGTCAAAATCCGGCATTAAGCTATGACGTACATTCATGACGCCAGATTCACCGCTTCTGTACAAAACCAGGAGGTACGCGGGTCTCGCCGAACGTATCCTGGTGTGCATATATACGGTGTCATCTTCAAAAGAATGGGTGGTTTAGGGATTAGCACAGGATTGAGAATACTGAAGAGTGGTCTTGGGGTTGAGCAAGGTTATAACGCATCTCACGTTGCCCAATTCTAGTCCAGTGAGGTTTGGCTTGAGAGCTCGACCACTCAACTCTGTGATTGCCAGGCATAGCACACCATCGCGTTTGCGCCAAACTTCGCCCGAAACCCAGGTAGCAGTTGTTCTCGTGATCCCTACTGAGCCATCCACATTCTATTTCTGCGTCGAGTATCACCGCCATTTTCCATAGGATCACTGATGACGATGGGATCGGAAGTGAAGAGAGCACTTGAACCCCTACACCATACTCTCAAACCTCCCACTGAGGTGACATTGGGCACGGGTGGCCTGGAACGTGTGCGTGTAGCGTCGACTAGCCCCGCGTTCATCTGGCCATACAAGTGCGAAGGAATGTCAGTCAGGAATCAAATGCACCCACCCTTTGAAACGACTACTAACCTCCTTCATGCACCGGTCCCCGTGACATAACATGATCGCCAGAGGCTTGTCATCTGTCAGTGTTTCCCGTGCTCCAATGTTCTACCATTATTGTTACGTACTCATGAGTCTGAAGACGAGATGGTCAACGAGCTGCCATGTAGTAAGAGGGCTGTTAGCACTTTAGTACCACGATCTTTCCACCGAATTAGACCGTATCTTTTCTCCAGGGGATGCCTTTACTGTGCGATACTCGCCCGGTGCGGCGGTGCCTTAGAAGAGCAATGACCAGAGGGACTGTGTTCTTCCCAAAGTGTTCACATTCCATGTGATAGTCTGAAAGGGAGTTCTATGAGCTACCGTAGTACATGATGGATATCCACGAAGACGAGGAGAGCGATGCCGTACCGACTGCGACGTTCGAGCCGCCTAAATTATGTAAACTCTGAGGATATTTCCGCCGAGATCCACTGGCACTGTTTGACCTGAGCTTCTAGCAAGTCTCAAAAGGTAGTCTGCTCGTTTCCTCCAGCTCAGCTATCGGTATGAAAGTAAGGCTGTCTACTTTGCAATGCGACAGAGCGGTGCAGACTGTGACAACCTGATGATGTGAAGTCCAAGATGGAGATTTCGAACGGAAATAGGTGACCGCAATGATGAGGTTTGTTACGTGCTCACACTGTTGTGCGGTGCATCTGGGCACGCCTTCATACCGTATCTATGTCTACCCGAGTCCGGAGTATGAAGAGTGGATCCCACACTACCATGTGGACCAGTGGGTGGGACGTCCTCGAAAGAGGCCACGTCGCGTCTCACAAGACGTTTCTTGTGAGTGATTCTCTCGATTTCTGCGTCTCATGCCGTTGACTGATTGGCCCCACCCTTCGGTGTATCTACCCCAGCCTGATTAAGATTTTCGGCGAACGGCTATAATAACCTCAGTGAACGATTTACTAGTCACACGCTTGCGCGTGCTACTCCCCGAGCGAAACGCCAGTGGGGCGGTCCTCCTCTTATGCTCCATGCGTACCCATCAATCGTCAAGACTAATCGAGGCGGTAAGTTGTCCTCATAACTACCGACAGTAATTTATTACTGACCTCCTCATTGGTGTACGCTCAGAATCACGAGTCAGGCTGGGCTCCAGTCATACATAGCATCAACCGCCAGGTTACTTGGGTGTAACGAACTGAGGGATCAGTTGTATTTTCAGGTCTTAAGATGTACAACTTTGGGAAGTCGCGGAGTGAGTACTTCCTAAGTCAATGCAGACCAGGCACGTTTCGGGATACAGGATTTACTGAGATTCTGATCACAAGCGAGGTGAACATGTCTTTGCGGGAATAATCAAACACGCAACGAACGCGAAAACGTTTCAGTTCCGAGAGGTCGCAAAGAAGTGCTCTCTCCCCATCCGTGAAGCACAAAGCATATTGGCGCACAGGGAGGTGACATGATCTTTACCTGGAACCCCAGCGCATGCAACGCTGTCGCGTGTCTCTCATGACACGCGTGACTTGCACGGACGAGCTGGCCATATATGTCTCAAGACCGAGATGGTGGGAATGCTGACGTCGAGGCAAGGTTTTATCTCAAAAAGAGTCTATTCGCACAGCCGGTCACATATCCGGACCTATCGTTTGGACGTGCCGTGACATGCATTTTTCTCGAGTCCAGCTAATCCTACTCGTTGCGTCTCCAGGAAACCAGTACGGCAAGTTGATGTACTGATGAAGACATCTCCGGTCGATCATACTACAAGGTATTGCGACCGGTGCCAGTTTCCAGACCCTCCCACAGCTCGCATCGGTATCACCTGCAATATATTACAGTATGCAATCTTTGAATGAGCTTGGTGAGCCAACTAGTACTGGTTAACTATGCAGCCGAAGACAGTCATAGATTAACAGGTCTATTCGTCCTTAATAAACGTAGGAAGACGTCATATATGGACCCTTCTCGACTGACAGGGATTCGCGATTTGGATGCTGATAGGACGCTTCCTATGTTGGCGATTCCGTCGCAGGAACTTCAACAAGCTCGACGTATGCAATACAAGTTCAACCGAAGAGCGCGAGCCCGGATCAGGGGCAAGAAGACGATCCACTGCCTGGCCAGCTTTTATTCGCGATTTACTCGTCCGCGAAGCCCAGAACTTACGGGTACTAATCACATTATTTCCCAAGGACACTTCATTCTGCAACGTAACCGCAAGTACAGGCATCGTACTGATAACATATGCGGACTACAACAGAACGACAACGTCACCAGAAGACAGAGGATCAACGTCAACCCTAAGAAGGGCTCGCAGTAAACGTGGAAGGGGGGGTAGATGGAGTGAGGGGGTATCTCTGCAACGAAGCATTCTCGTGTACGCACGAGGATGATGAGGTGGCGTGCAGCGGCGATAAGTATGAGATATACATATACATATATATCGAGCGAGAGGCGGGGAGATAAAGAAGGCGGGAGCGGTACGTGAAAAATCGTCAATATCAAGTATAAAGGGCGGGGGTAACGCACGACGGGTATAACGTGCTCGATCTCCGATGGATATTCGATCGTGAGGGTCGTGAGGGAAGTAAATACTGTGTACAGGCAGACTAATCCAACAACAGTATCCACACGGAACTGAATGAACCAGGAAATCAATGATGCGTAGATGGAAGAAATGGAAAGGGCAAGGGAATGTATGTCGTTGCAGCAGTGTGGAGGATGCCCTGGATATCGTGAGTGATGGGATGGTATGAGATGGTACAAATCAGTCCATGAATGATCAACGTCCGTCCGTTTGTCCTCGTCAGTAGCAAGCCAATAGACACGCCCGCATGCATTGGCGAAAACGATCAGTACCCCTGCTGAACAGCAAGCATGCTTTCGAAATCGAAAAGCTGCTCAAATGTTTCCGGACCGGTATGCGACCCCTCTGCCGAATACTGGCTTGCACAGGCGTCCATACTCATCGGCGACTGATCCAGATGGATATGCTACATCGAACGCCATCACCGTGGCAGGGGAGGTAGGCATCGCCGTGTTGTTGCCGCATCCGGGGATACCAAGCTCGATCGGAGGGATGGCGTTCATGTCGAATTCGTCGTCTGTAAGAAGGTCGTGCTGACTTTCCCAACTCGATTCTCCCTCCCACGATGCAAATGATGGCGGAGCGTATCCAAACGACACGTTGCTGAGTGGTCCTCCTGTCAAGGGGACAGTCACCGATCTGCGCATCGGTAAGGGACGGTGCAGTACACGATGGTACGGTGTACGGCAAACTCGCTTGCATGCAGTGGATGGGGCTGAAAGCACCTGCATCTGGTGAGGGTGGACAAGGCGAGTCCGAGGCGATCGACGAGGACGGCGATATCATCTGGTTGGCTTGAAGCATTGACATGTCTGGAGGGATCGACAAGCGAATGTAGCGCGGACGGGTCATCGAACATCTCCTGGAAGAAACCGTTGACCTGAATTCATGTCAGGACGAATGAGAACGATTAAATGATCACGTACATCAACTACAGGGAACGGGTCATGTCGATGGTACTGTTGGTGGGACATGGCAAAATCGAACTGGGCGGATGTCGCATGGTCTGGGTGGGACGATCGCCGACTGATCATCGGCACGAGCGATGGGGAGGTGGGACACGACGGCATATAGACGGACGGGATCTGGATGGTTTGGCATGGGGGTGGAGTGGGCGCCGAGACGGAGCGGCCGTGCTTGGAGGTCGTCGCTGGCATCGTCAGGGGTAAAACGAAGGAAATAGTATGCTCTGAATCCTGCTCGTGCCCCAACTCGCCGCGTCTCCCCTTCTTTCCCCTCTTATCCTTTGACCTCTGTGGACGATAGACGTAATTTGGGTACATCTGCTCGTGCTCTTTTTTCTTTTCCTTTGCCAGTTCCTCCCAGTAGAGACGTTCCTCAGGGGAAAGAGCTTTCCACTGTTGGCTAATGGTTTTGGAGAGGTCTGCCTGACGCTGTTTCTTGGTGGGACCGTCGGTAGGGTGCGGATGCTTCCTCCTGTTGACGATCTTCGCAGCATTTGCGACGGAAGAGGATGAATGCGTTCTCGGGGCGTTTGATGTAGTCCTCGTCGCCCTTTTTAGGCCTGCGTTCGATATCGCTGCACGTGGACGACTTGCGGCGTTTGTGCGACGATGGTGTGGATGCCGCTAGGGAGGTAGAGAAGACGGACGTGGAGGAAGAGTCGGGGGAGTCGGGGGAGAACGAGCGAACGAGGGACGATGAGGGGGGAGTGAGCGTGAGCTTCCTGAGATCCAGGCTCGAATGGCGAATGGGTGGGCGAAGGAGTGGCGTCATTTGGGATGATGAAGGGAAAAGGAGAGAGCGCGCGGCGTCGGTGAGATGATGGCCAATGCCGGTGGCTGAAGGGTGTCCGTGATCACTTCAAGTGCTGTGGGATCGATCGGTGAGGGGAGGGGGCAATACGTGATCGGGGCGTGCGTGTACTCACATTGAGACTGGGTATCGCGAGTGCGAAGAACAGGCATTGTGTGGAACAATGGCTGCTAACTCGGCTGGAAAGGGGGAAGAAAAGGGGGGGCGGGTGTGTGTTTGGTTGGCTTGGAGAGAGACGGCTCTGATGAAAAGGAGGTTTCGCACTGCACAGGGTCCCCACTGTCACGGCTGGCAAACAATTGAACGAGCGGGGGCACAAACAACCAACACAATACGGACTACTCGTTATATACTTGACTGCCGAGAAGTTCCTTCCCCCGTCGAGTTTCATTTATGAAATCGACACCCGTGCTTTGTCCATTCGACGCACAAACACGTGCAAACACGCTTCTTATTGTCTTCCTTCGCCCAAAACGTCCTATCTCGCTAAAATATAATTTTTATATCCCCTTATCGGTCGTCCTTCCCGCGGCAATCCTGTCTGACAAGAAATTCTTCTCTCCGCCGCTAGCATGGGCTTCTGGTCTCTCCCCCTCCCCTCCCCAATCCCCCTCCCGTACTCCCGGAGCATCGTGAGATCGTCTCGGAGATCTGCTTGTATTTCCACCACGCTCGAGCTTCAACCTGCCATACAAGGTATGTTAGACCCGGCCGTTCGTCTCCTCACCCCAATCTGGCATCGGGTGATGTCCATCCGTATGAAGGCAGTCTCGACAGTCCCCACGGAGACACCCTCCCATCCATTGACCGTAGCATCATCTCCAAAAAAACCCTCCCATTCAACCTACGGTATCAAGCCAGCACCGCACTCCTGAATATACTGTGATCCGGCTGATTTCTGGAGCCAGCCATAGTGACGTCGTCACATCTTTGCACTTGCTGTCGTTTCGTGTGCATATGTATGTAACGAGATATACATATGACCCCATGCACAGCACGACGTCACTCCGATCATGTGGACATAAAACATAGTATTCACCCGTCACTCCGTCGATGATCCTGTCTCTTGTTCCCCACACTAGCTTATTGCACGGCACTGCTGTGCAAGTCTACGCTATATCACATGGCGATATGTATGTACCCTCGGAACAAAAATACGCTAGCACAGATATCCCACACCGGCCCACCTGCGTGTGGGCGCTCCGATAGGAAAGGAGCATGATGGTTTACTGGGGAAACGGGAACGTCCACTGTGAACAGAGCTGAATCTAATGTGCACTTCGACACTCTGCACGCCACCGCTCGTCTAGTCCACCAAGCCACCGCACATTGTATATTCATGTCCAAGGCATCCCACGACGCCCCCCGCCTGTCCGAAACTGTCGTTCGGAACGCCGGCCCATACATCTCGTAATCCCACTGGGAAAAATATATCATGCCAATGTCAATTTCTTTGCTTCTGGAGGGCGTGATTTACGACGGTGCCTACAGCCTTTCTGCCAGACTTTACTTGGACTTTTGTGGGCGTGCCAGGAAGCAGGTAGGCATGCTATATACATACGCACCATGAACGGCGAAACGAGGGAAGGATCTGAAAGTCTGCGGCTGCGAGGACAGCATTGGGCGCGCTTGTCTGATCTCCGATGTGAGAACGTCGATGCAAGCGTCAGCAGATACCTGAGACGGCGAAGAGTTGGTCTACACAGATAACAAGCTGAGTCAGTGAGATTTCCAGGAGCTGAGAAAGCTTCTTCTTTCCCCAAAATACACTTGCGTCCCATTCAATCCTAATCCCCGCTCACGCGCCGCGGATTCGGACATAGGCAGCCGTCTTCCGGAAGACTCCATCGTCGTCGAGTCAGATACATAGTGCACGAACTGGCCTGTTACATACACACGTCCCAGTGCACGTGATTCTTTTGCGGTGACCCGGCGGGATCCCTCCCCTGCTTCCTGACGGTATGAAAACGTCCTCTGTTGACGACGAATGAGGTTCACCCGTGCCCGCACGATACTAGCGTATCCCTCCCCACGACAACCGCCTGAGCGAAGTCATATACACGGCGCGAGAGAACGATATCGTACTCGGGGACCCATATACAACTCTGATGTCACATCAGAATTGCCCTGGAACCTGGCACTTACCTGGATGAAAATAGTACGAGACAACTAAATGTACGCTCTTGGTCCGAACTCGACGTGCGCGGAGTCGAACGTGTGGAGTACAGGGGTAGGGACGAGAGTTGATCCGCCCCCCGTAGCGCACAGACGCAGGTATAATGACCGGTTGGTTCGATGTATCGGCTTCCAACACAACCACAGGTCCGGGAAAGAGGGCCGGAGCATCGGTTTCGCACAGGGTCACTGAACCTTGAGAGTTACAGTAGGCTAGAATCTGCGAATAGTATGAAGGTTCACATTTCAGAAAGTGGCGACGTCGGAGTAGTGGAGCTAGTGGCGGAGAGTTGTCATGGAAGATGCAAATTCACCGGCGCCCGAATAACGATGCGGTCATTCACGATCTATCATGTGTCTCATAATCTAAACCCTGGAGAATCGACCACCCGTCCATTTTGAAGTCTTTTCGGATAGGATGACAGCGGAAGCAAAATCGATGCCAGTCCACTTCTCCTGCAAGTATGTACATGCTGTCTGCTTCCGAAGCGCGTACGCTACTGGACCGCCCTAGTTAGCAATTCTAATGTGAAATACTGCATTATTTCGATTCAACGTGATGGTATTCTTCTCGTCGTATATCGAAATGGCTGGACGAGCTTAGCCCATAACTCCTGTGCACGCCTCTCCCGCTCCCTCCTTACCGTTGAAGGCATTTCGGAGAGCTCGGAACAACGGGAATCGGTAGACTGAAGCCGATGGCTACGCAATGCGTACTCGAATCCTCAGTGACTCCCTAGTGATCGCGTGTACCGGCCGCATCTAGCAACTCCTCATTTACGGTCGTGAAGTGAACCGCTTTGCCAGGCAAATGGGGGGGAGTCACATCCGCATATGGACGGTCCAGTCATCGTACCATATCTCTCATCCGACTTAACTGCGCGCGTTCAGTTTTGAGAAGGTTGAGTTTAGTTGGGGGGGGTAATGAAATTGATATTTGGATTCCACCGCAAACTCAGCTTTTTGAATAGGTGTCCATGCGAGTCGTCGGTGGTGTCACCGACCTCTTATATTTTGCACATCAGTAATTAGTATGGAGAAGAAGAATGGAGGGCAGACATTTACTCTGATATCCAAGGCGAGTCATGTTTGGTTCGGGTCGGCATACCACTAGTCGCGCAATCCCTCGCGTCGAAAATCCAAAGGACAAAGACTACTATCACCCTTCAGGAAAATATCAGGTTTCACCACAATCGTCAATCGGTTGTCATATCATACGTGCTCGTGGTCGCTATTCACATACTCAGCCGACCAAATGCGGGCTAGAATTCCAGGGCCTTCGCAGTCCCGGGCGAAGCGGGTCATAGGTGAGGGCTTCGGCGTCATGCGTCAAGGGATACCTCAAATAGAGAACAATGCTGGTTCCGTGTGCTAAGTCAAGATTTTATCTCCTGTATTCTAAATCTTCTGATATCTCAGCGAACTTCTCTAACGAGTAGTGAATATCTCAGATCGTCGGTCAGTACCTGTTTTTCCCTGGTCTGAATCAGGGGTCATCGTCATCTATGCATAGCGTTCGGTCAGTCGTCGCATACTGACACTCGTGTGCACCCGCAGCACTTGTTCCGCCGAGTCTGCTCTGGACAAAACAGCAACGGTGCCAAACCAAGCACGCATCGAGCAAATCGGGATCAATCCATTCGAAAAAAGGGGTGGTATTGCACCCCGAAAGGTCAGTAGTTCACCCACTGATTCCACTCTCACGGATACATCCTTCCGAATATATCTCATGGGAACACTGCATACTCATCGGGCATGTTGGTCCTTCGGGATCGTGATAGCGACTCGTCTGATATGATGTGATGTCCGTGATCTAGAATTCCACGTATGACCGGATAGATAGGCTAACCGGGAAAGTGGTATTGGTTCCACGAGTATGACTAATATCGCTATGCGACCTGTAAGCATATCAGTAACGTAACGTGGATAGGCTGCAGGTTGGGGTGGGTTCTACATACAATATTCGACGCTAGCTACCCACGATCGTAGGTTTCTTCGGCGCACTGCAGGAATGAATACGCATGTGAATCAGTCGTGTGTCAATTTCAACGAGAGAGACACGTGTACCGGTGCAACGCGGCATTTCCTTACACTTTCAGAAACGTGTTTAGGTCGTGTATGTGAACTCATCGCACCGCGTGGCGGCGCCCTACTCGTGTCGCAGCGCTGTGCGCAGCTGTCCGACGTATCCGTCCCCGTACTTCTGGTCCGTGAGAGATAGCTGTCCCCTCTGGATCCCGACCTTTGTATGGCGCGGGAATTCGTAAAGGACCTGTAGTTATGGTGGGGGTCGAGTCACAATGTCTAGACCCGTGGGTTTTAGAATCTGAAAATTAAAACGGCGTCAGTTGTGAACAGCTGGCGGTAGCGACCGACTCGGAAAGATCGATACACCGTAGAATGAGGATGAAGAACTCTTCTCCGGGAGTTCGAGAGCCCGGAGGTGGGGCCGAAATTCGAGAGAGATTTACCAACGCCTTCCAAAACGAATGATCAGTCGCGGAGTCCACATCTTTATGTGGCTGCCGCTTGGAGCGGAAACGGTCCCATAGTGAGCGTGAAATTTCAAAACTGAGAGGCGCATCTGGGCAAAGTTTACGAAATCGAGAGAGTGAACAAGCTATTGACTCGAAAGACATGTTATGAGCGGGTAAGAGGAAGTAGGGCACACGTGAAGGTATATACGATTACGATGCGGGCATAGGTTCCAATTGTCAGCTTAACTCCGTGTCTGGCACCTTGGCGACCAGTGGCATTTGAACTTCCTAACACGCTCGTCCCCGTACATCGATGTGGATTCATGCCCTGGAGAACTCAGCACCGCAGGATCGGTACCGATCCGAGCAGAATATTTCCTCCCGCGGTGTCGCTGGTAATACGCAATGTGCTTGCAACGTGTTGCAGGGTAGAGTCACGGTGGAGATACCGACGAACGAGACCCCCTTGGCCCAGTGACTCACAGCTTGTTTGAGGGATATAAGTTCCATCCCCCGTCGAGGTTCATTTAGTGCATGATTGTGGTGTGGAGATTAGATGATCGTGCGTGATGACTGGACAGCCCCTGTAGTTCACGGGCTTTCAACGCAGGCCTAGCCTTGTACGGCATGGGAAGTAGAAAAGATCAAATCAAGTACTTGCGTACTTGTTCAGCCCACGAACGGGTTTGGGAGCAAGGACACCCGGGAGCAGCCGGCAATCCATATGGTTAGCATTGGTGCAGATACAAATACAATGGTAATGGCTCTCTACACACCTGCTGACGAAAGTGGACGCACCGAATCACTTGGGATGATCTGAGTAAGCTCAACCCGACACGCACCAACCAAAAAAAAAGTAACTGTGAAGAGAACGTGCAAAGTGTATGAAAAATTCGCCATGAAATGGTAAAGGGGAAAACTGATTACCCTGTTCATGAGTATGAAAGAAGCCCGAAGACTCACAGGGGCCGAGAGCGCTATATCCAGCTCTCCCATTGTCTCCCATTCTCGACCACAAACGCAAGGTGATATCAAGTCGAGCGGAGAATCAGAAAAATGAAAAAGACAAAAACAAAAAGGAAGACGTAGAAGGTAAAATGACCTGCACAGATGTGGCATTGTGTTTATCCATCTAAACAGGCAGGGGGTTTGCCCGGCCAGGAGTCAGTTCGAGTCAGAAATGCTGGAAGGATAGGCCTATATGGGCAATCTCTATGGCCGACTGAATTAAGATGTACTCCGAGGCGAAAACACTTTCCCTCGCAGTGTGGCCAAGGAAGCTCATTCACCTCGGCCACGAATACCCTTCTCAAGTTGCCTTAGTTTGAAGACAATAGCGAAGTGAGACTTGAGCATACGGCGGAGATGAGAAAGTACGAAGCTCTTACGATCTCATTGCTCCCTGACGTACCACGTTATGCACGGATATACACAGGCACGCCTGAATCCGAAATTGCCCGAAGCCTAACTTTCACAGAAAAAGGTAGTTTGAGCTCTCTGCTGCCGGACCCCATGGAATATTATGCATATTGTGCGTGGGCCATGACGTACCCTACGCTATGTCCAGGCCTAGCGCAATAACATCCTCCACATAGAACAGATAAAATTACGTGTTTCCACGGTTCAGGGGCTTTGACCCTTCCGTGTCGCGGAAAAACCCCAAACGAGCGGCGGAAAGGTTGAGCACGTTGATGCCCATCTCAAGGGAAAAGGTCGGCTCTGAGATATGATCGGACCTCAGCATGGAAGGTCCGAATCTCAGACTCGAAGTGAAACAGGTCAATGAGACAAGGAACACATCAATGAGATGGCCTAGCAAACTTCTTCATGCAACAGTCCGATTGTGCCGCCGAGTCACTTCACTACGTCTATATGTGGAGATTCAAGCAGCGAAGGGACTACCACTCCACTCCACTATAACCACTTGCAGAGGACAATGGGCACTGCGACAATGCCAGGATTTGATATCTGTGTAGTAATTTTCGGAATTTCCTGCGAATATAAGCATCACTTAAACCTTGAGCGGCTCCGTGCGGTGTCATCATAGGACTGAGGCTAGATACAAGGGCGCAACGCCGCAACTGTCAGCGCCTGCAGTCTACATCATGCGACATACTTCCTGAGGACCTTGTCGATGGGTCAATTGAACCACTAGTTTGGGTATTGCCCATTCGCAGAACCGTGTGATCTGCTTATAATTCAGGAGGGTTAGTGATCAGGATAAGTGGCTGACTGGTTGAAGTGAGCAAAATTTTAGTGCTGCTCTGGATATCGTTGTACTCACTTCGGAAAGGAGCCGCACGCCGTCTCAACAGGAAACTTACTAATCTAGATATCCACTGGTTCACGTTCGTAAGCGGAAGATGGGAGCCGCTCCTGCCATATGCACCAGTAAGGGTTGTCTAACAGTCCTGGTTGGATGATGGCTCCCCGCACCTTATATGGTACATTAATTTGCGTGCTTGACATGAAAGAGACGCTCCAAGAATCCTGTTGGAGTGTTATGCACTGCGAGGCTGACCCCAACTGATCCCGCCCACACCCGCGTACGTAGGCTCGACGTTAGTTCCTAATTCCCGATCTCCCGAGTCCGCAGCAAGAACGACGGGTGGTGTACGTGATAGCTGCATTCGATTCTACTTACGAGACAGCTGGGCGCGCGCCGGGCTAAAAAAAACAATACCGCGGTGCGGGTCGAGACCAGGAAATGCCATTTGGCCCCACCATGCTACGCTTTCAAGACGATAGACGGATGTGGGCGGTGAATAGAAGTGAGCGAGCTTCTAGAGTGGACGCTCAGCAAGCGCTCAAGCGGCACCGTAACGTACGTACATTCATTTTGTCCTTGCAGCTTTCCGCAAGCATACATAGTGGGCGGCATTCCACGTTTGGGTATCATGTGAGCACCTCGCTAGCACGTCGCCCGGGAAGTGGCGCTAAGCACATGGTAAGACGACCTGCGGTTCCAACAAGAGCTGGCCTGGCCGACCGATAAAGTAACAGGTCACAGAAACAGTCCGTATCCATGGTCCTCAGATCGCGTTGCTTCATGACCTAACCGCTGCAGCTAGGGAAGTATAGGTCGAGACATATACACTAACAAGAACGATTCAGAAACTGCGATGCCGAACTACGCAATGGCATTTGCAGAGCTCACCATGTGACCATTTACGATATTACATGATAGGCGGAGCACTTTCTTCCTTATCCGATATGTCAACTGGTTCGTGAGTATAATGTTGTCACTCCCACAGCTAGAAGCTGCACACTCCTATTATCCTGTTAGGCCTGTCATGACATGTTGGAGGAAGTACAGAAGAAGTTCGATGAGTGGATCACGATGACCTAAACATTTGCTACCGACACAGGGTCAGGAGTTCCTGGAAATGGATATTGCTCGACCGGCCAGCATTCCGCATTTCCAACTCATTGCCCATTTTAGTAAACGGCGAAATGTCAAATATGACCCCGCCGACGGTATCCGCGAGTTACGGTGATGCATACTTCCAGGTGAGGAGATCCCTTCGAAAACAAGCGCAGCGAGCTCCTGGCCAGTCTTTTGTAGGTGCGGCGTCATGGTTATGTTCAGTTCGGTACCCTTCACGATCACAGTCACTAGGCTTTCGGCGAATTTTGTCTGGTAACGGAACGTCTCTAAAGCTTGCTTTTGTTCGGTTCATATTTCCTCAGTACTGATTGAACTGCTATCGGCGCCACGTCAGGCAGCTAACACAAAACAAGACCTGTCACACTCAGGGGAGCTCGGGTAAGATAATGAAAGGTACCCCAAGACGTGAACGGTGTTCCATGCCATGGCATTGAAACTTTATGTCGACTGAACGCGTTCCGCATGACATCGGCCTTCCATGTTCTGAACACTATTTCTCGCGTCTGTGATGCGACGTCGCTCGCGAGGGGCATCCCACCCAAGGCGCATCAAAGAAGTCAGGATTTACAAGACTGCTTTCACCCTCCTCGCTTGGAGCCTTACGGCGTTCTATATGTGACATTCCAGGCTACGAACTCCGAGCTCCCTGTTTGTATGAATGCATAGTGCCAACGATCGCGGGAATCGAATGCCTACATCATGTCGATACAGCTCCGTTTCATGCCTAGGCGTAGGGCGCAATGGTTCAAGCGACAAGGTATCAGAATCGTATGTGCCATTATCCGAGAAATGCGAGACACACTTCTACCACTCGTTGCAACTAAGACGGACTCTGAGGTGGACTTATTTTGGTTCCGGGAAAGCCTCGGGCAGTGGACGTGAAAATCTACTGGACAGGACGTACCACCGGCGCAAGCCCAGGCCTTCTGCGACCATTGTGATATGCTGAAAGAGTCTCCGTTGCTAATGCATTCTTCCCCTCTCTTTATTCACATTCTACCGGGATCAGGCGCATGATAAGTATGGATCGGTACCAAACGAAAAACACCGACTTGTCAGAAATGGGCGACGCCAGGCCTGCTTAGTGAGTCACGCTCTTCCCGGCGCATGCCCTACTTTTTGGACAGAGCAACAGCGGTTCGTCAAGTTCGATAAGTAGGGTTGTGAAGAGTGTTCTTAAGAGAATGGAATTTGTATTTCATCACGCGTTGTCCAAACCAATTCCAGAATACACACTTGGTCTAGCTTGGCCGTCGCGCAGTTCTGGTGTGCTCGGTTTACCTGTGTTACTCCCTAGACTCCGTGTTTGTCTTTCAGAAGTCCTCCGCAGCGCTCAGCCGCACTTCTTGTGTGTGTGTGTGTGTGTGTGTGTGTGTGTGTGTGTGTGGATTCCGCGTCATAACTGAACCACCCTGCGCATTACCAGCTTCTGTATCACACGGCTTATGCTTGACAGTTAGTTGACTCCTCCCGTGATGAGCACGTACCGGAGATGCCACCGCACTACGAAGTAAACACTGATCGAGCAATGCGTATGGCATCCGTCTCTGACTCCGGACACACCATCATCATTAGTAATCAGTGACTAACGTCCACACCCATGGATGGCAAGTATTTTTGGTGCGTCCTTTATTCCAAATATGGAATTTTGCTCTTTTAGTTATAATGGCCCGAAAGAATGGATTCGTCTGCCCAATAACATTTCAACCCGTCTGTGAGGGTTTGTCGTCTCGTCGCGATCCATGTGTACCATTCAGTACCATGTGGACTTTTCCCCCTAAAATGAGACATCAAGGTGAGTAGATACGTGTCCGTGACTTGATTCTGAAGTTTGAGATTAGTATTCTTTCTGGTTGACGTTCCTGGTGAGAAATCTCCACGAATGCACAGATTTGGACATCCCCTTGTACGTACTAGACTTCGAAATCAAGCCTGATATGAAGCGCGGTTAGAGTATCTGACGAGATGCATACGGAATGGCGGGGCTTGTGGATCTCTTTGATATTAATTCCGCGCTGAGTGGAGCAGTATGAAAACTAACCACTACAGTATTCCTTTGTGAAAATCAGAGTCTGGACGGTGACCCAAGTCCATGGGCCCAGCCACCGCCAGTTGACCGTCATTCCAAGATCCGAGTAGCCCGAGAAAGGCATCAGTGGTCAAATTGTCCAGTCCAGGCTTGGCGAGTGCACGAACATACCCAGTACTGAAAGTGATTTACAGATGACCAAGAATCACTGGGCGGTTGGGGTGGAGGACGTCAATAGTTTGCTGAGCGTCTGGGGTGTCCTCGCCGTATGTGAACGGGGGCGATTCATCGCAACTCGGTCCCTGTTAGAACGTGCCCGAAGATTTTTGCCTACGGAGTGATTTAATTCGAGGGTCCACATGAAACACTGAGAGATAAAACGATCGGATTAGAATGTACCGTCGTTCGGGCTACGAATGATTAAGCCACTGGTGTAAGAGTTGTACCCGCAGTTGGCTATTCAGGAATATACGACGGGCGATGAATTATCCAGACTGTGACTTGGCAGCGCTAATAATTCCTCCCACATCGGGGCAAGGAAGTGTTTAGCCACACCGTAATTGCAGGTCCTACTCGGAGCGGACCATTTCGAACTCTCGGAGGGTCATGGAATGAAATGATATATTCGGCAAATGCTTGACAGTCGTTCGTGTTAAAAGCGAGGAAAGCAAGTTCCACCGCTCTGTAATAATGCTGCAACGCAAACCTGGAGTCAGTGTTCCTCGTGCATGCCAACAATCCAAGGAAATGACTGACATAAAAAGATGGACGTGCAGGATCGTCCAAACGAGTTATGGTCAACGCCTCCCACAGCACGTAAATCCCATAGTGCCATAGCTCCAAATGCTATGAAACTGAGCTGCCACCGTTCCTCTCTCTACATATTCCTCTCCAAAAGCCACTGCTTTCAAGGGACAAGAGCCCTTCCCTTCATGCCTACAACCACGGCACGTCCTTCCGTGCTTCACCATCATCACATGCAATCCATACTTGAACTCCGACGGAATCCTCAACTCCAAATGGGCCTGCGCCTCAACCGGATTGGCGTCTTCTGGCACCCACCCGAGCATCCTCGTCAACCGAAACACGTGCGTATCCACCGCGAAGGCTTGCCTGCCTAGACAAAAAGATAGGACGCACGCGGCCGTTTTGGGACCTACTCCCTTGTACGATACGAGCTCACGCATGGCATCGCCGTTTGGTATCTCGTTTGTGTGTAAGTGTTGCAGGTCGTATTTGCCGTGTTTCGCTTTGACACTTTTCAGTAGTGTCTGGATCGTGTTCGCTTTCTTATTGGCTAGTCCGCCACTCTTAATGGCGTGCGCGATTTCTCCTACTTCTGCATTGGCCATCCGTCCAAACGCCGCTTCACCCGTTCCAAACACTACGTCAAGACAACTTTTCGCTCGCGTGTAGTTTTGGGAGGATGTATTCTGCGAGAGAATCGTCCCGATGACAGAGTCGAGAACGTTGGGAAGGGCACTACTACCGGTACGCGGCGCGGACTCGGATGTCGAATTGCCAGCGTCACTGGCGTCTTTGGGCTCCGAATGGAGGGCAGGCACACCCCCCGGTGTGTGCGCCGCGAGAAGGGCGTACACCACACGCGTTTCTTCTGCGGTTGGACGGATGAATAAGGGATAGGGAGATTCCGTCGCGTGCTTCTCTAACAACTTGAGCTTCTTGGTGGCGTGGGCATCTTGGGTGTCCTTTGGGGGAGTTAGTACTACCTCTACTCCCTCGTCTGGCTGTCCTGGTTTGGTGGCATTAGCAGTTGTCAGTGGTCCAAAAAGTAGTGACGGGCACGAACGAAGACGCTTCAAAGTACGAGTCATCTGCGCAAGTGCACAGCCCACGGCAAACCAGCAACGGTTCGGTCTTGTTGGATTATGTCATCAAGCAGAAGTATTTATATGTTTGTACCTGAGCACTGAACTCTGCGTGGGTACATTACACGCACCAATCAATATCAGGCACCTGAAAAATACGATGTGTAGGGGAAATAGGTAGAAACGGGTCACGATGCATGGTCCACATTAGATTAGCAACACTGGTACAGATAGTGCGGCTAGAGAGAAAACACCACCCCAGACCGAAATGCATCGTATGCGATTTACACTACTCGCACGAGCGTTAATATGTGAAGGACGCATAATAAAGCAACAACTAAAAATATCGATGACCAGTGAATGAGCCCGGGACCACCCCACAGAAAACAGTACGCACTAGCATGTCATGGCAGCGGAACGGAGCCCATACCCGCGAAAGCGAAGGGGCAGAAAACTACGAAGAAAAACGAAGAAAAGCCCATCACATGGACACAAAGGGGATGGTAACGGCCCAAACGGGCCGGGGTTAAACAAAGACAAACGATAGCTTGAAACAATTATGATTAACTCAGAGATCAGACTCACCGCCTTCCATCACTGAGATCAATCCAACCCTAGGCAGACCGAGGATTGGACGGTTACCTCTCAGGTTTCAACTACGGCCGGGTCACCGCTCACCATGACACAAAACACTCCTTACCTGCGCACGGAAGGGTTAACCTAGACCACCATCATTCCCGCATAGCTACCATCCGCCACGCGGCTCCTGTTCATGCAAGCCTGTGGGATCAGGACCTCCTAGGGGAAAGAGCCCGCACGGCAGGACCTTACGTGGTGAATCGTTCCTCGTCTATCAGAAAAACGTTGAGAACCTCATGAACGCGCAACTCAAAACACCAGGGCAGTTGTACGTCACATGATGTTGATAATGATAACCTACATAGACTGTCATGTGCCTGGGAAAAGGGGAAATCTTGGATAGGAGATAGCTTGGGCATACAGTTTCCTTGGTTTCGTCGTGATAAAGATGTCTAAGTTATGCATGGCGAAGGTGGAAGAAATGTAGGGGAGTACAGTGTCGAACTCCACACACATTTGATAACGTCGCGCTCGGTCACCTAGGGTTAATATTGTGCGCATTTCCATGTGACGTGGTTGATTTTGAATGAAGAATGGGTCCCTAACATCTCCGGTGTGGATTTCTTTCATATCGGACTTACATCGGAGTATGACAGACGCCCAAGGCCACCAAACCGCAGGTTTGTACTTCTCACACCAATCTCCTGATTAGTGGCGCGAGTATTGCCCATGTCGGGTGTAGTGATCGATTTCCTTCAATGGGAGAAGACATCGCTTTTAGCACAAGAACACAGATGAGCCAGGGACAGCACTCGGGCTTGAAACCCTGAAGAACTGCGTCGGTGCCTCTTCCCTCCTCAGCTGACCGAGAAGGAGCTAACGAGCAAAGAACATTCCGTGTGTAGTACAAAATGGGTCTAGCAGAGATGGCTGAAATGATCTGGAAAACGCTGGATCCAGTGTCAATGAGCGCGATCAGAGGGACATACTGTATTCGTCCACTGGAATCGGTGAAGCACCGGACAAGCATGAATTCCAACAGGAGTTGATAGTATGTGGGGGGTACTTACTCGACACGCCTATCCGCGGACGTCCGTCACGAGATCCGGACTGGCCAGGTGGTCAAATTTTAGAATGATGGCGGCGTCTGTGTCGGTGCCCGGTGGTGGAGCCTCGGTGGCGAACCGTATTGAAAACCGTCATTTCGATGAATGGAGGAGTGACGTGCGGAACCAAGCAATGCGAACACTTGATCCGGGATCAGTTCCGTGCTGTAACCAGCGGAACCGGGTCCTACAGCGTCTCAAAGCTGTATAAAAGTAAAATGATAACCTTTCACTTATGCTGTATAAGAGTTCTCGATGGCGTCCCGTTGTAGCCTTTGTTACATGGATTGGGCAGAACTGCACGTAGTGCAAGACGGTAAGAAAACATGACTTGGCGTTCTAATACGCTGGGTGCGCTGGCTATGAAGCACTGCTCGCGAAGCGCCAGCCAGTCTTCCAACTGGTGAGCTTACTTAGTGTTTAATCAAGCGACTCCCGTCCTTTGTGAATAGCGGATGATAAGGCGATGGTGCTGGTGTAAAGCAACGAAAGAGACGTTTTAGTTTGAGTGGAGGGCCCATCGCCTGCGCTGCGGGTCGCGACGTCCTTGAGAATCTGCTAGTTTCCTGAAACCCCATGTATGTTAGTGACAGGGTTGTCTTCACCTGCGTCCCCAGCCAGGATGTCCGATGGTCATGGTGAAGGAAGGCCTGGCAGTGTAGAATGTTTAGAATGACTCAACCTTTTAAATACATGTTTCATTCCTTTTAGACAGACCAACGTTGTGCCAGAAGCCTAGCAAGGTGCAGGCTGGGCTAGTCTTGGGGTTTTTCATATAAAAAATGACGAGTCTTAGCTGGCTGTGGACAAAGCTTTGCATCTTAATTCCGTGCGTGTGGCTCTCAGAGCCTCAAGTAGACGCTAAGAATCTGGAGAACGGGAGCAAAAGCCGCAGGTGGGAACAAGTCGAACCCTTGTTGCAAGCTTCGATTCCTCCGTTGCCAAAGGGAGCATAAAGCACAACTGGCACATCTTCTCTCCCCATCTTCTCCCCTCTCCTCACGTTTCTCCAGAAAACGATATGTTAACCTTGCAAGAACACCATCCCATCCTCAACGACGCGGATGACGACGGTGCGGATACAATCGCACTGGTTACTCTTTTATGTCTAATCTTTCAACTTGCTAGACGGAATGCCACCACTCGTTGACAATCCAAATCCATCAATGACGTTTACCTTCTTCACAGATATGACACCGATCACAGCATTCAGCGCTGACCCGACCGTTGCGTTCGAAACTGTGTGGGATAGCCCCGTCCGTCCCGAAACCCCAATAGAAGCAGCAGAACCTTTCGAACGTCAGCCGACCTACAATGGCGGACCCGAACGGACAAGCCACAATAAAAGACGCGACTCTTCATACATTCCACGTCCTCCGAACGCCTTTATCCTTTTCAGATCCTCGTTTATCAAGAGTCAACAAGTTCCAGAGAAAGTTGAAGGGAATCATAGCACTCTCTCAAAGATCATTGGTGCGTTGTCACTACTGTCGTCGTTACTAAGGGATATCGACTTTTGGTACTTCCTGTGTACAGGCAAATACTGGAAAACTCTACCTCGCGAAGAAAGGGAAGTTTGGGAAGCAAAGGCGGTAGTTGCGCAAGCGGAACATAGGAGGCGTTACCCTGACTGGCGATTCCGACCCGGAGCTAATGCGCTCGCGAAGCTCAAAGTCAAAGACGGACCTGCGAATACTCGAAGACGAACTTCCCATACTGGACGAAAGGGCCGAACCGAGTCGGCGGCGAGCAAGAAAAATGACGACGCACGGTGCGCCATCATTGCAGATCTACTTGTCGAAGGGAAGACGGGTGTGGATTTGGAAGATGCTTTAAGGAAGTGGGAGGACAGCAATAGCAACAGTGTAGTGCACTCGAATGAGGCACGGCTCATAGAGGAAAGGAAGTGCGACGGAGATGAAGCGTCGACGGAGCTCAAGAAGGAAGGCGTTATCTGCGAAGAAAGGTTCCGTGATAATTCTTTGACGAGTCGAAACTACGGGGACCAGCACCACGACAGTCCACATCCCCGCTCGCGAACCCCCGATGCTGTCGACAACCGCTTCAAAATCCCTCTCACAGCCATGTTCAGGCGCTCACTGTCTGCTCCAGCATCACATTCTCCGCTAGAACCGCAACCATCCCTGCCTACAAATGCATGTCATGACTTACTGGAGGGTGCCTTCGTCAGCATTTCGTACGAAACGTTCCAACCTCAGCTCAGCAGCAGCTGTAATTCATCTCTGTACAGTTGTGCCATGGGCGGGCAGAGACATCAGCACGAGGTTGCGCGTGCTATGCTTAGTGAACCCATCAGCGACCTCTCTCCACTTGTACTTCCCTCTACTCTTGGAGAAGGCGTCCCAAGACGGTGGAATGACGTGAGCTCTTTTACCTCGTTCCTGTCTTTTGTGACTTTGATATCTAATTTGCGTACAAAAATATATTATCTACAGCCTCATAATCTCCTGAAGGCATCGATGGGCGCTCCTCCATCTCCGTCGCCTGCGTACACCTTAAGTAGCCCCCTTGAGCAACCATCTGCGGTGTATGGACTGATGGATTCCGACGAGACGAATATCAGTACTGCTTCGCTGGGCGAGATGCCATGCTATCGGTCGTATGGCATCCTCATGAAAGACTGGTCGGACTCATGCATATCCCCGCACACCCAGTTACCGGTCCTCATCAATGAATTCGGAGGTCAGACTGTGTACGATTGGTATTCTGGTGGGGATGGCGAGGCGATGTTTGTAAGGGCGCCGACACCCACGGAGTACGTCACTAGCGCACTAGGCGGGGTTGACGTTGTGCGTGTGCGTGGTGGCTCTCCTGCGACCGTCACGTATTGAGGTATCCGGACCTCCCCAGGAATGGAGGGACTCGACGGATACATCCCGATTCACAAATTTCGGTTGCGCTGGTGTGTCGAACTTGTGCTCGCGACTATGACTGTGTCCTTGAAGTGTAATATCAGTTTCCCTCGTTTTCTCTGCCAAGATATGCTTTGCCGCTTTTATCCATATTCCCCTCCCCATGTTTGTTGGGTGTTCTCTGAGTCGTCTTGTATGCATTCCGTCGATTATCCTTCGCTGTAAAGATATCTTGTATGTCTTTGATGGTTTCACGTGCGTTGTACGATAGTCCCGTCGGGATGAACAATTTGAAGGTTGAACGTTGAAGCGTCATCAACTGTGGTATATAGATATGAATGTGAATCGTATTTTTGCCCGTTCCGTGCGAGAGGTTCCAGAATCCAACTGGCCCGGGTATTGCGAATTGCCAGTCCTGCGTATAACGGTTCCGTTCATCGACCCGTTCACGTTTGATTGTCTTAACGCTCCTCGCGCAGGTTACATAATTCGGTTTGGCTTCGAGGGAAGACAATCATTTTCTCTTGACTGATCCCGCAGGCAATATATGAGAAAGAGAATGCAACACTTTGCATGACCGTAGGAAGACCTCGAGATGTATGTGCGGACTTAGGGTACCAATGATCAACTACAGGATATGTCGACAGTCAGACACTCACTACGTACTTCAGAGGGTATGGATATGCTTGTCACTCGGACACAAGACCTTTTTTGTGAGTTCATCTCTTTTGGAATATGTAAGAACAACACCTATCAGCACTAATCATCGGGGCGGCAACTCACCATCAAATGATAAACATGTAGTACGCTTCTACAATTGTCAGGGCTAGATGAAGGGTTGCGTCAACATTGTGCTGTCAGTAGGGAGTTATCCAGACGCACGTTGACTTCATCACCGGTCCTCCTTATCCATATGGCAGGTCTCTCGACAGTCTTTGCACCTTCCTCCCCGTCATCCCACGTGTAACTTACCACAACCGCCAGACGAGAGCCGTCGCAGCTGAATGCAACAGAAGCAATAGGCCCGGAGTATTTAGGATACTGATGAAGGCGCTTTTTGAGCTTGCGGTCCCAAATCGAGACCGTTTCATCAGATCCTGCAGAAGCAAATGTGTTGTGGCTGTCGGAAGTTACTGTGAGAAGCATACAACAGAAGGAAAACTTGAAGCCCATACACGGCATGGAAAGCCAGCGAATCAACCGGCCACGCGTGATCAACGTCTTCGATCGTTTGGCGATGACACTTGAACGCATATTTTTGATCCTGGACTTCGGAGCTAGGGTCAAAATACTCCTCCCCGATGCGCCCTTCTACTGAGCCAATTGCGTAGCTTATTGGTATGAGTTTACGTGACCATCCTAGCAACAGAGCAAGGTAGACTATATGCGCTGAAACAAGTTACCTTTTCCATCACTCATGCATGCAAGGCTGCGAGTCATAAACGTCAGGCTGCTCTCTCTGGTATGGAAGGCTCCGACATCTTCCTGATGTCATAAATATGGAATGGTCGACTGGCCATGGAAACAACAAGGGCATTGTTGACAAGGTCCATGTGATAGACCCGCTCAGGAAGGACGTGGGTTCAGACGTTTGCGGAAGAGGAACGGGGGTCCCAAAGTTTAAGCGAGAGATCCCATGAGCCGGAAATTAACACGTCTAAAGCAATCAAGTACCAGGTTAGAGATGGATTACGAAGCGAAATAAAAAATGCACTTTGGTCACGAGCATAATTCACAGCAGAGGCTGCATTCCCGTGTTGTCCGAGGTAAGTCACCTTCTCCATAGCAAGGTCAAGCCTATTTAGACAGTGAATATGTCAGAGAATGTTGAAGAAAGATCTCAAAATAACGTACTTCCGTATTCCGTTATCAAGTCCCGCTATACGCGTGAGTAGCGTTGCCAAAACAGCATGTAAGGACAGCTACGCGATGGTCAATCTTTGCTTTTTGCTCGTTAGTAGCGACGTCATACACTCTAACAGTCTCCAGAAAGAATGGTATTTAAAGCAACCACAGAGACAAGGGATGGTCCGGCTTGGTTGGGGAGAAGTGCACCCATGAAATACTGAAAGGGTAGAGATGAAAGCTCTATCTGGTCTTTCGAGAGAATTCTTGTCTAAGAGTGTATCACCTGCGAGTTGGATAGACCTAGCCGACATTTTATGTGTCTGTTCGGTACATAACGAGAAGGGCAGCGTAAGTGCATTCTATGTGTTCAGCGCTACTCTGCTTTCATCACATGTTCACCATCACCCACGTTTCCCAATGTCTACGTCTTCCTTCCGCAGTACCCACACCATCGTCAACCTTACTCTACTCCCGAATTGCGCAGAGTCTGTATGCACTTCCTCCCATTGTACCTGGCACGCATTCCACTCTGCACAGATCACTGGACTACGGAATCGTACTTGGAGATTGTCAGATTTTTTCCTTCATCCCAGGCCCTCACTCAAATCCCCACACCAATGGCTATCCGAAGGACGAAGACAACACCACATCAATCATATTGAACTTTGAGCGACTTGCCATGAGAGCTCGAGCGAGCATTCAACCAGCCGAGTGGCTTTTCGTGATCTTCGTAAGGCGTTCGGTAACTTGGTTCACAGATGAGGCGTACTTTCCATGAGCATAAGCCATCAATGCATCACTAGTCACTCCCGACTCGTTGATCAATGGAGGATCGCTGTCGCATGTCACGTACGTGGTGTGCAAAGTTTTGTCTGGTAACTGGCGAGTTGCGAGTATTGCCTACTCCATACCGATGAAAAGCAAGAACGAGTGTGCTCTACTGCGGATTAACGATGCATGCAGTCCCCTCGGTCGTTCAGATAGTCTGGGCCCGCTTCCTACCATCCACCGTACCGGTCTTCGCAGGGACCGCGAGTGTGAACGCGTATAACCACGTTGATACTTAGTCTGCCGACCGGACCAGTGGGCCATACGAGGGAGACAACAAAAAATGATATGAAAACCAATGCAGGAAAGCAATGGGATGGAAAGAAGAGAAGGCAACTGAAGCGCGGTCTCGAACTCGTTTCGCACACTGGTCTCCTAAATGGACGGAACTGTAGAACGAATTTAGGAGGCCTCCTAAGCCTCAACCACGGGTCGACTACACAGCTCAGTGAAAATGGGGAATAGGACCGTTCTCCCCCAACCTCGTTGATATACAGTACTTACATCCTTTCCAGCAGCAAGGGTGCAACTAGGCCCATTTTACTTTGAGCCCTCCCTGGTACGTACAGTATCTGCCTTCCCATCTCTGTTGCATTGCCTTCGCCGACTAGGTTTCCAACGATCTGTATTACTTAGGAACTTCGCGGCTCATGGTCGACCACCCCCGAATCCCGAAAAGATTACTAGAGTGTCGACAGGCCCTTGCTTAAGTTGTCGCGGGACCTCAAACAGAAACCTTCACGTTTCAAACACAAAATCACTAATTATGTCGCGCCGAAGAAAGGAAAGCTGAAAAAGGACCTTATGTCTGAGAATGAGCGCGGTCAGGTAAGGACAAAGGCCATACAGATCTCAGCCATTTCGGCGACAAAACTCTGACACAAGAGATCAATGGACAGGAATACCAAGACACTTGGGATGATACTGAGTGTGGTTGCTGCTTTTCGTGGTCCCCTTTCATACATGTACATGTCTTGTGGTGACACAGCTCCTCTATTGTCTGCTCACACTGCGCTATCTAGGACGACCTAATTCAATGCCCAGACGGCCATCTATTCTGCAAATCTTGCATGACGTCTTACTCATCATCCCTTCTGGGCGAACACAATCCTAACATCGTCTGTATGGACCAATCCGGTTGTAAACTCCCCTTCCCGGAATCTGAACTCAAGCGTCTCCTATCCTCCAAGATGCTTGAGCTATATGAACGCGTTAAGCAACGCAAAGAGATCGCGGCTGCAGGACTGGAGAATCTAGAAGAGTGTCCATTTTGCGAGTACAAATGTGTGATCGATAATGAAATGGAGAAGTTGTTTAGATGTGGCAATGCAAGATGTGGTGCCGTGACGTGTAGAGGGTGTAAGAAACCTGGTACGTTTAGTGTTGCTTTGATTGTCCTCGCTTCTCTCTTTCATGAGCGACTTATTGAATGTCTGTGTACTTGCAGGAGCATATTCCGAGAAGCTGCAAAGGTACATTGTGTCTCGTGGGTCTTCAGGGCATCTCGGTCGTCTGATACGTGATGTAGAAGCTGAAGACTGGTGTCTCTATATGCGCCATCACGTCGAGGAAGCCATGAGTGAGCCTGCATCTCATTCTATCGTCGCAATTTTGTTTTTTTGGAGGCGCTTACCCCGGTCTAATAGCCCGTGCCCTCGTGCGCAACTGCCCAAAATGTCAAACAGGCAAGTTAACTCGTTTGTCTTCCGCGTACGTATCCCAAGTTGACAAGAGACGCGTTTCATCCCATATAGCATTTATAAAGGAACAAGGTGTAAGTCTGGGTTTATTTCCTCCTTTCTCGCTCGTGCTGACCTGGCGCGACCACACCTCTCGCTCACGCACACGCGGGCTCAGTGCAACAAAATGGTTTGTCCGTACTGTTGCGCCGTTTCCTGTTACACGTGTCATCAAATTATTGATGGGTACGAGCACTTCAATCGGGTGGGTCCTTTCGTTGTTGTCACTGCCTCATTCATTTCTCTGGCTCACTTCATATTGGTCGACCGTGTGTTGGGAATACAGTCACGCCAGGGAGGGGGAGTATCGAATTGTGAACTTTGGGATCGATCGGTTGAGCAGCGTCATGCTGAGGAGGTATGTATATGACACCCATCTCCCTCACTGTGAGACTGAGCTGTACTTTTTTCTCACATCGCGTAGGTCAGCGCAGCAGCAAAACGAGCCATGAAAGAGCTCAAGATACGAAGCCCAGACGTCGATGTGGGTTTGACCACTCTGTAGGTCTGGGTCCGTTTTCGCGCGTGCGAAGTTAGTAGCAAGTTCAGCTGAAGCCATACGTTTACTGTACGCCCATAACCACAACCAAAACCGTAATCACTATGTATGGGCCTTGACAGTGTTGTAAATTCGTCCATCCCTATTTCATTTGCTCGATAAATCCTTCTACACTCCAGCGTTGGTTGCGAAGCTCCGTCACAGTACGTGATGCACTGTCGCCATCGTCGACGGCAGCGATTTTGCTTACAGGTTCGCTAAAGGTGCATGGACCCATAATTTTTGTTATTATTTCAGGACGCGAAAGCAGTCCATGCATACCTTTTCCATGGGTCCGGATGGCCCTGCCGCGGTCTCAGCATACAAATGGGTTGGAATCGTGGAAGAACTTCTCAGTACAGTACATAACATGAAAACGGCCTTCTGAGAGACATGACTAAGCAAGGGGCGATGGCCCAAAAGGGGAAATCATCCACCAGGTGGTCAAGACGCTGGGGGAGAAGGAGTTTCATAGTTGTACTACTTGTAATGGAGGTCATTGACCTCTCAAATTCATCACCACAGACCGCTACTCGAAGACACTCGGTGGGAGGACAGTCATGCTAAAGAGATAACATGGCGTATCAACTCAAGGGACATTATCGAATTGTCCGATTCGGAGCTGGACGATGAGCAGGGTGTCCAAGTTGTCACCAGTTCGAAGATCACTGCGCACAAAAGTACCAGGAGGAATACTGTGACAACGAAGGAAAATCCTGACTCGAGCCATCCCCAAACGTCTTCTATCAATGTCGACGTATTACCGTCTGACGCGCAGGCGCCACGAGTGGCGGATGTCGTACAGGCGGAAGGATCGTCGCAACCGAGACAAGACAAAGATCGACTTGATAACGCTCCTTTATTCTACCCTGACTCCGACGAGGGGACGGAGCGACCACACTCGCCTGGCCCCCCTTCCCCGTCTGCAGTCACCTCTTCTCCACGAGCGTCAAACACAGTCTCACCTGCCGTCCCTCACCCGCCCGAAACACCTCCTGCACCCGTGGATCCCATGGATGGTTATGTGGCACGCGTCACCGAAATTATACCAGACGTGCAACCTGCCCACGTCCTCAGTCTCGTCGAACGGGCCACGCAAACGAACCCGGACGCGGTCATCGAACTTGTCTTACATGCCCTTTTCGAAGACCCCTCGTATCCTAAAATAGACAGAAAACGAAAACGAAAACGAGACGAAGCGGAGGAGGAGAAACATGAGGAGCGACTTTCCTCTCGCGGCACTCCGAAACCCCGTGTCGACTACCTGAGTGAAGATAGGGAATACGACGGTGGTCCATTTTACTTTGAACTCTCCCTGGTGCGTACGCCATTCGTCCTTCCAGTGTTGACATGGCTTCGTCGACCGTCTTTCAAACGATCTACGTTAGGAACAGCTCATGGTCGACTATCCCCGAATCCCAAAACCACACATCCGGAAACGATTACTGGAATGTCGATTCTACGCACGCGCGTTTTTCAAGTTGGCTCTAGACCTCGAAGAGAAGCCTCCGCCTTTCAAACTCAAATTGACCAATTCGGTCATATCCGGGAAAGGCAAGGTGAAAGAGGACCTTATATTCCAAAATGAACTTGAATGGGTAAAGAAAAGAGTTACGAAAGTACCTGTTTCGCTAGACGAAGCTCTGGCGGAAGAAAGCAATGAACAAGACTGCCAAGAAACTGGGGGCGGTATCGAATGCGGTTGCTGTTTCTCGTCGTACCCTTTCGTACGTGAATATGTTTTGTGGCGACACCGTTTCGCTATTGTCGCACTCACTCTTCCCTACCCAGGAAAACATGGTTCAATGCCCAGACGCCCATCTATTCTGCAAATCTTGCATGACATCTTACTCATCCACCCTTCTGGGCGAACACAATCCCAACATCGTTTGTATGGACCAATCTGATTGTAAACTCCCCTTCCCAGAATCCGAACTCAAGCGTTTCTTAACTCCGAAAATACTTGAGCTATATGAACGTGTCAAGCAAATCAAGGAGATCGAGGCAGCGGGACTGGAGAACTTAGAAGAGTGTCCATTTTGCGAGTACAAATGTGTGATCGAGAATGAGATGGAGAAGTTGTTTAGATGTGAGAACGCGGTGTGCGGTGCCGTAACGTGTAGAGCATGCAAGAGGCCAGTACGTTCAGTGTCACCTCTGCTCTCGCATCTTCTTTCGTGCGCGGCTTATGGAGTATCCATGTACGTACAGGATCATCTACCGAAGAGCTGCAAAGGTGCGTTTGCTTATGTCTTCACGGTGTCTCGGTTATCTCACATAATGCAGAAGTAGAAGAAGACCGCCATTTGGATGTACAACATCACGTTGAAGAAGCCATGAGTAAGTCTGCATACCATCTTATCACCGCGTCTGTTGTTTGGATGCTCATTCTACCGCCTAACAGCCCGTGCTCTCATGCGCAACTGTCCGAAATGTCAAAAAGGCATGTCACTACTTGGTGTTTCGTGCATTCCGAGTTGACGAGGAACTACCACGTAGCCTTCATCAAGGAACAAGGTGTAAGACTAGGCTTGTTTCCTCATTCCTCGCATGTACCGACCTAACTCAACCAACCTCTCACCCGCAATCATGACGTAGTGCAACAAAATGACCTGTCCGAATTGTCACACCGTATCGTGTTACATATGTCGTCAAATCATTACAGGGTACGAGCACTTCGATCGGGTGGGTCCTTTCGGTGTCGGCGTCGTCCCATTTACTCTGTTAATTTACCTCACCTATCGGTTGGTGGTGTGTCTGGAACACAGCCTGGCCAAGTAGGGAACAAATCGAAGTGCATACTTTGGGAACCGTCGGTTGAGCAGCGTCATGCTGAGGAGGTGCGTGCACGGCAATCGCATCCTCTTCCCTCACCGCATGGTGTGCTGTCTTTCTGGTACCACGCAGGTCAACGCAGCAGCCAAACAAGCCATGGAAGAGCTCAAGAAGAACAACCCAGACGTGGACGCTAGCGGTATCAAAGTGGATTTAGCAACAGCAGGTCCGGGTCCATCTTCACGTCCCCCTGCGAATCAGCCAGTTCTTCCACATCCATACGTTCACATCCATAACCATAACCATAATCACAATCATGTCCACATTCATGGCCAGAACCGTCGCGCCCATCACTTTGGTGGGCTAGTTCCTGCACCATACGCACCCAATCCAATGCCGTATCGACACCCACCACATTTTGTCCCCCCTATTCCCGCAGTTCCTATCCCACCGATGAGAGTGGAACAGGGAGCAGGTTATGATGGCCCCGCAGCGCTAGCACCAGCTTTAGCCCCACTCCCAGCCCTCCCGCAGATGGGTCCAAATCAGATGGCACCAAACCAAAGGCATCCTACGCCTCCTAACCCGCCGTTTCCAGAAGCGCCACAACAAGTGTTCCAGATGGGCAACATGCAAGGTCAGGTGGGGATGCCGGTATTAGCACAGCCAGTTCAAGGTATTGCACAAGTGGGTGGACGTGGGCAAAGACGTAGGAATAGGAACAGGCGGTCGAGAGGCGGCGCCAGAGGAGCGGCAGGGGGTATGCAAGTTGGGGTGAGACATCAACAGTGAAATTTGATGGGGGTGTGCAAGATACGTCTATGAGGGTATCCGCGTATCATTTGCCGCTTACTTATACTTTCGGTATAATTTAAGGGAAACGATGGGTATCAGACAGAGATTAAGCATGGAGATGCGGGCATGTTCATTGTGCGTATACATATATTGTGGCGGAATCGTGAAAGCCTACAAGACTTTACACTCATAGTGCGGCATATTTGAGCTCCGGACTCCCGTCGTCAGCCCCAACCAGACCACCACCTAAGCAATCAACGTCGAAGCGGTTGCAGCATCATACTTGAAATTTGGTTGAACGACCTGCTTTGTCTTATAGTACCTCGCCAGACGATGGATTCTGCTCTCGATGAGGATAAGACGGAATTTGGAATCCTTGTCCTTGCGGTTGACCTCTAGATGTTTGCGTACTGCGACGGCTTTTTTGATGAGGTGGTAGAGATCTTCGGGAATGGCGGGTGCGAGGCCTGTCCGCCTCTCGAGTGAGACGCCGAAAAACAGAATAAGAGATACAGGTGAACAAAGAGACATACCATGTGTCTTGAGAATCCGCAGGATCTTGTTCCCAGTCACGAATCGCACTTGTGGAATCCCATGTGAGTCACGAAGGGTCACACCAATCTGAGAGGGTGTAAGACCCTTGCGAGCAAGTTTAACGATGTGCTCGACGACTTCTTCGTGGGTGGTTTTGAGCCATGATGGTGGGGTGCGGCGGTATGGAAGGGCAGAGGAGGCTTAGACGGGATGAGGTTAGTTCCGTGGAATATGAAGAGAGATGACCAGTGTGAGGACGCACAGATACCCTTGCCGGGAGCGTGCATACGACCCATGTTTGCTCTACTATGGACTCAGAGAATGACACTCTTGATAACAAATACTGCTCACACGTTTCACTTGCGACGTCGAGAAGAAAATGGCGTGGCTTGAGGACGTCTGCTACGACGTTAACGTTGGCGGCGGGAGGAGATGCGTGACAAACGTGACCACGGTGGCTTGGCCGTGATGTGTGACCTCTGTACAGTTGTGAACCTTATTTTTCTCATCGACGACCTTCAACCAAGCAAGCCCGTCCTTGCCAGGCAGTGACAAGGTTCCTCTCAATCTGCAAGGTAAGAGTGGAATCAGTGAAGTTGGGTTGTCGTGTTGATTGAACACCTCACACAGTATGAAGCTCAACATTGCCAGTATGTTCACCGAGCGTTGGCGTCGAAGCGGACTATGGACTGATCGTGTTCACAGACCCCGCCACAGGGCAACAAAAGACAGTTGAGGTTGACGAGGAGAGAAGATAGTACGTGTCGTTTGTCTCCAACATGAGCGCCCCTTCCATAATCTGAAACTATCCTACAGCCGCATCTTCTACGACAAGAAAATCTCCCAGGAAGTCGAGGCCGACTCCCTTGGAGACGAATGGAAAGGTTACGTCCTCCGCGTCACCGGCGGAAACGACAAACAAGGATTCCCTATGAAACAAGGCGTCCTCCTCCCTCACCGTGTCCGTCTCCTTCTTGCCGACGGTCACTCGTGCTACCGCCCTCGCCGTGACGGTGAGCGCCGACGCAAATCCGTACGCGGGTGCATCGTTGGCCCAGATATCGCCGTCCTTTCCCTCATCATCGTCAAGCAAGGTGACAACGAGTTACCAGGGCTCACGGATAATGTGTTGCCCAAGCGTCTCGGTCCTAAGCGTGCAACTAAGATACGACGCTTCTTCAACCTGAGCAAGGATGACGATGTCAGGAAGTACGTCATCCGCCGGGAAGTGAAGAGCAAGAAGAAGGAGAACGCCAAACCATACACCAAAGCGTAAGTCCCCTTGCAAGGGAGCGTAAGAATGACATATTCCTCACCTTCAATCATCTTTTAGACCTAAAATTCAACGACTCGTCACTCCCATCCGTTTGCAGCGCCGCCGTCACCTCCGTGCCCTCAACCGCCGCCGTATCGACCGCATAAAGGAGCAGAAGGCGGAGTACGACACATTGGTGCAAAAACGCGTTGCAGAGAAGAAGGCAAAGGTCGCCGCTACCAAAGCATCACACAAGTATGTCTTATTTCTTTTTTGTTTGCCCTTAGGCTGTCGATTTGACAATGTTGATGTCGATGACTGATAATACACTTCGGAAAAATAGGACTGCAACTGCTTGAGCTCATGACTCTTCGAAGGCGTGCCTGCTTCCCGACCTACACTTGCATAATTCCTTAGGCTGTGACCACCACCTCTCCCTCCCATGTCATTAAGCTTAGGGCTCATATGCTACCAATTCTACGTCCTCTCACATGCTGCAGTTTGTAGCGGCTCTGCACTGCCTCATGGGTAAGAAATATTGTATGTGCACATTTCGAGTGTTTGGGAGTGGATAGGCAGGATGGTCACTGCAACCTCAGTGCTGGGAAGTTCTGCCAGCTGCGACTGCTCTTGAAAATAGGCATCACCCTTTCCTCGAAAAATAAAAATGTGGCTGCGTTCATGTCGTGCGTTACGCGATTATTGGACCGCTGGTGTACTGGACCAGTATGAGGGTATACGGCAACAACAACCAGACAATCGTTGAGGATATACGCACAGGAGCTCCACCTGTTTTAACTAGCGTGGCGGTCGAACTTGCCACTGCCAGTCCCACTGCTACCGGCAATACAGGGAATTTCCATAAGAATGACGGTCGCACCAACGTGAAATAGTGCAAGCAACACCTCGATGAACTCTCCAAGATCTGCACTAACGCCACCAACAAGTGGCAACTAGTCACTAATCATGTTATCTCAGTAACACATACCCCCTCGACTAAGATGCATTGCTACCGTCACTACCCAAGGAACGGACGATATGTCCCAACGTCTGCACGCAGCCACACACAGCACCGGCAGTAAAAGAGCTTCGGAGATACTGCATCCGGCCTGTTTAAAGCTTACATTGTACATATGACCCAGGTCTCCCAACGCGCCACGTACCTCGATTCATAAAAAAATGTCTGTTAGTGCCTCTCAGTGTTCCGAAAGCTGACCAATGTACGGATTGTGTAGTTCAGATGTGAGGTTATGCCACCTGTGAACGTTGCTTCAGAGTCAGCGGGGCAGACCAAAGAAACAGAGAGTCTCGGATGGGAGTGTGTGAGGGAGCGAGCAAAAT
The DNA here is from genome assembly GCA_024663435.1 of Pisolithus sp. B1. NCBI lineage: Eukaryota > Fungi > Basidiomycota > Agaricomycetes > Boletales > Pisolithaceae > Pisolithus > Pisolithus sp. B1. The sequence continues at coordinate 442,311 of JANFAA010000027.1, read as the reverse complement.
ACTACCTCGAACCATAACTCTGGGAGGTGTAGTCCCTGCCTTGACATTGGATTGAGACTCAAGGCAAGTCCCACCGGGACACCTGGACCGTTATCGAAGGGGTACTAACTATAGGGTGACGAGGCCAACATTACACCTTTCCACTCGACCCCGCTTGCATCACGGAGCCACTCAACTTCGGCATGACGACACCAAACGGTGGGGAACACGATCCGAATACATACATAATCGAAATATCGAAAATTACTTCACACTGGTCCAGAACGATTCCTGCTCAAGCATATACGAGTGACCCCGCGTCTCATCTTACACATTTTAGTCCAGAGATAGCCATCTGCTTGGATATCCCGGTTGCCTCAAGTTTGTCCTTGATTCGATCGCGAATTTTATTGTATAGCCCATCGTTCAAACCATAAAAGTAGCTCGCTGAGCTTATCAAGTCAACTGTTGACCCGCACGCTAAAGAAGTTACTTACAGACGGTTGTCTTCACTCCCGCCTTGCCGTCAGGATAGGGAAGGCCACGATAATGTTCCCCATCGGCATGAAATTGGAGGAAGAAAGAAATCACTGAAACGACGTCATCCTTTTCCCTGATGGTCGTCCACGCCAGTTACGACTGCTATGGGGCAGTAGACAGCGCGGAGTACAAACTCACGAGCAAATGGCCAGTTGGAATTTCCCACGGTAGCATCCTCCAATAAATAACAGGCGAGGGATGGCGTCTTCGTGAACTTGTTCGAAGGCGCTCTCCGTGAAAAGCTTCAGTGCGCGTTCGTTTTCCGGTTCGTGCTCAAGGGCATTCAAGGCATTAGAGAGCAGTTGACGTTCCGAATCGGATACCTGCAAAGATTGGAGCACGGATCCCTTGACCTCTTCTTCAAGTCTGCCAGGGTAGGGGAATGTATAAGCTGACTGTAGCACGTGTCAGGTGCATGGCGTGATCGAACCTAGTCTGTTGGCCAAACCAGTGTATATTTAAAAGAGTTGTCATAAAACTGTTGCACCATTTGGCGCGGTTGTCATCCTTGACAGCCTGCTTGTCTGCTGCTCTTGCAGCCAGCTCAAAACTATTTCGTACGTCTTCCTGTGTGGTGGTTAGTTGGAAGGGCTGCTAGGCCATGCATCACAACGTACCTGGTGTTGTAGGCCAACGCCAGGTAAGAAGATTAGGATGATGGAGACACAGACAGCCGCACTAGCCATATGATCTGTACACGAGGAGGGAATCCAGCTTCTAACGCGAGATATGAAGGGTTATATGTAATCGATGCCCCTTGCGGCAGATGCCGACAGCCGGCGTTACGTTCGACTTGCCAACATGATCGAATGTAAGTACACATCATTGCGACTGTCAGTGAGCGGTACCCGGTATGGTATCCTGCATGGACTCAGAACGATCTTGTGGGAACCGGTAAGAACCACGTCCCGACTTCCAAGAAAGTAACAATACGTCCGCTATCGGTGAAAGATGGCTGAGGCACCGTATCTTCAAAACTTCCATTCATCATGTCAAGGTCATCCGGGCATGCCCTACATAAATGGAGCCTCAGCTCTGATGATAATCTCCAATAGGTATAATCCATGGAAGATAGGGGAAGCCGAAACGATCATCTTCGAAACCGTGTCAATGTCATCTGAACGTGTCTGCCATAAGTGGAGGCCCAGCCCTATTGAGTTTCGTCTCACAGGTCGGTGTTAAGGAACATCAACTGTCCATGCAAGATACAGGAAGCACTGCGACTTCCATTCAACATGTCAAGCTCGTCTATGCGTGTACGTAGGTGATGGAGTCCGGCTCTGACAATTTCGGAACCGACTGGTTACTTCCGGGCTTCCCTTCCTCTGTATGGGTTTTCGCAAGGTCATGGCCACCAGTTGCACAATCCCCGCCACTCAGTGACACTCTAGGTATGCTCACCACCCCACTGGTTTGGCCATGGATATAAAGACGGGTCATCATTCAGCTTAATCCCATAACCCACTTCCGGTTCAAACTCTTTCAAGTCAACCATGTCTGACGAGATTACTCCACTTTTGGCATACGTCGAATCGACAGCTCTGGCGCCCATTGGGCCCGGCCTTCACACGAGGGCTGCGTGCCTCACAGCGGCTGGCTTACAGGAGAACTCTATGGCCCTCTCGGAGGTTGGAGGTGGGTCAGCGACACCATATGTTGCCTACACAGTCAGTAATGGTCCACACAACAGACCGTGGAAAGTATTTTGGTGAACCTGGTAGCGACGGCGCTGCTGCCATCGGTGGCACACTGGTCTCCGTCCTTGCCAACCTCACCGGGCAAAACCGCGTTAGTGCACCTTCTACAGGATGATTCTGACATACAGACGCCTCACTGCAATCACTTCAGACGGACGTTGCTAACTCCCTCGAGTTTGCCTCTCGTGTTGCCGCCAAGGAAGCGGGGCCCGACGACCATACCTCAAAGTACTGGGAAGAATTCAAGAAGTCCCTTTTCCAAATTGGGTGGTTGAAGCAAAAGGATGAGTGAGTACCGTTGATGTTTATTGGTCACTATGAACTAATACCGTTCTAGGTGGTCCAAGGATTTTGTCGACGGTCAAACTTCCGGCGCTGAGAACTTTAGCGACTATGTGATTACGAATGTCAGAAATGACCCGCTCTATTCTGAAGCCGAAAAATCTGTCGTTATCCGGGCGATGGAGTCGCTTCGAAGTCAAGCGGCAAAGCGTGCTTTCTTCCGGAGGTTCACAGCCGGTGGTAGCAAGGGTTCTTTTGGCGTTAACGCAGCAACGTATGTACTTCTCACTGAATTTTCTCGGTTTTCGAATTGATTGAATTCTCATAATTCTTGAAAGGGTTAACAACGGAGCACTGGCATTGCGTTTTTCTGTGTTTACTTTCAATTGTAATGCTGCAGTGGATGATTATCTGATCTTCAATATCAAACACATCAAAGCTGATGTACAAAAGGGTACGTAAGCGTAACTGCCATACTACCCAACTCATGTCCAGTGCCTCAGACAACGTGGATGTTGCTGGGAATCAGAGAACCATTGACAGCCTCAGATCGAAGATTGAAGCAAAATTGGACAAGGCGGCTGGTGATTACATTGACGGCGTTGACATTTGAATGGTCATCTGACAATTCGTACTACCCGCTCCCTCCATTGTACTTGTGAGAGAATCCTGATGTGGAATGACTATTGGTCTAGTTTTGCTTACTCGGGAAGTGCCGCCTACGGCGGCGCCAACCTTGCTTGAAATGTAACAGTGCTCACTGCAACCACCTCTATGAATAGGTTATACATCGTCGGCTAGAACGTGCTCCTTCTTATACTGAAGTACATTCCACCAATCACTTGTTCTTTTATCGGCATCTCTCAAAATCTCGTATTCCACCAAAAGTTCTTCGCAATAGGTTTTCTGAAAAAATTTCTCATCAAAGTCTCGCAGTAAATGTCATGAAGAGCAGCCACTGCTTTGTGCAAGTGCCACGTATAGATTAAACAAACTGAGAGCCAAATGGAGGGTGTTGCGATGTCGACAATGACGTTGGTCAATGTTTGACCTTTGGGGACGATGATCGGTGAAGGCATACGCGGGGTCATAGGATATTGGCGACAACGAACAGAACGCTACTACAGCCTCTTTACCATTGCTTTGTTTTAATTTGTTGCGGAATGTCCTTGTGGCGGGCTCAACTGGAATAACAGATTCCTCGATGTTATGTATTTCCGACGTTCGCGTTCGATGCATTGCATGTGCGAGGGGGAAACAGCTCTGGCTGTTTGCATTGCAGAGTTGGTCGGCGGGACGATGGGGCGTGGGAGCTAAAGAACGCCCAATAAGGAAGGACTTTCAGATGGGCACCGGTTCCCACGCAGTTAGGGTCCGGCAGAAACCTTGCAAGCAAGGTAATTGCTGCTGACTGTGGGCTTGCCACTCGAATGGATGGGTTAACAGTAAGCCCTGTTCAATTTATACCAAAACCTCACATACACCTATTTCGTTAACGACGGATTTTTTTCCCAAGGTAGTACTATCCTATTGGGAAAACGAGCACGATGCAAGGGTACAGATGAGCGAAAACCATACGTCCGACTACATATTCATCACTTGCTGGTTCTCTGCCTTAAATCAAATGCCAATGATGTCATCGGCTTAATAGGTTGAACAGGTCCCCAATCGAACGACAATGTTCCCGCCGTCGCACCCGTCAGTAACGAACCATTACTCTTTTTCAATGCTATGGGCTTTTGATGATGCTTCGTGCTTCCGCGGTGTCTCGACGGCAAAGTATTCTGTGAAGGCGAATCTCCGATATCCGAAGGGGAGGCTGGAGACCAGGTCGGCAACGCAGACGGCAGCGTCATCATTGGCATTGCAGGTAATGAGAAGGGGCCACCACCAGGCGCAAGCGTTTCCTTTTCGGGTTTAACTGCACTAGTTTTTTGTGGTGTCCGGAACGACGTGAGCTTGGATGTTGTTACTTTCGCTCCGGAATTGAGGAGTGGCGAGTCTCGACTGGCCAATAATGCGCGCTTCAACTTTTGAGCAGCACGTTCCGCATTCAATGCGGCTGCAGTTGATGCTGCCACGTTGGGCGTCACATTCCACGATCGTTTCGTTTGCGAGACAACTAGGCATTTCTCACGCGATGAGGACGATACTCCATCCGAAGCCGAGCTAATGTTGAGCGTGTTGATTCTCCGGAGTAACTCGTCGACCTCGCCTTGTTGTTGACCGATTGCGAGATCGATGTTACGTAATGTACGGTTGATAGTATCAATCGAAGGGGGCCTGTTAAAAGAGAGTTGTTCAGAGACTCGAGTAAAGAGGTTCATTACACATACCTGAATCTAGGTTTCCCCGTCTTAAATTCCTGTAGTTTTCTCTTTGACGCTTGCAAATGATCCTCCAGTTTTTGTACCCGGTCCCTTATCGCCTGTAAAAAGTAAATTTGATCCCTGTGAATTGCTCATGAACGGTAGCACAAAACCTACCCTTATATCCCTCCTTAACTGTGTTTGAACCTCGAGATATTCAGGCCCCAGCGTCCTCACTTTCAACATCTTGGCGAACTCGGCGTCTGTCCTGGCCTTATCAAACCGTATAATCTCCTCTTGCTTAGTTATCGCTGTATGAAGTCCATTTTCATGAGTACGCCATATCTTAGCATCAAGAAGGTATCTGGTTACGCACCTTTAAGCATGCACCCATCCAGCTCCTGTAGCATCCTTCGTAGCACGACGCGCTGCTCCTGCAACGCCCTAATGTCGTCCTGAACACCTAACAGAACACGCCCGTATTCTTTTATATCACCGACCACCCATCGATCGGAGTCGAGTAAGTCAATTTGGGTATGTACTATGCCAGAAGATTTCCTTAGATTGGCGGCTTTCTGGGATGCTGCTGTCGCGAGTGTTTGGAGCTACAGAGCATCTATTGAGTGCCATAACGCATGAAATACCAACAGCAGTACAACGTACGCTCTCGAATTCTTCAGTCAATGCAGAAAGGAGATTCAAACACTCCGCCTGCATACCTTGTTCCGGTGTCAGCGTTGGCGGTGTTGATACTGGAGTAACAGGTGGAGGGAACATGGACACCGGATGCGAGCACCCCGCCACGGATGCTCCGGATACCGGAAGTATTCCAGCTGACGGAGGCGTAATTCCGACGGACTGCAGAGACGACGTACTGAGAGGACTCGAAGGTAATGTAAATGGTGTTATAGGTTTCGGTGGAGGTGGCGTTTTGGCCGGCGTTCCGAACAAAGTTGACGCAGGAGGACTTGTGACGAAAGAGGACAATACCGTCGGGGCGCTGAATGAAGCGAGACATAATGGCGCAGGCGTCGTAGGCGCAGGTGCAGGTAAAGGAGTCACACCGAACGCTGGTCGAGACTCACTGCCGACCGCGGAGAGAAGGGTAGAGGCCTCAGGTAGCAGAGACTCGATCTCTTCTTTTTTAACAGATGCCCTCCATTGATCTACGGGTGCGGCCGCCACCGGTGGTGTAGATTTGGATGGCGGTGGTGGAGTTGGCGATGCAAGCGTATCTAACTCTCCAACTAGTGGTGTACTTGCAAGAGGAGAACTGCGTATTGGACGATTGTTGGTCCCGACTCGCGGAGGTAGATTGAATGGTGACCCCGCTGGAAGAGGCGGTTTCAACACAGGAACTGAGAGAGCGATACGTTCGGCCTCCTTGACAGGTGAACTAGGTGGAGTTGTCGTGCCGAGTTCTCGGATGGGCGAAACGCGCGGAACTGATGTAGTTGGCGATTGAGGAGACGGCGAGGGTGATGGTGAATCAGAGACTGCGAGCTTGGGAAGCTCGGCTTTCGGTGTTGTTGACCGCGATCTAACAGCCGTCGCAGATAGGGTTGGAGTTGAAGGTAACGGAACATCTGTTGGATTAATTTCCTCCTCCTCCTGGTCCTCCTCCTGACCTTCTTCTCCTTCGGATCTCTTCTCTGATTCTTCTTCCTCCTCGGTCTCCAGCTCTGACTCTTCCTCGGACTCAGAAGGTACATCAGACAAGAACAATCGCGATTCGTCCTCTTCTTCGCCGTCAGGCTCTGCAGTCTCCTGAATAACCTTGCCTTCTCCTTCCCGCCCTCCTTCCCCGAAAGATACATCGACGAACGAAGAAGTCGTAGACGAGGATATGATCTCAAATGACGGTTCCAGCAATATAGCTGGCTTCCCTTGCTCGATCTTATCCTCACTCTTAAGCGCTTCTGTCGAAATTTCAGGGACGGGCTTTGAAACCTCCAGTACACTCGGAAGTTCCTCAGCCGGCTTCGAGAGAGATACTGAAACAGATGGCGTCAATGGGACCGAGACCCCCTCCTTGACTCTCTTGACTTCCTTTGCAGGAGTCGGGACAGGAGTGGAAATAGGAGTTGTCGACGTGAGCGAGACTTCTTCCCTGACTTCCTTTGTCAGAGTCGCACTAAACACAGATCCCTCCTTCACAGGTTCCTGGCCACCACTTTTCAAAAGATCGCTAAACGATTTCGTGCCTGACCCTGCGAAGGCGCTGAACCCTCCCCCACTGGCAAATGAGCTGAATGCACCTGTTGCTGGGGCCGGTGGGGTCGTCATAGTTGTAGTAGTGGTGGGGGTCGTAGAAGAAGGAAATGCAGGAGTACCAAAAACACTCCTCGGCGTCGTACTAGGTATCGATGGCGCTCCAAACGTTGGAGCAGCCACACTCGGCTTTGTCGGCGTCGTCAACGCAGCTGGTGTACCACTCAAAGCAAAAGCACTAACAGGCTTGGGTTCAGTTTGTTTAGGAGAGAAGAAAGGCGATTCCTTGGGCATGCCGCCCAAAAACCCTGTCGCTGGCTTTAAGGTGGAGGTAGGGGTGGTGGTGGTGGTGGTGGTGGTGGTGGTGGTAAATTTCGGGACATCACCAGAGCCAAACGACGCAGCGGGCATCGCGGGCTTCGGTGTCGTCGTTGGTGATGACGACGGCCGATCTCCAATAGGAGACGGGGACCTACTCTCAGGCTGTCGCAAGGCGCTCTCTCGCGCAGAAAAAAGCAATGACGGCAGTGCAGCAGTGGGTTTTGTCTGTTCTCCAATGATACGTGCCGGTTCCGCCTTGGCCAGTGCCGGTTCAGGTGCTGTAGCAAGTGAACTTGTCGACGGACCAAATAAAGCTCTCGGTTTCTCCGGTGGATTTTTCTGTTCTTCCGAAACCGCCCAGACAGGTTTTGCAACTTTGTTAGCGAACGCAGCGAACGCAGTCGTGCCATCCATCGCAAATGCACCAAACGCACCTCCGCTCGTCGAGGCGGCTGGGACGTCGGGAGGACTTCTGGTAGTAGAAGGCGACCCAAAAGACGATTTCCCGAACGCCACTCCTCCCGAGCCCACGGTTTGATTCTCCCCAAGCCCGGTCTGGCCGAACGCGAGTTGCCCATACGCAGGCTGCCCAAATCCGGGCTGTCCAAACGCAGGCTGCTCGAATCCAGTCTGGCCAAATGCGAGTTTAGATGTCGCGAAGGGGCTAGCAGAGGTTTGGCCAAAAGTTGATTGTCCTAAGCTAGGACCTGATGAAAGGGATTCAGCAGGAAACAAGTAGTCACAAGCAAATCGCGAACCCGATGCGAACGAGGACGGCTTGGCGAAAGGACTGTTCTGGTCCAAGGCCGCGCCAAACCCAACGCCAGATTTAATCAAACCCTCATTGCCACCGCTACTGGATGGTTGTTGAAAAGATGTTGGCGTAGCCGTATTTCCGAAGATCGAAGATTTGGAATCAGCATCCCGCGTACCTGACAAACCCCCCAGTCCCAAACCGTCCAAAGAGGGTCCATCCTCGACCATACCATCCTCCTGACTGATTTCTGAGGAGCGGTCGGGCGCTGTTGGGGCACTAGCAACGCTAGAAGATTGGTCCGGGGAGCCAAATCCGAATCCGAATCCACTTGGTCCGAATTTTGCTGGAGCGGGTGAACTAAAAGCACCGAACCCGCTCATGGCTGATGCGGAACCGAAAGTTGGCGGAGATGCTTGCGAGAATGCGGATGATGCAGAGGCAGCGAGTCGATCGAACGATAACTGACCAAATGTCGGTGTTTGGGTGAATGCTGAGCTCGACGGCGTGCCGAATGGAGAAGTCTGAAGAGCAAATCCGCTGGGTGCCGAAGGTACAGGAACAGCAGGTTGATGCGGGGTAGAGGTTTGTTGTCCGAAAGGTATTGCCTCACTTACAGGTGCAGATGGGGAGACTGAAGGTGTGGTTTGCATATCGGTCGATGGCGCCCGTCTTATGCTGGTTGCAACAGGTGGTGGTTCCAGAGACATCGTGGTTTCTTTTGCTGCCGTTTGCTTCACCATCCCGTGGTAGACGTTGCCACTAGTATTGAGAAGATACCACCCCAGAACCGTCCCATCCGAGGCGTAAGCGTACATGATGGGAGGCGAGGGTAAATCCAGGGGCTCGCCCGACGCCGTGGTATGACGGTACGATTCAGTATTCGTTAAATCCAATTCATGTCCTATGAGGACGGTGTCATTCTGGTCCTTATCTAGTGGAAGGTTTGGAGTGGAAGTTTCCTCCAAGGAAAGATTATGCCAGTGTTCGTTGAGCCCATCAGTTATAGCACCAATCACACCGATATCAGACGACGTGCTGTCCCCAAGGAAAAGTATGGCTTTATATGGATCCCAATTCTTCAATATGACTGCGAATGAGCCGGGAGGACGTAAGGCAGGAAATGGAAAATAGGGAGGGTTGAACCTGAGGTCCTGTGCAGAGTTCGCTTTTGAATCCAACGAGACGTGAAAATGCGCCTGCTCTGAATCAGGGGCCAGTTTACCAGCTGGCGCATATATGGCGTGAAATGAACAAGTGGACAACCAGTGGACGGAAATGACGCTCATTCCATTGGCGGATGGTGGGCGAGGTATGCTGCACTTGGGAGTGGCTGTGTCAATTGGGTTATATGTGACGATGTCGCCGCCTTGCATGCCGAGGGCGAGTTGTTTGCCCTTTGGTGACCATGAAACTGGAAAAAGTGGTTGAGAAGATGGAATGCGTGAATGTCAGATACTACGCACTTGCGGTCGGGACCGTGCTAGGCGAATTTCCCGCTATCCAACCGCCTGCAGAAGCTAACTTCTGGACGTCCAATAACTCGACAGTCAATGAACCTGGACTATTGCTACAGTCTCTCAGGACGGCGACAAGTTCTGATAAACCCTCCGGATTCGGATGTATAGATAAAAGGGTCACGGAGGGAAACGCAGGAAAGGTGTGAACAGGAGCAAGTTGCACATCGCCGGCGGAACAGAGATGGTCCGCCTCGTACACCACTATTGAGTTGTCAGCCAGACCGATGAGAAGTTTGCTTTCGTTGAATGCAAAAGTAATCATGGTGGGCATAAGTCTATGTAGCATGACTCTTCTTTGTGGTGCGAACGGCTTCTCATCTTCAGCGGTGTCGGACACGAACGCAGAATGCAAGGCAGAAAGGGGGGATAGTATCAATGCTGCAAAGAAGGAAGTCAACGATCAGTATCCTGGATGTGCCAGGCTACATGCCGTAGCAGAAATTCCAAACCTGATTGACCGCTTGCATCACGAATGACTGCCGCGAACCAACCCCTCGCATTCGCTACTGCAAAGAGAGAGAGCTTTCCAGGTACTGCGGACAGATCGATTGGTTCTGGAGAGAGCCTGACTCGAGTACGTTTGTTGAGTAGACGTAGAGCAAGAAACTACGCGCGCGCACAATTATCGTGTCAGTAAACCCGGGAACGTGTATTGTCAGGCCACAGTACCTGTGCGTCCTTCTCGGCGGGTTCGCTTGAAGTGCGCTGCACTCGTGGGACAACAGAGGTTTGTAGGGTGCTGACGTTCTCCATGGACGTTACACACAAAGCCGTAGAATAGTACTTCGACGTCGACAACGGGGATTCTGAATTAGGTAAGTACCGATGACTCAACATACCTTGGGGCCCTGCACCCAGTGAAAACTGGACATGACCTGGTGTGACCCGGTGTGACGAGATAGCACCTACCCACCTCTAGTTCCCAATAAGTCAGTATTACTAAACTGACCGGTTACGTGTCTCGTTAAGTTAACTAAGACTCGACAACTTGCATACCCCACCACCAGCACTAAATATTGCCCCAAATCATGTCTTTCCTTGTACATTTTCCTCCCCTTCCCTCCTCACTGTTCTAGGGGTGTACGTGACCTGCTCGGCAATGCTCGGGCGGCATTGCACTGCCTCCCACTGCCCCACCTGACCTTCCATTACAGGACTCACCACACATTTCTGCATGGAGTAGTTACTTCCCACGCTGCCTGCCCTTGCCTGTCACTGTCTCGACATCATTCTTGACGTTCTCAGCATCCTCCCCACCTCTTTCCTCTGTTGATCCCCACATTAGGCACCTTGTGCCTACCCACGACTGCCCTCAACGATCTGTACAGCTCCCACCACCATAGGATTGTGTGTGTATACTTCCCATCACTGTCTCATACTTCTAATGTCATTCTTGACGTTCTCAATGTCCTTCCCACTTCTTTCCTCTGCTGATCCCCTCAGTAGGCACCTACCCAACATTTCCTGCCTCCCCTGACTGCCCTCAATGGCCTGTATGGCTCTGCCACTGTAGGATCATGTGTGTATTCTTCCCATCTCAGTCCCATGTTCCTGATGCTGTTCTCAATGTCCCCCCACCTCTTTCCTCTATTGATCCCCTCAGTAGCCACTCAAGGCTTCTCCTGCCTATCTGACTGCCCTCAATGACCTGTATAGCCCTTGCTGCTGTAGGATCATGTGCGTATTCTTCCTATTGCTCTCTTGACATTCCTGGTGTCCCTCTTTCCTCTGTCAATCCCCTCAGTAAGTGCCTCACAATCTCTCTAGCATACTTGACCTGCCCTCAATGACTTGTACAGCCCTTGCCATTGTAGGATCTTGTGTGTATCTCTGCCATCGCTCTCCCAGTTCCTCATCCCAACCCCTGGGGATGCCACCAATCTCATGGATATAAGGTGTGTTCAACATGTTCTTGGGATTTTCATTTACTCAACGAGCGGTCATAGCAAGTCTTTCTTGTCCCCTCTGACTTAGCATACATCTATGCTGATCTTTCAGTTATTGTGTGGTACATCATCTAGTCAAACCATATTTCTTGCGTGATGTCTACCTGATGTGGTTCAGCCTCATTGCATAATCATGATATATAAGCAGACACTTCTAACTAGCATTCTTTAGCCTAATTGCCAAACTGTAAGTGCGACTGTGTGTACATCATTTGCCAATCAAAAGGTAAGGTCACCTTTGGGAATTAAGTGCCTAGGGCTGAACCTTCATTACTAGCCTAATCACTGAATGAGATACCATTCTGGTCACCAAATCTGCTGTCAAATCCATGTCCACCTTGGTCATCAAATCTGTATGTATCTCCACTGTCTCCCTGTAGCCACATGGTGTTGTAGTTTTGGTCAAGGTTACGCAATGCAAGATCAAGGTTGATCTCCGGAATGCAAAGGGTTAAGGGTGGATCAGGGTAGTATGTAGAAGAGCAACCAGCCTGTTCCATTGCTGAGTACAGTGCAGTGGAAGAATGATGGGTTTGTCCAGTTGCCAGTGTTAATCTGCTGGTTGTACTGATGCCTGTATCAGAGCTTGTGTCTGCATTAGTACTGTGAGCTGCAGTTGGGTTGATATCACTATCTCCTGGAGTAGCTGCTGCTCCAGCTGGGGTGTGAGTGGTATCCCTCACAACATTTTCTTCATCGTCAGTATCAGTGACAGTTTCTGAACTTTTGAATATATGGTGCGAGTTTCTAGTTGCAGAGAGGTTCTGCCCTGCTCATTTCATCCCCTTGTCTGAACAGGTTCTGTGAGTGCCTTCAACCAGTTCACCACTGTTGAGCTTTGTATTGTGTTCATGGTGAGTAGCCTCATAGTCCTGGTTGTTAAGCAGTTTCCAAAATGTACTTCCAGACTCCCACATCCTAAGAAGCATTTCCAAGTCTGGGAGTGCACTGGATACAGCGCTCAAATTTGTGAATGGTATGTGATCTGGCCAGCCTTCAATGGCAACTAAGTAGTGTGTAATGACATTGTGGAAATAGTGAGCCCACTGCATCTTGGCATTGGGTTCACCAGTGATTTCCTCTGAAAAGAATAGCATAATGAGTTAGCAATTTACAAAGGGACAGAGAAACACTGATGCAGCTTGGCATTAATGATCTCTTAGATTGCACCTCACACTTGGGAAACATGCTGTTGGTAATTTGCAGCAGCACCTAGTAAGTTCAAGTTGAACTATTTGGTAGATTGAAATAAACAACAAAAGCAACCTTTTATGCCCTGAACAGCAAATCCCTCCATTTTACTAACCAGGTCTTGGTTATCAATGCACATCACAGTACCTATGAAATTCTCAACACCTTCAGTCGCAAAGGCAACTCCACGTAGTGGGAGGTCAGTTGACCCATGTGTTGTGTACAGCATAGTGTCATGTGCCATTTCTGTCTTTTCCTTTTCCATCTGCTTACCATACATGTTTTGTCCTGAGCCTACCGTCGTTCCCATTCCTGTGTCTTGACAACGCCTCATATTACACCTCTGCCTGCCTTAGGGGCAAGTGTATGGACTCTATGTATACGACATGGCTATGCTTATGTACACTTTCCTCTTTCATCTTTACCTTTACACTTCATGCTTCCTAGATCCTGATGGGATCTAGAGGCTTCCCTTTTGTTAGGGGTTTGCTTTCCCAGGCACGTGACCTCGTCGTGTCATGCCTGAGGGATGTCCTGTTTGTGTCTGTCGCAAACAGTCCAGCATGGTGAGGAGTCATGATGAGTAGGTGTGCGTCACCTATGACTCGATGCGCAGCATTGATGTCACTCTGACTCGATACCCTGTGGAGACGTCCTGTTTGCAACCCCATTCCCTTTGTTACCTACACATTTATGGCAGTAGTACAGTTAGTCATCCCTCTGCCTGTGGGGTATATAAACCCCTCAGAGTGTGGTTGGAGTTCCTTGTACTTTTGCTACCAAGCTACCTACTTAGCAAGTAGAGTGCCTACTCTATAAATCTCTTGCTTCTCCCATATCTCGAAGCGCTGCTCTGCTGGTTGACTGGGCAAGAACCCTATCATATATATCAGCAAGACTTATCCTTCGGATATCAAGAGGTAGTCAAGGACATCCCTGTCGACATATCTGCAAGAGGTCCGCTGCAAGCCATAGCTCGCCTATTGCCCTCCTATTGGTGAACTTAATTGCAAGGTTAAGAGCGCATGTTGGTTATTGCCTTGAACAAGCAACCGTGATCAACGCCACACGACACATAGTCTCTGCACCTGTGCAGTACCGCAGACTAGTTAGCTACATCACAAATGTGTCAGAGTGAAGTACATGAAGAAAATATAAAGTATACCTCATTCTTGACAGCTTTGAGTGTCTGCATGATGTCATTGACCTTCGACTTGGTGGTGGCACGTAAACCAAATGTCTTGTGCTCCTTGTACCATGCATACTCTTCGATTAGGGCCTTCTTCTCCTCCATTGAGAGGGATTTGTATTCCTCACTAGCCTGTTGCACAAGGACCATCAATGCGTTCTTGCCCCCTGGAAGCTGAGCTGTGGTTTTAAAATATAAGGGTGAGGTATAGAGGAAAGGTGGGAAGCATAGCATACTATCATCATATTCCTTTTTTTTTTTCCAGCAGAAAGTGTTCCATGCACTAAGCTTGGAGTGCCTTGTGTGAAAGGAGTTTTGGCCGAGGTATAATTCACACTGGATGTAGTTAATACTCTTGTGATTGGCCAATGCAATAGTCTTCATTGCATCGTCAATCTGTTGCCAGGTGCTATTGAGGTCCTGTTTGAAATGTTCATTTTTGCTCAGTTGTTGGGCCAGGAGCTCTTCGCATGCCTTGGGGGCGAGAGAAACCTTTGCCTGGGGCAGGAGTGGAGGCTGCACCAGCTTCCATTTCTCAGCAAGAAAAGAATGAGATGACATTGAGCATGTTCAGTCCAACCTTGACACCTTGTCTGACATATTTAAGCAAAATGGCTAGGCTATTCACCCTCGTTGAATAGCATTTTCCTACAGACTGATATCTCAAAAAGGACACATTGCAACACAAGATCTAGGCAAGGATTAGACCAACAACATAAATAGCACATAAGCCCATGCAAACACAGCCAATCACTTTAAGAAGGGCACCAAGGAAAGACTGTCCATGGTAGAATAGGCACTGTATTAATAGTGGGTGTGCTAAGGGACTATATTCACTTATGTTTTCCAACTTAGTTTCTGCCCTACCCTGGGTATCTGCAACAAGGGCCCAAGAAAGATTGACAGCCTGTTCATAGGTGAGGTTCCATTGAGGAGACTTGAGTACTGCCTCCCAATAGCTGCTATGGCTGGTACTGATAAGCTTTCAAAGTTGCAGCAAAACCTCATTGCTGATCTTGAAGCGATCAAGAACTGCATCAGTATTAGGACCAATGCTGATGAGCGTCATGCCAAATACTGTGGGATTTGTCAAAAATACAGATGTAGAATGGGCTGGCAGTTCGGCAGTGGACAGCATTTGGTCAGCAACCCTGAGAGGAGGATGTACCTCAGCTAGGTGTCATCATTGGATTGACTGTGGTTTCTGTGGTGAAGGAGGAACATTGGACCTATTTGCAATTTCCTTCACCTGGCGAATTGCAGCCAATGGCATGCTGTCAGTTTTAGTGTTTGCAGGCGTGTTGAACAGGGAAGGGTCCTGAGCTGAACACCAAATGTGACTGCTGGTGGGGGATAAGGGGAACAGCAAATATTGTGGCCCATCTATGTTGACTGAGCTAGCTGGTGCTAGTAACCACTAATACAGCTGTTAGGAACAGCAAAAAAAAAAAAAACTTACCATCACTTTCAGGTGGAGTAATAATTTCCAGGTTGCAACACTTGTTGAAACATTGAAAATGAGGAAGGGCAAACTCCTGGCAAAAGGCCTGGACAAGCACCACAATGTCACTGCCAATGTGTTCTGGAGTTTCATGCAGTTCTCTTGGGGTAACATAAAGGTCAACAGTCACTTCATCCGCCATTTGTGTAGATGTGCTCTTGACGCCAGCACAATGAAGCATTACAGTAATGCCACCATCCAGACGGTCTTGCATTGTGACCTAAATTATCCACTGTCATTGAGAAAATTTTACCATAAGGATGTGGACTTACCACATCAGAGATGTCCTGTAAGGCAGCTTCTGCAAGCTCCTCATTACTCAGAGTCTTTGCTTTCTTGCCAAGCGTGCTGGGATTGAAGCCAACATATGCAGGGTGCAGACCACCTTTCATCCTAGACTGAAAATGTGCACCATCTAAATGTGCATTGTGCCTCAGTAATGCATGCACTGTGGCCTGTCGTTTGTCGTTACTGAAACCTTCAGCAAAAGTTGAGTTGTAAAGTGCAGTGAGATTCGCGATGCTGAAGTGGCTGTATCCAACTGTAAGAAACTTGGGCTCATCCTGCTCCAATGGTATTTCTGGTGAGCTAGTGGATTGGACAGGCTTTGAGCAGGTCATAGCAGGAGTGGACATGATCAGCATGGTTCCTATGAGACTGACAGGTTACATACATATATGAAGGCACTAGCACACAGCTAGGGAACAAATCAAATCTGGAAGACTGATAATGAGTGCACCCTGAGTCAGTGAAGCAATCTAAACTGCAGCCTGCCATATAAGGGTCATTTCAGTGAGTGAGGACTCATTTCAGTGTTCAACTTGCAAGGAAGAGTAGCAATCAGTTCCCAAAAGTTGAGTTGGTGCATGTAGTGAGTGATAAGATGCTGTTTCGAGCTCAAGAATGTGAAGCATGTGCCATTGGTTTGTTGTAGGTTGTTGAACACAAGTGTTTGTTGCCACACACTCTGCTACTTTGCATATATAGATACACAATCTATTCAGCCACACTGACAGTATGTATGAAATCAGTTTAAATTGCCTGGTGTAATACTTACAGTAGATACCTCCTGATGATCACTTTCCAGACATCAACACATTGCTGACATTGTAGTAAAGGATGAAGCACAGATCTGAGCTGCAAGGAGGGCATAGATTGCAAGTCCTTGAAAGAGGCTGCCTTCACCAATCAGTGAGATCATGCAGTAGATAAATATAGCCTAGCTAGCACTACTACTTGGAACACCTCTGAAGTGTGCAATACACCCATTTGACAGTAAGTTTTTGCAGGTCTGACTTAAGTTGACCATGTAACTGCAGACCTGACATGACAAAAGAAACAAGTTGACGTTGAAAAATTAGGGGTCTATGCTTCATGGAGTATTGATGTAAGAATGCAAGTAGATAAGGTGTATATAATACAAGACTTAGTCACTACAGAAATAAAGCATCTGGCACAGATCCAACATGATGGGAACAGGACAGTTGCGATCTCCATGGGTCAGGTGTTGAGAGCTGGGACGTCCTGACACAAATGTCATAGAGAGTCACATTGTCCAGAATTAATGAGTGAGTGTATCTAAGTAGGGCAGGTATAGGGTACAAGTCATCAGCAGCAGAGACCTGACATGACTAACAAGGTGATAGTTCTCCACAGTTTGACATTGGAAGTTTGCATGCAGTACTTCCAGCACTAGCTTGTGAAAGGTGACAACCCTTAGTCAAATGTCAGAAAGAGATCTGCCATCTCCTCTGTCAGTATATTCTCATCACCATCATCCAGTGCTGCTAAGTCAGCATATTCCGATGCACCAAGTTCACTTCTGAGCAAGTCACCTACAAGTGATGTCAGTCATGGTAAGTCAGCATTTGATAACGTGATGACAAGTTACCTGCCAGTTGCAATTCAACTTGCTCAGCTCTATTCATGTCAGCTTGACTTTGTCCTTCCTCGACACCAGCCTCATTGAGAATCGAGGAAGTCTTCAGCTGGATCCCTACTCCACAACTACCCACATATTGTGGGTGGTGTGTTATTTGATCTAAGCGATGAAGATGTAACTTGTTGATTGCATGCCGTGACTGATGCTGCTTCTTGAGCTCAGAAGCAAGGATGTGATCAGATATTGATAACTCATCAGTAATCTTCACAATATGAGTTTCTTCATTGTGAATGGATGTCCACAAGCAGTGAACTTCCACACTAACACATTTGAGTTCTTCATGAGCACGTTGAAGCTTGAAAAATTTGACTGTTGCCTGACAAAATGCAGGCTTGGCCCAATCATTGTCTCAGATGTCAGCATGGGAATGGAAAAGTAAATCAAACTTGCCAAGGAATGAGTATTCAGCAATATCCTTCCAAGAGATGGGAGGGTGTGGAGGATTCAAGGTTGCTGCCTGTGTATTGTAGCAACTGATTGCATTGTGAATTGTTTCTGAACGTCTTTGCAAAGCTTTGCTGATTTGTTGACACATTTTATATCCTGCTTGGAATTGAGACTTTGTTAAAATGTGCTCATCAATCACTTACCAGTACCAGACATTGCTATCTTTGACAACTCAAACAGTCGCATGACCACTAGCCATTCAAGCTCATCCAGAGCTGCTTGATACTTCACCATTGTAGCTTCTGCCTTGTAGTGTTTGTATTCTTCACTACCAATCTCCCACTGTGGTTGGATTCCCAAGTGCATCTCCACATTACTAGTGTGGGTCTCTGCATGCTGCAGCTTGGCATATGAGGTGTCAACATGTACATGGGACCACCTGATTGCGATAGACAGCTCTTCTAGGTTACTGACCGGCACTTCTGTAAGGGCACTGTTTGCTGCTTCCTAGGCAGCATCCCACTCTGCATTAGATACTCAAGTGAGCTATATAAAAATAGTAGAAACCATTTAAGCGGTATACCAGTATGCTTCAAGCTCATCCAAAATTTGAACATAGTGGATGAGGAGTTGGTCATGAATCACCGGCTGCTTGAGGTTTTCCAGATAACTGCGTTTGTCCACATGGAACTGAATAAAGTCCTCATCTATCAGGTTATACTCTTTCTTGATTACATCAAGCTCAGAAGCCAGGGTGGATATCGCTCGGACTGCTTCATCAAAATGCACCTGGAGATATTTACCTGTATACATTAAGATTGACAGAATGTGAGTTGAATAACAACCCACTTAGTGCAGCATATTTGTCAGCATCCCAAAATGTGAAGTGCTGTTCAATGGCTTGGTGACGATGAAACGATGTAGCATGTCTAGTGCTTCTTGCAAGCTCGTTGGATGTGGCAAAGACATGCTCACATCCTTCACCTTTGGTGTGGCCTGTACCTTGAATATACTGTGGATGCCAGTCAAGCTGGCACATGTGGTTATGAGCATGTCCATGGAATGTGCCAACCATCATACGTAACTTCAGGTCTTCTGATTGAGGACCCAAGGAACTGTTTCAGAGAGTAGCACTAAATGCACAGCCAATGTCATATGCACAGCCTCCATTCTTGCCATATGCAGAAAGAAGCTTGCTTATGATTGCCAGAGGATATTTGGTGCTAAAATGAACATGTCAGTATGTTATTGGTCAACAAGGAACAAATAATACACACAGCTCGCTGCTCTTTACCATATTGCAAGCAAGAAGAACAAACCGATGCTGACAAGATGCAATAAAAATGCCTGACTCATGGAACATTGAGAACATTCTCTTCTGTTGGTCTGGCCCAGCATTGTGCCATCATTCAACACATGTAAAGGATGTTGGGATATCAGGATTGGTGCTAGCGAGCAGATTCTGCCAGTTATCAGTATCACCATCGTGGTTAGACTGGCATTAGAGAAGTTTCAGTAATATTCAAACAGTAATTGCAAACATACCCTGGATTGGTCTGGCCCAGCATTGTGCCATCATTCAACACATGTAAAGGATGTTGGGATATCAGGATTGGTGCTAGCGAGCAGATTCTGCCAGTTATCAGTATCACCATCGTGGTTAGACTGGCATTAGAGAAGTTTCAGTAATATTCAAACAGTAATTGCAAACATACCCTGGATGAAACTTTGTATTTAAAGCGATCCATGTAGGCATCATCTAGCCAATAGTCAGAACGTGGGCAGTGAGTATCCACTCACAGAGAGACCCTGTATGTACTTGTATCCCATCATTTGAGGCTATTATTGCCATCAATGGAGACTAGCCAGTTGAAATCGAGTACAGGTTCATCTTCAAGCCTGTAAAAACACGCAGGGCAGCTGTTAAGCATTTGCCAGTTGTTGGTACCACAACCAAGTGCTTTTTTCAGTTGGCAATCCACACGATCTAGAATGTTCAGGTACACATCATAAGTGATAGTGAGTTGTATGTTGAGATAGGGATGATATGGTGTCTATTGTCATTAAATTTATGTGAACTCAAAGGAAAGACTGAAGATGTACATTGTGGAGATGGCATAGTAACTTACACTGAGCTTGGATACTGAACCGAGGACAAATGCGATGGATTTGATGGTAAGTGGTGACTGTACACTGAAAAGTCTGAATAAGAAAAGCTGAGGCTGGATGAGTGATCTGAGAGGGGGAGATCTTCCAAAGGGGCTTCTAAAGCCTGGAAGGGAATACTGTCTGAGGGGGGGGACGTCTAATGCTGTCTGAAGCAGTCTGAACACTGAATAAGGCTGCTTGAAGCCTTCTTGAACTCGACTTGAACTTGTAACTCGGTACTTTGTTATTATTTTTGTAAGTAAGTACAGTGAAGTGTAAGTGTGCATGGGCTTATATAAGCCACATCACGTGTCTAACTTCGAAACTAAGTAAAGTCTAAAGTAAATGAACAGAAATAAAAGTAAAAGTAAAAACTATAAAATAAAAGAAATATCCCAGTGGGGAGTACTCACTCCCTACAACGCAGTGAAATAGCAACTGTGGGAAGGACTGGTGAGCATCCAATGTATCCATGGTAGATCAAGACCTCATTGGGATAGAGATGATGTGGTTTGTATGGGAGTGTTGCATGATGCTGAGCTGCTTTCATTCAGTAGGATATTCTGACCATGTAAAACATACTTGCTAAACATATCAATAAGCTCAATGTCCGCCAAGCATTGAGCACCAATTTTGGATTCCTCTGGTGCCAGTAGTCCATCACCCATGTCATGATAGTGATAGTCGAGGTAAGCATTAACAAGTCAATCCATCTGAAGCATCCAGTGCTCTGTCTGAAGCTCAATATGGTCATGTTGTGTCCTCGAGTCTGTGTAGCAACTGCAAAGAGAGTATTTGAACTTAGCAATGATATTCAGCATACCCACTTACATGCCGTGCACGTCTGCTACTTGCCAAGCAAGATCCTCAAATGCCTCATGTTCACTGCCTTCATGAGAGAGGGTGAACGCCTCACTGCCAGGAGCAACAAATATAGGGGAAGAATCTTTGCCCATGTCTTGGTCGACAAACATCTGTACAGCAGCATCCTGGTCAGCAGCAGACATTCCTAGGAATATAGTATGATGAAATGTTAAATCCTTTCAAGAATAGAAAACAAAAAAAAAAACTCACCTTGCAACTCAGATAAATGTTGGGCATTAGCTCTTTCTAAGCATTGTGCTTGTGCTGTAGCAGTAAGTGTAGCTGAACGTCAAGTGTGATCCTTGTGCTGTAGCAGTAAGTGTAGCTGAACATCAAGTGTGATCCTTGTGGTGGTGAGAAAGTACAGATTTGGACAGCCCATGATAGCACACACTCTGTGTACAGCAGGACATCAAAATGGCAGCAGGGGCAAAGAGTGGAGTTCCAGGGAAGTGTGGGTGATAGAAGTGTTGCAGGGGGAGCTGCACACAAAAGATGTCAAGGGTGTTGAAAAGGGCTGTAGGCAGCCTCAGTAGTGACTCAACTACTGATATATTAGATGTACCTGTAGGCAGCTACAGGCTATCAGAAAGTATGGAAATACTAGGTAAATAGCAGACTTACCCTCAGTAGTGACTCAACTACTGAGGGAATAGTACCAAAGTGTACTCTGAAGTGTACGCTCTAAGTGCTTATGTAATCAATAGAAAAGCATACCAAAATAGATATCACACAGGGGTGATTCAATCTCCAACAAAGGGGCATCCTCAGGGGTTGGGATGAGGAACTGGGAGAGCAATGGCAGAGATATGCACAAGATCCTACAATGGCAAGGGCTGTACAAGTCATTGAGGGTGGGCCAAGTATGCTAGAGAGATTGTGAGGCACTTACTGAGGGGATTGACAGAGGAAAGAGGAAGGGGGGACACCGGGAATGTTGAGAGAGTGATAGGAAGAATACACACATGATCCTACAGCAGCAAGGGCTATACAGGTCATTGAGGGTGGTCAGATAGGCAGGAGAAGCCTTGAGTGGCTACTGAGGGGATCAATAGAGGAAAGAGGTGGGGGGACATCGAGAACAGTGTCAGGAACATGGGATAGAGATGGGAAGAATACACACATGATCCTACAGTGGTGGAGCTATACAGGCCATTGAGGGTGGTTGGGGGAGGCAGGAAATGTTGGGTAGGTGCCTACTGAGGGGATCAGCAGAGGAAAGAAGTGGGAAGGACATCAAGAATGTTGAGAATGACATTAGAAGTATGAGACAGCGATGGGAAGTATATGCACATGATCCTATGGTGGTGGGAGCTGTACAGATCATTGAGGGCAGTCACGGGTAGGCACAAGGTGCCTAATGTGGGGATTGACAGAGGAAAGAGGCAGGGAGGACGCTGAGAATGTCGAGAATGATGTCGAGACAGCGACAGGCAAGGGCAGGTGGCGTGGGAAGTAACTGCTCCATGCAGAAACGTGTGGTGAGTCCCATAATGGAAGGTCGGGTGGGGCAGCAGGAGGTGGTGCAATGCTGCCCAAGCATTGCCAAGCAGGTCATGTACACCCCTAGAACAGTGAGGAGGGAAGGGGAGGAAAATGTACAAGGAAAGACATGATTTGGGGCAATATTTAGTGCTGGTGGTGGGGTATGCAAGTTGTCGAGTCTTAGTTAACTTAATGAGACATGTAACCGGTCAGTTTAGTAATACTGACTTATTGGGAACTACAGGTGCACCTACCAGGCATTTCAGATGGGCTCGCATGAGCTTGCACCTGGCTAGCAAAATGAGACAAATGTAGCATGATGGAGCACGACCCCATCTGACACCATAGCATATTTTTTTAATACATAGTACTGGTTCACATCAGGTCATATCCTGTTGTGCCCAGTGGATCTCATGCAATAAGAGGATGCGTGAGGACATATGAGATTGCATTACAATGTCACACCCACTCACACATTTACATATTCTCACATCGCAATGCTAATGCTACCAGGTATGCTCAAAAATGACACTGTATTAAACTCTATGTACAGCAGATATACCAGCAGGATGCAGGATATTGGTACAGCATTGGATGCAGGGGATACATACATGTGTCCATGTGGTATGGTATGCAGTGAGGGATGCAGAAACAATGTGGGGAATGCATCTAACAGGCTGACACTGGGGTGGTATTAATGATTAAATGAAAGTGTGCAAATAGCTCAAAAGCGAATGTGTGACCAATGACTCAAATGCAAATGTGCATCTGGCTCGAATGTGAATGTGTGTCCAATGACTTGAATGCAAATGTGCGACTGGCTTGAATGCAAATAGCATAATACATGGAAACTGAGTGATCATATCAAGAAAGTAAGGGAGAGGGGGTGGGCAGAGTGCTGGCAGGGGAAGATTGACATCAGCAAATCACTGGTTTACTGTGCAGGGCTGTACAGCCACCCACAGCCACCCACAGTTGCCACAGTGCCACAGATAGGTCCCCAACTGTACAGTGACCAAAAAACTGTAAAATACCATGAATTAGAGTACAAATTTATTTCAATCAGGATATACATGGGCTAAACAATAAGTCTATATAATTAGTACAGCAGTATAGGCTCTAATTGAAGTGCTGTGTAGTCTGTGAGTTTGCCCTGTGCTGCTGTGTGACACTGTAGCCACTGTCACACTGTCCCAAAAAGGGTGTTTTGCTGATGCCTTTGGCATTTAGTGCAGGGTACCTCACTCGATGATGGCCTTTGTCCAACTATTTGTCTCAACCTAATAGCAGATTAGTAAGGCTTTCTCACATATCTGTCACTTATGAGTTGCTTAGCTTCTTTATCATAAGCCTGTAATTCCATGATTTTGAGAGACCATGTTGAAAGAATCAATGAATTGTACCTTGCATTGAGCTTGTGTCAGCATCTTGTCATAGTATTTGTGGAAGTCATCCTTCTGTCCATTAGTATTGACTTGCTTCAGCCACCGTAGCATACAGAGATTTCTGATGAATGCATTAGCAAGTATAATGTATGTCAGTCACATTGAACTCCTTACTGTCTGTTTTTTGTGCTGGATGATCATAACTTAGCCTTTGCCTTTGCCAGCTGAGTGCTTGCCTTGGATTCATTGACACCAGATGCAATGGATGCTGGATGTATGGGAAGCATGACCTTCATACTGTTGTGGTTGGATGGGGTTTTCATAGATGGTGCCAACATGGGAGGCAAAGTTGTTGTATCGACTTTGGCAGTGGCCAAAGCAAGTAAATTCCTCCATAATTCAAACAAGAATCAGTAATATGAATATTCAATGGTGATTTAAATTCCTACATGGGGTTGTATGGTATGCAAGTCACAGTGCTGGAAGTATCAGTAGAATTTGCCACATGCATGTTTGACTTTTTGACCAAGGTCATGCCCACTTCTTGTGTGTTGGATTGGGCCACAGTGGCCTCTGCTGGTAGTGTTGTTGATGTTGTGGTTTCCATTGGTCTGTGAGGTGATTGTCTGCCATAATCAGTGCAAGCATCTATGCAGGTGTTAGCAAAATCAGTAAACAACACTTTACTTGCCATAGTCTTCTGAATTGAGTAGTTGTTTTGTGGCCTCCCCAGTGGTGCCTTCTACCTCAGCAGGCAAGTCTACATGAATGTAAGCCAGCATTGTTTTTATGCCATTGTGCACGTAAGTCCTAACAAAGGACAAGTGTGTAAGTTGACAGCAAAGTACTACCTCAGGATGATAAGACTTTGAGTCCCCTTCAGCTTGTCGTCACTTGTATCACCAAACAATGGAGATAAATGATGAGAGTTTGCAAGGTAGCAAAAAGATATGGTACATGGTGAGTAGGTAGGGTTTATATAAGGGACACTACACAGCTACAAGCCAGGCAAGTATCTATGATTCCAAAGGGGGACTGACCAGTACCAGGAGTACTGGGCATGGGAAAGGCAATGATGCACAATAAGGTGCAGCTATGATACAGTAAACAAGTCAAAGAGGTGAAGACTGACAAGCAACAGTAAGACCAGGACAAGGCAGGGGATGTCTGATGAGCACAGGTTGAGCCAAGTTGCCAGTCAGATGGGAGCTCAGGGTTAGGCCTGATAACAGTAACCTATTAGGTTACCAGAGCATCTGACTGTCAGGAGATGTGCCAGGTAATACACAAGTGGCAGCAAGGGCAGAGATTATGATAGTGGCGACAATGACGATAGAAAGGGTGGCATAGGCATGGAGTAATGGTGGGACACATTCAGAAGAGGGAAGTAACAGGGAGTTTTGTAAAATTACCTCCTGTTAAGACTGGCAAGCCCCTGATCGATGACAACCTGAGGAATGTGATGCTGTCAGTGAACAATGGGTCGAGGACAGCAAAGGGGTGTAGGGGGATAGAACAGATGCCTCCTTGGGAGTGGTCCAATGAGAGCCTGTGCCATTTCTGCAGGACAAATGTCCAAGAAACTCACAGTTGAAACAGGCATACAGTTGAAGAGGATGGTCGCTGGGAATGGCAAGGCATCCACCAAGATAGAAGCACAGCTGATCATCGATGGTGAGGGTGATAAATGGTCAGGGAGGGATGTCACTTTGAGTCTGAACAATGTTGTGGATATGACAGAAGTCCAGGTCTTGACAGGCCTTTTCTAATAAATCAACCCAGGCATAAACCATTCCTCCATTACTGGCAGCATCTGCAAAGATAGTGGCGGCTTGATGGAAGACCCTTTTGTGCATGACTTCCTTTTCTTCTCGGAAGGGTGGTGGCAATGCTGGAGTCTCTCTTTTAGGGATGGATAGCCAGTCCATGCCAGCTCCATAAGGTGGTCCTCATCTTGTTTCAACAACCCTGGGAGACACCCCCTGAGACCCTCTTGGGGCAGACATTTCCATTCCAACCATCACATGAAGTTGCAATCATCCATCTGAGATTGCAGAAGCAACCTTGCATAAGGCATCCAACCCAGATTGAATGGATTGATCAGTATTTTTGACTCGAAAGGAGTGGGCAATATCCAGTCCAAGGTCCTTGTGTATGAGATTAACGACGTCATGTTGGACATCACCCACAGCACTTATAGTAGCACATAACAACTGTTCAATGTAGGCCCCTTTTTCTTTGGGGTCACAGACCTGAGTAGCCCCTAAGAACTCCAGGACATAGGAGGCTACTATGTCTGATCCTCAGAAGATCTGACACAGCAGCCGTAAACATTCACCTTGTTCTCATGTTGCCCCATCAAGTGCATACCCTTCATTGTACTTCATGAGAAGCCAACAATAGTCAAAGAATTGAGCTGTTGTGGGGCCCACTTGGGAGACCCCTGGGCAGGGGGAGGTATAGCAGGAAGACCCATTACAGGGTGGTATGTGCTCACATGATATGGGTCTGGCAATGGGTAAAGTGGGAATTGGTGGTTGTTTGTTTGGGTCAGGCCCTTCATTAGGGTCATAGTCATAGGGTGCAGCTGAGAGTTGGTCCACAAGTGGGACAACTGGGAATGGGGTAGAGGGACATGCACATTTCTTGCCCTTGTTGGGTTGTGGTCCAACATGTTTGAATGAGATCCCTCTGAGAGGAGTGAACAAGGTGGCATCAGAAAGGGGTTTGACAGAGGTGGAGGAGACCTCATCCATTCCAGTCGACATTGAGCTGGCACCAGAGACATTGGGTAGTGAGGGGAGGGCTTGTGCACAGGACACTGTACTTGGTGAGGATGGAGAGACCTCCATTGAGGTGAACATGGACTCAGTGAAGTTGGATTCATTGAAGTCAAAATAATTGGAGCTGGGGTTTGCAGTGTTAATGGAGCAAGGTGAAGACATTCAGTTATTGAGGTGACAGGTGAGCTTGTAGTCATAAAGAGCTTCCTCTGCATGCTCCTTTATATTCATTTCTGGCTCCCAAGTATTTGATGAGTGGGGGAATCCCTTCCACTTCACCAAGTACTCGCATTCCTTGCACTGCCCCTTTGTTCAGTGATTAAGGACAGCCTCGAGCTCCCACTTGACCTCATCATCTACCAAGTCCAGCAGGGGTTGAGTTGGGGCAGGCCCATACTCATCTGTTTCCATATACAGGTATATTCATGATGTATGGAACACCAGGTGTACTGTACCTTCCATGTCATGGGAAGATCAAGTTGTACTGCCATGGGCAATATTAATTCCATCACCAGGAACAGGCCTAACCTTCTGGGTTCCAGTTTGGCTGACTGACCTTGGATTCTAAGATTAGCCAAATCCAGCCAGACTTGATCTCTGATCTTTGGGGGAACATAGGTTCCTTTACTTCAGTTCTTCATCAACTCCTGTGCCCTTTTATGGGACACCATCACAAGATCACAATTATTGGCTAGTGACTGTAGTCACTCATCCACTGATGGTGCAGCAGTGACCTGTGCCATTGGATATGGAGACAGGTCAAAGCCATAAAGAAGTGAGAATGGCATTTGTCCATGAACCAAATGTACTCAGGAGTTATGTGCAAACTTGGTGTTGGGGAGTTTTCATGCCCAAGAGTTAGGTAACTCCATGCAGTAGCATCACAGATAGGTTTCAAGTTCCTGGTTGACACGTTCACTTTCGCCATTGGTCTGAGGGTGATACACTGATGACAACTTGGTCTTGATCCCTACAGCTTTGTACAGCTCTTGAGTGAAGGTGGAGGCAAACTGCAGTCCTCGATCAGATATGACACTTTTGGGAAGGCCATACTGCTGATAAATATTCTGTTGGAACAGCCTTGTGAGTCTGACTGAGTCCACCATTTTGTTGGTTGGTATGAACACCACCACCTTGGTCAGCCCTTGATCAACCATGGTTAGGACTGAGTCATATCCCTCAGACAGGGGTAGATTGGTGATGAAATCCATGGAGATTTGTTGGAAAGGGAGGGGGTTGGACAGTGTGTCGTTTGGGGTTATCAGTGGTGTCACCAGATGGGTGACCACTTTGTTTGCCTGGCATACCAGGCATCCTTTGACGTAGTCATGGATTGACTTCCACATTCCAGGCCACCAGACCTCTTTCATCATTTTCTTAGTCATTGCCTTTATTCCTGGATGTCCAGCAGATGGGTGGTCGTGGTAATCCTTCAGGCACTGCCTTCTGGTGTTTGGCAGGATGTACAGCTGTTGCTTATACTGTTTTGTCCCATCTGCTGCCTGTTGTACATTTTCATTTTCTTCCAAGAGGGTAGAGTCCTTTTGTGTTTTGCTTGTAGCACACTCATAGACTTCTCTTGATATTACATAAACTCCTTTTTGGGATCAGTCAACCTTTGGCATGTCGTTTGTGACATGTCATACTGAAGCTGTGTGAGCTGTAGTTGTTTGTTTGTCAGATTTTACCCCCCCATTAAGCCACATGGCTTTGGGTAGGGCAGCTGCCATTGTGGCAGGTTCCTCACCATAGTCAGAATGACAAGACAGTGCATCAGGTGCCCCCATAAGTTTCCCAGGTTGGTGGGAAAACAGTAATGGATAACCTTGAAGGGTATCCAGCCACTGTGCTTGTCTTGGTGTTAACTTCTGCAGATGACACCAATAGGTAAGGTTCTTGTGATCTGTATAAATCACAGTAGGTTCGACTGGAGATATGAGATAATGCCTAAAGGCATCCAGCACTCATATTACCACCAGCATCTTGAGGTTGAAGACTTGATATTGTTGCTCAGCACCCTTTAGCAACTCCGAGAGGAAGTGGCAGGGATGCCATTCATCATCATTGCCTTTTTTGGCAAGTACCACACCAGTTCCGACCTTGGATGCATCTGTAAATAGGGCAAATGTTGTGTGCCGTTCTTGTCTTTTCCTTTCAAGGACTACTTACTGTACATTATGTGTTACAAGCCCACCATATCTCGTCTGCCATCGTCCCCATTCCTGCGTCCTAGTGACGTCTTGTTTGGACCGCTGCCTAGCCTTAGGGGCAAGTCCATGGACCTTATGTTTATGACACAGCCTCACTTATGTATGTTTCCCTTTTCTACTTTACCTTTCTCACTTCTCAGATCCTGATGGGATCTGAAAGGCTTCTTGATGGTTACGGTTTGCTTTCCTAGGCACGTGACCTTCGCATCGTGTCGCGCCTAGGGGATCCCTCGTTTGCTTTGTGCAAACACTCCAGCATGGTGAGGAGTCATGATGAGTAGGGTGTACGTCACCCATGACTTGGTGCTTGCATCACCGAGGGCACTCTGACTCGATACCCTGTGGAGAGATCCTGTTTGGCAAACCCCGTCGTGTTTGTTACCTACGTGTTTATGGTGAAGATACGATGGTCTTCTCATCGCCTGTGGAGTATAAAAACCCACAGCGTAGCAATGCAGAATCCTTGTATTTTCGCTACCTAGCTATCTACCTAGCAAGTAACCTTGTGTTATAAATCTCTTGCTTCCCCCCCAACTTGAAGCATCGTGTCATCGATCGACTGGGCCAACAAAAGAACCCTATCGCGACACATTGATATCACGACTTTACTTCAACGTTGAGGTAGTAGTCAAAGCTGTCCCTGTCGACATATCTCCATATCACTGTTGACATATCTGTGATTGGCCTCCCATCGTCCAACGGTCCGCCCATCACCTGCTTATAGGTTTACTTTACTGGAAGGTGAACAGTGCACGTCGGTCATTGCCTTGAACAAGCAACAGTGATCGCCGCCACACGACAAAAGCGAAAATACCCTCACGTCGCATATCTGCGAACGTGATCCCAGCTCCCACTAGGTCGTAGCTGAAAGCATCACAATCGTCCGCCAGGTATCGTTCTTGCGACAAACCCCCACAATCACAACCCTTCCTACAACGACACCCTCTCATCGTTGTATTCTAAACACCATTCTCTAAAACGCAAGCATCAGTTATTCGAGGAGTAAAGCCTAGATCAGAAGAGTACTAAGTGGTGAACGCTACACCTCACGTGTAAGCCGAAGGACCATTAGGAATACCTGAAAGGTCACTCAAAGTAACATTTCAACTCACATCCAAGATAGAGGCCACCCCTCGAGTCTTGTGAAAAATACAAGTACAAGGTGTCTTCGGATGCGGGATCATCAAAGTTTCGGCCTACCCAAAAACCCCCAGTAGTTCCCCCGCGAACGTCTACATCCACTGCAGCGCCTGAAAAGATTGAAAGAACTCCCTCTCAAAGATTTCAGCCGTATCTAGCGAGTCCAGTAAAGGAAGATCCTGAAGCAAAAACTATGGCATCTCCAAGTAAAGGGAAAGAACCCCTACCCTCGTCCTTCCATCAGCTCCGAGAACCAGAACCCTTACACTGCAAGCATTTCTCAATGTTCCTTCAGAAAACATGCTGAAAAAATGGAGGGAAGAGATACTCTTTTAATTTGGATGTTTAGAAAGAAAAAATGCAAAAATAATGTTTCATTTTCTTCCATAAAATATGAATTGATGCTAATGCCAATTAGAGTAGAAGCTAATGGACATTACCATCAATCTGTGTTTCTGCACAGAGAAGACAAAGAAAATATTGCATCTTTTCAGATAAATCATCCAAAATAAAAGAGTATCTCTTTTCTCCATTTTTTCAGTATGTTTTCTGAAGAAAAATTGTGGAATGCTTGCAGTGTTAGCAGGGAAAAGAATTGACGAAGAAGAGACTCACACAGCACCTGAGTCAAAGTCAACATCGTTAGATCTCGGAATGGCAGGAGTCGGTGAACAAGAAGCAGTAGCAGACCTTGCAGAAAAGTTCCAGCAATTTGCCCAAACTACGGACCCCTTCAAAAGCAAAAGTGTCGGAAACATCTGAGAACTCGTAGCATGGTATAAGGCCCTCACTGGCCACCAAGGACTTGTTTTCCCATCCTATACCATCCCCGGAAATTTAACAGACCGACCGATAGAAGGAAGAACATCAGATGGAGGAAAGGAGTTAGGCCTCGGAAAGCCTCCCACCTTCGACGGAACCAGTGGCAAATATGAAGCATGGATCGCCTCTGTCAACAATTACCTCAATCTCAACCGACATATCTACACTACAGATGAAAGGAAGATCAGTTTCGCCCTCTCGTTCATGAGTCAAGGGTCCTCAATCCACTTCACCGAAAACTATTTGAAAGAGTGCATGACTCAAGGCGGTGATGTCTACATCGTGGATTCTTGGACAACCTTCATTGATCGAATGGAAAGGATCTTCAAGGTCGGAGACACAGAAGCACTAGCCTTCTTAAAGATGGCCGAGATTGAACAAAATGACAAGCCGTTAAGCAAATACATAGGAAAGTTCCTGGATCTCATTACAAGAGCAAACATCTCCCGTGATGATCGACAAGCAGGAGTCTATTTCGGAAAAGGACTTAACCCCCGAACCACTGAATGGATTCTCCGGTCTGGCAAAATCCCGACCACTGTCCAGCAATGGATAGATGCAGCCGTAGATGCACAAACCGCAAAGGCATCGCTTGGAGTATACAACAGTTGCCTTACGAAGGAAGATCGAACTGTCCTACATATGTATCAAGACGAAGGAAAGAGCGGAACAAAGAAAAATGATCAATGGGCGATGGACGTAGATCAGCAAAAGAAGCCGCCTCCATATAGGCCACCCCAGAAAAGGAAAACCCCTAGGTTTCAAGAAGTTCGCTCGTCAAATGACTTCGTTGGGTTGTGCTATGGATGTGGAAAGCAAGGCCATATCAGCTGTAATTGCCCAAGAAAGAAGGACTTCGAAAGAACGTCCATCCTCCAAGAAGTAAAATCAAAGTACAGCACATGCGAGTTCGAGGAACTCAAGAAGGCATTGGGAAACGAGAAAAAGGAGGATTTTTAAGGACCTCTCTCGGAAAAACTGCAACCGAGGAGAGGTGTACGTTCTGATCGTTTGCCACACCAGAATTAATGTCCCTAGCAGCGTATAATGAATATCCATCAGTCAATGCCATCACAGGAACATTATTCCTTGTGGAACAAAACGATCAAGCGGTATGAACAGCGATCGATAGCGGAGCAGAATGCAATGCTATCAGCAGAGACATTGTCAAGAAACATGGCCTTAAACAAAGAAAAATAGAACACCCATGGTCCCCTCGAAGCTTCGAAGGTTCAACAAAACAAGTCATCGACTCTATAGCCCTTTTTACGGGAAGAGTCCACAGTCAAACGTTTAAACTTCATGCTTACATCATGGACCTGAAAAACGAAGGCCTGTTACTCGGAATGCCTTGGTTGCAGCAAGCCCAACCAGTGATAGACTGGGTAAAGCGTCAGATAGTAGGATGGGGAACCCCCGAAGTTTCCATGTCGATAAACAGAACATCCATTTCCATGGAACTCGAAGCCAATGTAAAACACGAAGAGGTGGTACTTCCACCTGAGTACTCACCGTACTCTGACGTGTTCTCAGAAAACTGCCCCCTTCCACCTTGATGACCCGGTTATGATCATACTATTAAACTCGACACGACAAAGGATTTAAAGACTTTCAAACCGGCAAAAATATAT
The DNA here is from genome assembly GCA_024663435.1 of Pisolithus sp. B1. Lineage (NCBI taxonomy): Eukaryota > Fungi > Basidiomycota > Agaricomycetes > Boletales > Pisolithaceae > Pisolithus > Pisolithus sp. B1. The sequence continues at coordinate 410,074 of JANFAA010000027.1, read as the reverse complement.
CCACTGTCCCGCAACGAAATGACTCTCCTCGACGAATTCCTCCAAGAAAACCTTGAGACTGGAAAAATTGAGAAGATTCAGAATGCGGACGTTCTCAAAGTACCGCCGGCACCAGTCTTTTTCGTAGGGAAGAAAGACGGAAAGAAATGGTTAATACAAGATTATCGACAGCTGAACTCGTTCACTGTCCCTGACCGTTATCCGCTCCCCCTCGTGAAACCTATCCTCGACAAGTTAGTGGAATCAAAGTTTTTCGCTAAATTCGATGTCCATTGGGGCTTCACCAACATCTGGGTTGCAACAGAAGAAGACGCCCTCCTCGGCTCATTCGTAACACCCCGAGGGGTGTATAAACCAACTGTAATGTTCTTCGGACAGAACAACGCCCCGCCAACATTCCAGAGATATATGGATGGAAAGTTCGGTCGATTAAGAATCGATAAAAAGGCTGTCATATACCTGGACGATGTAACGGTTCACACAAAGACACGTGAGGAGCTGAAGAAAAATGTCAAAGAGTTTTTGGAGATAGCGAAAGAGGAAAACCTACGGCTAAAACTGTCAAAATGCATCTTCGAAGCAGAAGAGATCGACTTCTTAGGGTTTACCATCAAACATGGTCAATACGAAACTGCACCCCTTAAAGTCGATGCCATACAGAACTGGAAAACCCCAAGTAACGTCCATGACGTCTGACAGTTCCTAGGCTTTTGCAATTTTTACAGACAGTTTATCCCTTCCTTCGCGATGGTCGCCAAACCCCTCCATATCCTGACAAAGAAGGACGAACCATGGCATTGGAAAAATGACGAAGAAAATGCTTTCCAGAAATTAAAAATGCTAATGAGCCAAGCGCTGGTTCTTCGTCTACCCGACTTCAACAAACTGTTTGAAGTGTACACTGATGCATCCAAACTCGGCACCGGAGCCATACTCTGTCAAAAATTCGAAGACAACGAATTACACCTGATCGCATACCTCTCCCAGTCTCTCCAGGGAGCTGAACAAAACTATCAGGTATACGATCTGGAGATGATGGCAGTTGTACGAGCCCTAAAGGCCTGGAAGCATTATTTATTATGCCCGGTCGAAGACACCATCATTCACACCGATCACGAGAATTTAATGTACTACCGGGAACCTCAAAATCTTACTGGCCGACAAGCTTGTTGGCTCGCTTATATCCAAGGCTTCCCGCTCAAATTCAAGCATAACCCCGGTCATCGAATGATTATTCCCGACACGTTGTCACGAAACCCTCACTTTGTTGCCACAACACCGGTTGAAACCACGGTACTTCCACCATCGATTTGGCTAAAAGGGGGGGGGGTGAAACCACAAAAACTGTACTGACACCAGTCGAAACAACGACACAATTACCCCTAGACAAGGAGCCTTCGAAGGTGAAAGTCCCAAAGGTCAAACTTCGACAACAAACAAGGGCACTTCCCCAGAAAGGAGTGTTAAGGGTGTCGAAGGAAATGTTCGAAGAAATAAAAAGAACATCTCCATCAGACAAAAGCTACGTGGTAACCGAAGACAACGACGTTGAAGAAGATCCTGCAACAAAAGTCAAAACCAAGAATGGGAGGTTCTATGTCCCTCCAAGCGCTAGAAGGGGAACCCTCGAAGAATTCCATGACCATCCATCCGCTGGACATCCAGGAGTAAAGGCAATGACCGCCAAACTAAACAAAAACTGCTTCTGGCCAGGAATGTGGAAGGATGTTCGAGAATACATACGAGGATGCCCTACATGCCAAGCCTCGAAGGTCGTCCGACAAAACCATCCTCCCCCGCTGTGTCCAATAGAAAGTGCAACACCGCTGCCTTTCAAGCAGGTGTCTATGGATTTTATCACAGACCTACCCCGTTCTGGAGAACACGACTCAATCCTCACCGTTGTAGACCACGGCTTAAGCGAGGCTGTGATATTCGTACCAACAAACAAAACCGTCGACTCCAAAGGACTCGCAGATCTCTGGCTTCAACACGTTTACCCAAGGTTTGGTATCCCTGAATCAATCATTTCCGATAGAGGACCACAGTTCATAAGTGCCTTCACGCAAAATCTGTATAAAGCGCTACGAATCAAAACACGCTATTCCTCGGGATACCATCCTCAAACCAACGGAGAAGTGGAACGAGTCAATCAAGAGGTCAAAACATACATCCGAATGTACTGTGCCGAGAAACCAAATGACTGGAGTAGCCATCTACCGATGGCCGAATTCGCACATAACTCTAGGGTCCATACCACCCATGGACAAACTCCTTTCTCACTACTGTATGGATATGACCCGGACCCTTTCCCAGCTGTCCACACATCAAAAGCACCGTGCGTAGAGGAATGCCTTGAAAACCTCGCTCATTCAAGAGATGCCGCCCTCATAGCCCACAGAAAAGCGGCCGAATGAATGGCAAAAGCAGGCCCTGACCCTCTGATGTATGTGACACCACGTCTCAATGACATGGTGTGGCTCGATGCAAAAGACCTAAAATGAAACGTCCAGTCGACAAAGCTTGCTCCAAGACACATCAGTCCCTTTCGTATCAAGAAGATCATTAATGATGTTGCGGTGGAACTCGAACTACCAATCACATGGCGAGTACACCCAGTCTTCCACACGTCACGAATCTTCCCCTATACCGAAACACCAGAATACGGCACTGCACCACCTCCCCCACTTCCCAAAATGGTAGATGATGTCCCCGAATGGGAAATCGAAGCTATTTTAAACCACAAAGAGGTGAAGATGGCACACGGTAAAAGAACACGTTATTTGGTCAAGTGGAGTGGATACGGCCACGCCAGTAATACCTGGGAGCCTGAGGGAAACCTCGTCAACGCCGAATCCATACTTAAGGAGTATAAAGGAAGACGTGGTAAGCCACCAGAGAAAAGGTCCCCCCGTTGCCGTCGCAAAAGATAAATGTCTTCATTCGACTATGACACTGGATATAACTCTGAGTTGCGAGAGCACCTGCTCGATGCCATGTCCGCCTTCGACTCCGACTATAACTTTACATCCCCCTCATCACCTCCACTATCCCAGTCTGGTTTATCCACGTCAGACCGATTTGCGTCAGTCTACGAAGCCACCCTCGAATCCATTCTTGACGCCAACACCAATGGGCTGCAAAACCCCCACTCCTGGTTTAACATACGCTACCTCTCTAAGGGAAAGAGAAGGGTTACACCTATGACACCCCGAACTCGCCCTTACCCTGTGCCAGAGCCAGTGTACCGAGCACAGTGCAACATGCCATGCCCAGAGTCGTCCACCTCCCACGTCCAAAATGCCAATAACGAAACAGCCTCGCCCGTGCTCCCCGATGAGGACACAATGAACGACCAACCGCCATACAGACTCTTGTGCGACCCACAAGAGTACAAAGGTTATGTTCGGGTGTTCGAAGGGTTTGAGCAGTGGGACCGGGAAGGATGGAACTCAGGAAGCGACCATGAACACCTATGGATGCTGCATCAGATATACCAAAGCATCGAAGATACCATCGGTCGTGCCGCAAATATCCTAAAAGCTGGTGACACCGTGCTTGACGAACAATCCCCGGCTACGGTGTATATGGAAACTGAAGGAATGAAGAATGTAGAGGGAATGCAGAAAATGTTAGGCTCACTGATCAACATCGTTCATATCAAGTTTGGCACCAAACTCGTACAGTCCTTTCGTAACTATCACCTCGTTCCACCCCCTCCTAAGCAGGTTACTTTCCAAGTCACCACTCCCTCCAACTACAGCCCCTCTACAACTGGTTGCCCAGTTACGAGACGAGAGAGTCTTCATGAAGGCAACAGCTCGTCAGCCGTTGAGAGTAGGAGAGATGGAGGTAGTACCCGGGACCTCGCTGAAGGTGGACCGAGTGAAGGGACGTCATGAAGCGTACAGCCAGACCGAATGGATGTATCTCCAGTACCTGGCAGCGACAGGAAAGAGACAGGCAGTGTTACGACTGAAGAAGGGGAGTCAGAGAGTGAAAGCGGATCTGTTCCAGGAGCCCATTGGATTCACAAATGTCGATATTGAGAGGAGGAAGAGGTTGCCACAAGAAAGTTTCTCAACATTGCAGCCCAGATCCTCGGAGAAAGATGTGAAGATGCATGGGTCTCCGAAAAAGAAAGGGTCGACAAGTGGAGAAGTTTCCTCCTCAAGGTCTTTGACAAACGAAAGTATTGGACATTTGATATATTCAACGCCGTCAAGACAACAGAAGCACTCCCAAATGCCGACTTCTATCCTATCCGCTCTACCCCTGAACTCCGCCTCAAACTCGCAGGATGCGTCATCCTCAACCCTTTCCACCCGTTTTACAAGCACACCTGCCTCGACTGTCGAAGACTCGGTCATTGGTCATGCCAAAATGGCAAAGGTTCCAAGTGGACTGACCCTAATGGACATCCTCTTAGGCAGCCCAAGCCCCTGACCAATAATAGACGCGAACCTGGACCTTCCTTTTGACGATTTTGATTAGTTGCCTGTAGCAGAATCGCCACAGTTAAAAGGGGGGGGTGATGTTGTGTGCCGTTCTTGTCTTTTCCTTTCAAGGACTACTTACTGTACGTTACGTGTTACAAGCCCACCATATCTCGTCTGCCATCGTCCCCATTCCTGTGTCCTAGTGACATCTCGTTTGGACCACTGCCTAGCCTTAGGGCAAGTCCATGGACCTTACATTTACGACACAGCCTCGCTTACATATGTTTCCCTTTTCTACTTTACCTTTCTCGCTTCTCAGATCCCGATGGGATCTGAAAGGCTTCTTGATGGTTACAGTTTGCTTTCCTAGGCACGTGACCTTCGCATCGCGTCGCGCCTAGGGGATCCCTCGTTTGCTTTGTGCAAATGCTCCAGCATGGTGAGGAGTCATGATGAGTAGGGTGTATGTCACCCATGACTCGGTGCTTGCATCACCGAGGGCACTCTGACTCGATACCCTGTGGAGAGATCCTGTTTGGCAAACCCCATCGTGTTTGTTACCTATGTGTTTATGGTGAAGATACGATGGTCTTCTCATCGCCTGTGGAGTATAAAAACCCACAGTGTAGCAATGCAGAATCCTTGTATTTTCGCTACCTAGCTATCTACCTAGCAAGTAACCTTGTGTTATAAATCTCTTGCTTCCCCCCTGACTTGAAGCATCGTGTCATTGATCAACTGGGCCAACAAAAGAACCCTATCGTGACACATCGATATCACGACTTTACTTCAACATTGAGGTAGTAGTCAAAGCTGTCCCTGTCGACATATCTCCATATCACTGTTGACATATCTGTGATTGGCCTCCCATCGTCCAATGGTCCGCCCATCACCTGCTTATAGGTTTACTTTACCGGAAGGTGAACAGCGCACATCAGTCATTGCCTTGAACAAGCAACAGTGATCACTGCCACGTGACAGCAAATGGTTTTTGGTGATCTGGGATTTGTAACACAGGGGCTGAGCATAACAAGTCCTTGATTTTGCAGAAAGCATCATTCTCTTCATTGGTCCACCTCCACTTGACATCCTTTTTTGACAAATCATGTAATGGTCATGTGATTTGGGAGAATGATGGGATGAACCTTCTGTAGAAGTTGATAAAATCTGTAGGAATCTGTAGGACACTTAGTAGTCACTAAGTAGAAACTACAGTACTACGAAAAATGTAAGTGCGCGCTACGCGCTTATGTAATCTGGTGGCTATGCTACATCACACTGGTTGTTTACTCCAACACTCCCCCTCAAGCAGTGGTGTGTGTAGGTACTCGAAACAATGAAAATAGGTATAAAAGAAAATACCTGCATGTAGTAGCAATTTCGCAGAGGTAAGATTAGATACGGTTTGTAGTCCGTGGTTGGGCTCGGCCTCGAGTCGGGGTGTGGCACTTCGTGTGCACGTGCGTTATTACCCGATCTGGAAAGTCGTGTCATGCGGGAGGCAGGCGCGTTGTGTCTGCACGCACGGTTGCCTTCGAATAGCTGTAGAGGCTTCGTTTTTGCGTTTCGCGCCCTGAAATTTTGTAAATAGCTTCCGTAGGCCGTATAAAACATTTCTGTCGACTCAGATTTACGCGCTTCGGATTCTATTCGGTGTGAGAGTGATTCTGCTTGATTTCGAGCCTTGGAATGCGAGACTCGGTGTGGCACGTGAGTGTAGTTACCCGATTTGGAAGGTCGCGTCGTTCTCGTGCTCGTATGTCGCGTCTTCGTTGATTGCCTGGCCTGCGCGCTCCCTGCGTCGTCTCTGATGCGTCGTCTGCACTTCCAGTGTGCCCTGGACTTAATGGTAAGGCTTCGTAGTGTTCCGATACCCTCTCGTGGACGCGCAATCACATTATCACGTCCCTGGTACGTGTTCTCGCCCTTCCATGTTCTTCTGACCTTTCTAGACTCTAATTTGATTTGTCCATGTCAACGCTTCGGTCTGGTGGGTTCGTAGGTACGCATTCCGAGTCTTTTGGGTGGCTCAGGTACGTCCCTCGGTTTACGCTGCTGCCGCTGGTCCTGACCAATCTTCTCTTCAGCTAGCAGCTTCGTTTTGGCTCGTTTCGAGCCGTAGTGTATGCTGCTTGTTGCGCCATCCATTTGACACTTCTGCCCATCCGTCTCGACTCGTTTTCCATCGTTTTGGCATTTCCATTCACCCTCAACAACTCCAAGCCTCATGCTGACCTTGTCTTGGCCTCCCAGCCCTCTAATTCGACTTGACATGTTCGTATCAACACCGCGCCACTTTCTGACACCTTCAGGACCCTCCTGCAGTGTTGTAGGCTCGATGGTAAGGTTCCTGGGCATTCCAGTGCCCTCTGGAGCATGTGAGATCGTGCTACCTCGTCCTTGGTACGTATTCTCGCCCTTTCGCTTCCTGCTGACGTTTCTAGCTTCGAATTTGATTCGTCCTCGTTGGCGCCTTGGTCTAACGGCCTCGTAGGAACATTTTCAGAGTCTCGTGGGTGACCGTAACGACACAGGTAAGTCTTGTATTATTGGCTTCGTTTGAGCCGCTCTGACGTTCTGCCATTCATTTCTAGTTGTTTTCGTACTGCCATTATGGCCCACTGACTTGACTGGTAGGTCTACGGGCTCCTCTTGCCCTCTCAAACCATCTGCGTGCATACCCTGCACTCTTGAAGTATTCGCGCGCCCTCGTAGGTTTCTCTTGTTGCTGCTTGCGCGCCCAGTACTGTCGCTCGCACAACCTGCCAGCTCCCCCTCGAGCGGCACTCTTTGTGCTTTAGGTATGTGCTGCCTCGTGCAGCCGTTTGCTTTCCCTGCATGTCCAGTTGGCATGCTCGGCACACTCTCGCCATTCTTGACCTCCTGGCTGCTCGCCGTTAGCCATTGTAGGGTGCCACCTGGGTTGTATATGGTAAGTTGTGGCTTTTTGGGGTAATGGCTCTGGCCGTTCGTGGTGCCGCTGTTTGCATTCAAGGTGTCCGTGTCCATACTATGTCTGTAGCAATACGAGTTGACATTTACGAGCCTTGGCTGCTCGTCCTCGATGCTATTTGAGTTTCTGGGGCTGCCACTCATGCACATTGCCTGCTCCCCCTCTAATGGCAATTCTTGTGCATCAGGTAGGTCATTTTTTGTGCTTCTGTTGCACGGTTTCATTGGTAGGTCTTTGTGGGCCATCTTGTTGACATTTTTGACCTCATCTGGTATCTTGACCATCCCATTTAGCACTTCTAAGTGCTCGCTTTCGAGTGGCTTTCCTGCCCTTGAACTTGGCTGTTTGTACAGCTCATTCCATGCTGCATGCAAGTTGCTTGGCACTTCAGGTACATATTCTTTGACTTTGACACTTTGTGATGAAGTCTGCTGGGCTGCTCCTACCACAGCCTCAGCTTTGCCTTTGTTTCTTGCCTCAGTAAGTTTGTCCTCGAGCCTCTACTCACTTGGTGGCTCCACTGACAACTCATTAGGCTTTGCACATGATTCTCATGTCTTGTCATCATTCAGTGCCTCAATAGGCTTCTCGGTAGGTATGGAGATTGGGGTAGGGTCTCAAAATTTTGTTGCTAGGTAGTTGAACATCTCATGTGACATCCTGAGATTTTGAATCTTGAGTATGAGTGGGATTGGTACTGTCTGGTAAAACAGCATTTTTAATTGAGCATCATTGCCCTCCCATTGTAAACTTTCATTGTTTGTTTCCTGGCCTGAGAGAATACCCAGCCAGCCCTTTGTGGCTGCAGCTTCAAGTAAGCTCACCCAGAAAACCTTCCAATTCCTTCCATCCAGTTTGAGTGTTGGCACAGTTGAGCTGGCCATTTTGTATCTCCAGATTCTGCCGCTAGGTGGGGCTCATAACCTGATAAAATCTGTAGGAATCTGTAGGACACTTAGTAGTCACTTATATATTAGTAGCAGAGCTACTGTACCTGTAGGACACTTAGTAGTCACTAAGTAGAAACTACAGTACTATGAAAAATGTAAGTGCACGCTATGCGCTTATGTAATCTGGTGGCTATGCTACAGCACACCGGTTGTTTACTCCAACAGAAGTTACACAAGCCTAAAAAACTAACCCCTTTCAGAAATGGGGTAAAGGTATGTTGGTTTTGGAGAAGACATCAGCAAAGTCCTGGTATTCTTGCAGTAGATCTGGAACCTTGATAGGTCTGGCATTCATTTCCAGTTGCATTGAAATGGTTGTGTGGTTTACAGAGGCATTCTTGACCTCATGTTTTCTGTCTTGCTTCTTCAGCAACTGTTGCAGGGAGTCACCCCATCCTACTATTTTGCAAGTCTCCCAATTCAATATGGGCTTTTCTTTTTGCAACCATGGCATCCTCAGTATGATGTGATCTTCTTTTTCAAGAGGTCTGATGAAGCACAACAAGGTGCTTTTTCTATTTTTGACCTCCACTTTAAGATAGCACTTCTTGGTTGCTTGATAGCCAACTCTTCTGTCAAAGGTGATGATTTTCCAAGGTCTCTTGACCTTATATGTCTTGATTTGTAGGTTCCAGACAACAGCTGGTCCAATCAAATTTACTTCAGCACCACAATCAATTAGGGCATTGACTTCCACTTTATAGTCAAGCAGTTTTATGTATCCCTTCAGTGATCGAGCAGTCATATCAGATTCATCATGGATACTAGATACATTGTAAGCAGACAAGACTTTGACTTCAGACATACTGGATGGAAGTGAACCAGGATGTCTCTTTAAAAACCCTGTTGTTCATGGTAAAGATTTTCAGGTCCTCCAGCAGCGAAGACCTCCTCTTTTACTTCATGGACTTTGGCAGGTTTCTTACAGTCCTTTCAGATATGGCCTTCATCACCACAGTTATAGCAGGTGGCCACATAAATGTTTCTGTTTGGTCATGTTTTACTTCTTCTTCCTTGCAAGTCTATGTCCATGGCATTAGGGTCATAAACTGGAAAGGGTTGGTTATAATTGAAGAACAAAGTAGGGGCAGTTTTCCCATCCAGAATTCTTTTGTTCTCGATTTTACTGACCACTTCTCCTGCTGTGGCAATCCATTCAGAAACGGTCTTCAGGTCTCAGTGATCAAGGACCCAATCTCTAACTTCCTTTTTCAGACCTTTCCTGAAGAAGATTGCTCCATTGAACAAATTGTCATGGAACTTGGCCTGATTGAAGAGAGCCATGCAGCGAGCAATGTAGTTTTCAAGAGGGGTGGAACCTTGAGTTAACATGATGAATTCCAGCTGGGCTTTGCTTTGTTGGTCCCCACTAGCAAAGGTTGCTTGAACAGTTGCTTTGAAGTTATCCCAGGTATCATTATAGGTAGTGAGACCACTATCTGCATGCTTGTTAATGTAGTTCTCTGCAAAGGCTGCCACAGATCCTTCTGTCATGTAAGACAATGCCAGCCTGATTTGTAGATGGTCAGTGACATAGACATGTTGATTAATTTGAAGGTATCCCTTGACCTGCATAAGCCAGGTGGGAAGGCATTTGTGGTCTCCATTGTAAACAGTGGGTTTGTTGAGATTAAACTCATGACCACCATTGAGTTTTTCTTTGGAGTGGAACTGTCCTTGGTTGTGCATCCACTTATGGCTGAATGCCTTCACAAGTAAATCCTCTAACTCCTTTTCCATAGGATCCTTGTTGAACAGTGGTACTCTGGACTTTTTGGCTTCCTGACCAGAGCCACCTGGGTTTCCTAAAGATAGTCCTTCAGTAACATGGGACATTATGTTGGCAATAGACTCTTCTTCTTGATCGGGTATAGGTATGTCACCAATAGCGGAACCAAAGTCTGACAGGGTGTCATCTATTAATGGCTTGGTGTCAGTTGCTGATTCAGGTTCCTTCTCTCGATAGGTACCAAGGATAGCTGGGTTTCAAAGAGTCGATGGGAGAACAGGGGTAGTAGGGAGACTGTACTTATGAGCAAACCATCTACCAGAGTATTCAGTTGAAGTATGAGGGGGGACTGGTGGTGCCTTAGTTTTTCCAAGCTTAGAGGGAGGTGGTCAAGGAGGACAATTAGGTTCTCCAGAAGACACCTTGGGCAATCAGTAAGGCAAGGTAGAAAAGGTGGAGTGGGGTGTTGACAAAGCATCCAAAGAATGGGCAGTCGACAAGAGTGTTTAGGCACTGATTACTGATCCATTGTGGATCGACCAGCAAAGTTCAATAAGAGAGAAAAGCTGAGCATCATGTCCAAATAACAATCACAGCAGCAACTTGATCTTTTTGCTTTTGTTATGCCATTGTGCATGTAAGTCCTAACAAAGGACAAGTGCATAAGTCAATGGCAAAGTACTACCTCGGGACGATAAGACTTTGAGTCCCCTTCAGCTTGTTGTCACTTGTATCACCAAACAATGGAGATAAATGATGAGAGTTTGCAAGGTAGCAAAAAGATATGGTACAGCTTATATAAGGGACACCACACAGCTACAAGCCAGGCAAGTATCTATGAGTCCAAAGGGGGACTGATCAGTACCAGGAGTACTGGGCATGGGGAAGGCAATGATGCACAGTAAGGCACAGCTATGATACAGTAAACAAGTCAAAGAGGCAAAGACTGACAAGCAATGGCAAGACTGGGACAAGGCAGGGGATGTCTGATGAGCACAGGTTGAGCCAAGTTGCCAGTCAGATGGGAGCTTGGGGTTAGGCCTGATAATGGTAACCTATTAGGTTACTGGAGCATCTGACCATCAGGAGACATGCCAGGCAATACATGAGCAGCAGCAAGGGTGGAGATTATGATAGCAGTGATGATGACAATAGAAAGGGTGGCATAGGCATGGAGTAACAGCAGGATGCATTCAGAAGAGGGAAGTAACAGGGAGTTTTGTAACAATTGTGAGTAAGTAAAATACAAACCTGGCATCATTGGCTCCACATGTGTGACTGCATCCAGTGATGTTAGTGGAGGTACCAAGCTAGAAGATGAAGAGGTAGGTGACTGCCCATGGATGGGGGTGGTAGCCTTGAGTTGAGGAGCCAATGTGCCATCATCCACTGCAGTGGCTCAAAATGCCAGTCAGTATTTCAACTCTGCTGTAGGCTAAACTGACCTTTTTGCTTCTTGTTGGCAGGTCTTGTCATTTCCACATGTCTCTTACATTTCTTGCTGCATGGCTTGTGGTCTTCAAGATCATCATCATCGTTGAGTACCTCTTCCTTCATCATATTGTGTGTGGTCCTTTTTAGGTTCCCACCATCATCCAGATGGTGTTTTCTCCAGGCAGAGTACATCTTGGTACAGATATATTCAAGTTTCCATCCATTGTCAGCCAGTTTGAAAAGAGGGAATTCTTTCTCCATCTGCAAACATATGAATTGAAGCATGCTTGTGCTGGCCTTGCCCCAAGTGTCCAGTGCCATCCCATGCTGGCCAAGTTCTTGCCATCCTGCACATAAAGCTCTGTGAATCTTGCCTAGAGTTTTGGATTTGGGGACATTGCCATTTTCATCCTCGAGGTATGCATATAGGCTGTGATTGCTGCCTGTGGCCTCTGCAGAGTCCAGCCAGTCATTGTAGTCTGTTTTCATCTAGAAGTGGATGTTGGGGTGTGTCTCATGTGTCAGATGCTTCTCATCTGCACTTGACAGGGGTGGTACAGGTAGGTTACTGTTAAGTACCAGACTCAAGTTGCATGTTGGTAACTTGATCATGTTCATGAGCTGGTCAAAGAGATATCTAGGTAGGAATTAGTGTTTTACATGTACATAAGTGATGAATAAGACCACTTACTTGATTGTATCATGTTCACTCATTACTTTGACCAAGTGCTGTTCAAGTGTGTGGCAATGTTCCTCCAGGAAAGTGAGTTGCAATGAGTCCTGCATATATGCACCCTAAAACAAGTGTTAGCTCCTCAGAACTAAGTCATTGTACTTACATTTCCCTGGTTGATCAGGTTATGAGACAAATACAGTGTGAAAGATGGCTGTTGAGTTGGCAGGAGACTGAGGGATTTGCTCTGTGAAGGAGGTAATGTCAAGCTGTCACTGACACACTCAGTCAGTGAAGGGAGGAAAGGATCACTTGTTGGAGATGAACATGAGGTACTGAAGTTAAAGGAAGAGTCAGTGTTGTTGAAGGAGTACATCACACTCATCAGTGACAGGAGCAGAGATTTGGTTAAGGTAATTTTCCCATTAGGCTAACATGTTTAGCCACACTGCCACCATCTGTTGTAAAAAAAAATGTCACATCTGCCAACCAAATTGGTCTTTGCTCATGCTCCAACCATTATGATGGTCGAGGATGTCATCCTTGTTGACATCGAGGGTCTCACTTCTGACTGGGACATGTACACTTTTTCTCTTGATGTCCTTTCTCCAGGTACCAAAGTGCATCCCATCTAACTTCATGTTAGGGGTCGTGCCTTTTCAGGCACAAGATATCGTCCACAGGCATGTGATACCAAGGTGTCACATGCCTGTCTGCCTAGTATATATGCTGCTATGGAAAGTTTTACATAGTCTTAGTCTTATATATTTTCATACTTGCAAATACCATACGGTACAGTTTGTGAGTGTGAACTTAAGGCAACAAAATCTTACAATTTTTTGAACTCTTGTCAAGTATTCGTGATATGAATTGCACAGCTACTCACATGTATGCCCATGCAGCAAAGTCAGGCCAGAACAAGCCACCTGATGGGGGGAATCCCCCTCCAGATGACAATAGTCATCAAGCCCCCAAAGGACAACCCAAGGTCCAGAAGAACAATAAAAATACAGAAGAACTGCAGCCACCAGTTGGAAGTGCTGACAAAGGGAAGAGCACTAGGCAGCTTGGAACTGGAGCACTGGACATGCACATGCCTGGAGGATTAAACACCTCAACAACGCTGGGAAGCAGCATTGAGCAAGCTGCAAGAGAGAGTACAGAGGTCATCAGAGACTCAATGAGTCCCCTTACTCCTCAGCAAACTGAGTTAGATAACTCATGGATGTCTTCCGACCCTGTCTTAGTATGGAGGACTCAAAGCCCTCCAATTGAAATATATGATGAAGGTGAAACACCTTTGAGGAGAGAAAACATTGAGAGGGATGCCCCTATTGACCCTTGCATGGCCTTTGAGGCTATGAATGAACTTCTCAAAAGCCTTCAGCGACAATGGCTGGAATATGGGTACAGCCCTGAAGGCTTCAATAACCATGGGGTAAACCTGGTGTAGGGAGTGAGTACTCCCCACTAGGATATTTCTTTTATTTTATAGTTTTTACTGTTACTTTTACTTTATTGTGTTTACTTTCTTTTCTCTTGCTTTTATTCTTTTACCTTAGACTTTACTTAGCTTCAAGAGTAGACACATGATGTGGCTTAAGTAAGCCCATGTGCACTTACTCTCCACTGTAACTACATCACTGAAAACACACTTTTATGATAAAGCCTTTATGTACCTTTATAATGTCAGTAGTGGTCACAGTCTGGCACAATGTGGCGAGCCCCACTATAAAAGTTTAGAAAGCATTATACAGGTACCTTCCAGTTAAAATTGAATATAAAATGATGGTCGCTGACACTGAAGAGGAATCTTGACATGTATGTTTGATGCACAAATCTATGTGAAGAAAGTCACACTGTCGGAATTAATGCCTTTACTCGACCTTTTTGTGACTGCTCCTTTTGGCATTTGTATCAGAGGAAATTCAGGCCAATTTTCAGAAAATTTTATTTATGAAGAAAGTGTGACATATGGCTATAATTAGACATACTACTTCCAGAAACGAGGGTATGTGAAGTAGTAAACACTTGCCATGAAAAAAATTGGAACACAGGGAAAACGAGTGAGCCTGAATCAACAATGACAATGTTAGCTTCATACCTAGCTTGGATATGTTCTTCTCATTGTCATCTTTTTTATGGCAGACTTACCATACCAATTGAGCCAATCAACCACTTGTGTTGTATGCATGATATGAACGCACCTAAGTCTAACTTGCACTCACTGTTGCCCTGCATGGTGATCAGTTTCTGAGGCATAATCGATGGTGCCAGCTGGCATCAGACCCCACCACACATCCATTCCCACTACCATCAACTGGCCACTGTGGCTGCTGGCTGACACAAAGATTTGCAGCCACAACAGCCAGTCGAGAACAGCCGCAAGACAGGAAGGGATGCTAGTTACTAACCTGTTGATTGACTATGTCAATGGTGGCACAGACATAGTTGGGTGTGGGTTTTTGCAAATACTTGTGACCTTGATACTGTATGATGATACAATGGGGCAAGTCTGATGAGTCTTAAAAAAATCTAGAGGCTCTTATTATGTAGGGTGTCATGAATGTAGCAGCACTAGTGGTTAAGATCCAAGTTGCCCATCACGTCATAGCAGCTCGACCAATAGAAGATGTGCCTCATTCCTGCACCATGTTAAATATTTCAAGTCCACCTCAGCAGTTCCCGGGGTCCTGTTGATCATTTTCACCTGTTTGCATGCCTACTGTAAATGATAATACTACCACAACACAAGTGCTCGTGTGATTCTTCTCAATCGGTACACATCTGACATGCCATGCCATGAGGCTTACAAGGCTCACTTCTTATAGTTGCGGTGCGTCCAACTTAGTGTATTCTTACTCTACCATTATAATGCTTTATAAGGCTTTAGAAACCTAACCCGCTCCTGTGCTCAATGGCCACAAGCAATGTGCCTGCATTCATCTTTTAATCAAGTGTATGACAATGTAACTCCAATGTAACTCAAACATTTTTGCTGCTGATCAATCATGGTCAAAATGACTTATCATAAAACTGAGGTTTCAGTGATGCTACTTACAAAAAAAAACAACAAAGTACTGAGAGTTATGAGTTCAAGTTCAAGTTTGAGAAGGCTGTATGTGGCCTTTCCCTGTGTTCAGACAGACTTCGGACAGCCTTAGACATCCTTTCTCAGACAGCAATTTCCTTCCAGGCTATAGGAGCCCCTTTGGAAGATCTCCCCTCTCAGATCACCACCACTATCCACAGCAGTTTCTTATTCAGACTTTTCATCTGGAGCCCACTGCAAGGGGCTTCTGTCTTAGCCTGGTGACATTTTTCTCATCGCTTTCAGTCTCATTCTCACAGTTTTAGGTCTTGTGTCCTCAGTCTCAGTCATGTTCCTGCAATTTCCCACCTCAGTCTCACTACCACACTCCCCTTTCAAATTTTTGCAGCCTCAGGTCACGTTTTCCCCTGGTATTCTCAGTTATATATCAGTTTCCTTCATTCGAGTTCCCACCTGACATCATGCATGGCCCGAGTTCCCCATGTTCTGGACCTTCTGAAGCTTCAAACCCCCCTCAGCACCCCTTCGAAGACCTTCGAAGCCTCCTTGAAGATGTAATCCGAGTCACGAACACTGTGAAATCACTCCTTCGAGCCTGCAGAGGCCTTCGAGAGGCCAGTGCCTCATGTGCACAGCCACCTACTGATTCCACAAGTCACTCACCCTGCCATGCATACTCATTTTACTTTTTCTGCAGCCAGAAAAGTCATATTTGAGCAAATTGTGATTCGTGCAAGGAGTATTTGGCTGCAGGAAAGTGTCTAATAGTGAAAGGTTGTGTTGTACTCCCTACAGGGCAAGAGATACCATGAGAAGTACCCAGGCACACTCTCAAGGACCATCTGGCATGCTGGGATCTAGGAAATCAGTCTAAGGATATTCGAAATCCTCCTTCAAGTCCAGGCTGGCTACCATTGGAGGATGTGGGTAGCCAAATGCCACAGACCCGAATGATTTCACTAGGTGTGTCTCAGCCCTGCTTGTCAGTGCACCCCCATACCCCCTCGGCACAACCATTGTGTGCACCACTCTCAATGGAAGGGCCGAGTTGTCACTCAGTCCTGGTGCAACCCCAGGTCCCCAGTCGAGGGCATAGTGGGTCCTCGAGCTCTCATTCACCCTCTCACGCAGTACCTACAACATACTCTTGCAGTCGACCTCCCTCCCACTCCCACTCTCGCTCTCGTGACCTTGACGACCCACATTCATACCCATATTTGAGTCAACCCCGCTCCTGCGCTCGCTCTCGTGACCTCGATGACCTGCGTTTGTACTCATATTTGAGTCAACCCCGCTCCCGCGCTCGCTCTCGTGACCTCGATGACCTGCGTTTGTACTCATATTCGAGTAGACCCTGCAGCCGCGATTCCCGCGATTCCCGCGACTACCAGCACGGCCACTCACCACCACCTGCGCTGCGACTTGCATACTTGCACTTACCAGAAATCTCGAGGGATGAACCCACTCCGGTCTGGCCAGTGGACATGTTTTTGGCCTCCAGTATCTCCAGTATATGGTCGTCTCGTAGTAGTCACACATCAACCCACTCGAGAAGGTCGCACAGCTGCAGTTACACACCTCAGCCCTCTTGCAGGCTATACCAAGTTGGTACAGGGCCGCTTTAGCTGGTTGGAGTTTCCTTATTGTGTTTTAATCTTTTTTTTATGAATATATCATTCTCCGAGGCGAGTCTCTCCTCACCAAGCATCCGGCAGTCACGTGCCTCCGTCATCCCCCCCCGCAGCCAACTTCGGTATCTCGCCATAGCTCTCCCGGCCCTCTCGCAAATAGCGGTCCGAGATCTACTCGACGAGCCCTTTCCAATGGTGTACTTTCCGTCGCAGCAGCCTCAGTGGATCTGGAGATATCTCCCATTCTTTGGAGAGAGGCACTATAAGACAAAAATTGGAATATCTTGGGATTGGGTGTGCAGTTTCCCCTGTTTCTTTGTTCTCCCAACTCTCCTCAAACGTCCCTATCACCTCCCGGAGTTTCGTAGAATTCCGCTCAGCAGTTCCTCCCTGACGCGATGCCGCCCTCCTCCCCCCTACTGTGGTTAGGCCATAACTCATTCAGTTCTTGACCGAATCGTTCGCTTTTTCTAGACGTGACTCTACTAGACGATACCTACGAGACGATATACAAGACGACGCGCGCGCATTCACGGTTCCAGAGTTATTCGAGTTTCTGTGTTTGACCAGGGTAGGGAGGTCAAGATCGCGTATCTTGCTCATTTTCGCGTCGAGTCTCTCGCTTTTTTACATTGTGGTTCTACTTGCTCGCAGCTACCTGGTGATTCCTCTTTCATGAGGACGCGCTCATTCGTTGTGGAGATATGGGTTTTCTCAGTGTACAGAGGGGTATGAGACAGTTTGGCAGATATCTCGGGAACGGGTGCGCATTTTTCCACGATTCCTCGTTCTCCCAACTCTCCTTGGGCGTCCCTATCGCCTCTCCAAGTTTCACAGAATTCCGCCTAGCGGTTCTTCACCAACGCCATGCCGCTCTCCTAGCCCCTACCTCGCTTAGGCCATAACTCATGCAATTCCGCGCCGAATCGTTCGCTTCTTTCAGACGTGGATTCCCTAGACGACATATACCAGACAATATTCGAGACGTAGCGCGCGCATTCGCCGTTGTGGAGTTATTTGGATTCTTGTGTCTGAGCAGGGTGACGAGGTCAGGATCGTGTTTCTCACTCACTTTCGCGTCGCACCTCTCGCCTTTTGGCATGGTGACACTAATTGCTTATGGCTACCTGGTGATACCCTTTTCGTTCCTACGCGCTCGATGGTTGTGGAGATATGAGAGTTTCTGCGTATGGAGGGGGTACGAGGCGACTTGGCGGATATCTCGGGACTGGGTAGGCCAATCTGTCCGGTTCCTTTTTCACCATCTCTTCCTAGGTGTCCTCTACCGCTACCTACAGTTTCGTATTGATTGCCCAAGCGGTCGTTGCTCGGCAGCCTCCTCTTCCCGCCCCTCATGCTGCCCTACACACTGTCTACATTGCATCTCCCTCAGTTCTTCGCCTCGCCTCTCGCCTTTTTGGGACATGATACTACTTGATCAACGCTTTCGAACGGTATACCTCGTGTTGCGATTTGCGCAGCCCTTGTCGAGAAATCTGGATTTTCGTGTGGAGAGGTGTCTCGGGCCGGTTTTGCTGATATCTCGGGATGGGGTGCGCGTATTCATTCAGTTTCTCTTCCTACATCTTCCCTGCACTTCCCTTTACCATCACTTCGAGTTTCATGAGGTTTCGCGCAGCAATTGTCCTTCGGCGAGTTTTGCCTGCTACCCCTGTCAGCACCTTCAAGCTCGTACTGTCAGTTCACAACCGAGGACGGTTGAATTCTCAAGTGACCCGCGGATGTAGGGAGTGAGTACTCCCCACTAGGATATTTCTTTTATTTTATAGTTTTTACTGTTACTTTTACTTTATTGTGTTTACTTTCTTTTCTCTTGCTTTTATTCTTTTACCTTAGACTTTGCTTAGCTTTGAGAGTAGACACGTGATGTGGCTTAAGTAAGCCCATGTGCACTTACTCTCCACTGTAACTACTTACAAAAAAAAAACAACAAAGTACTGAGAGTTATGAGTTCAAGTTTGAGTTTGAGAAGGCTGTGTGTGGCCTTTCCCTGTGTTCAGACAGACTTCAGACAGCCTTAGATGTCCTTTCTCAGACAGCAATTTCCTTCCAGGCTATAGGAGCCCCTTTGGAAGATCTCCCCTCTCAGATCACCACCACTATCCACAGCAGTTTCTTATTCAGACTTTTCACTGGAACACATCATGCAGAAGAACTTGAAAGGTATAGGCAGGCTCTCACTGCCAAAAGTGCAAGTAGGATGACTACCCCAGATGTCGAACCTATGCTCAAGAGAGAGGATACTATCCCTCAGTTCTGGCCAGGAATGCCAGTGAGGAGGGAAAATCCTCCAGCTGAAAGAACAGATGCACTTGGCCAAAGGGGTGGTTTTTGTTATGCCTTGACCCCGTACCTTCCGTTTCCTCGTTCGAACTCTGGCTACGCGCCTTCAGTCCCGCTACTCTCGTCGTCGTCGGTTGTTCCATCGTCGCATTCCTTATCGGAATGCGGGTCATACTCAAGAACCGGCCCTCCGGTCTCTATCTTTGGTAGCCCCCCCTTTCGTTGGCTGCTTCGCTGTATCCGTACGGGCGTAACCCCGTCGCCTTTCTTGAACGCGCCGTGTACCCCTCAACGGGTCCACGTTTAACTCCTGTACATATGACTCCGTTTCCCATTCTGTGACTCGTCGTTACCCTTGGCCCGTTTGTACTTTAGCTGCGCATGCTGCGCATTGTTGACGTTCCCGCAGCGAGCCCACTTTGTGGTCTCGCTCCCGTTGGCTGCTTACTCAGGTACGATACGGACCCACTTTTGTGGGCCATGGACGTTGTTTCCTTTGGGCCCCATGCCCGTCAGACTAGCAGTATATATAGACTTACGATACTGCTGTCTTTCCTTATCTTTTCGCTACCTTGCAACACGCCTCATTTATTTCCATTCTTTGGGAATACAAGTGAGTCGTCCAAGGGTGCTCAAAGTCTTACTCGCACCGAGGTACTCCATCGTCGACCGCCATTCTTTGGTGAATACTCTCGACGACACTTCATTATACCGCTCCCTGTCCCTATACCTTTATTAGGTACTACACGGGACCCGCGGCATAACAAAAGCGAAAAGATCTATTCGCAGCTGTGACCATTCTTTGGACACGACGCCTGCTAAAGAACTTCTATCTCAAAACGCTACGTTGACTACACGTCGGTTTGGCTATTCTTTAGCCTGAAGAACCTCAAGACTCGCCAACAGCGTGTCAAGATATCCCTCCACCTTTTCTACAGCGCCCTACCCCTTGCCCACGGTGTCGTCAAGACCACCACCGCCGCCTCCTCCCGAGTCGAGTAATTGGTCTTTAAACAAAGGCAAGAGACGCGCCGCTCCTCAACCTATACCTCGCAAGTACACTTCCCGTAAACCTACCGGAAGCGAGTTTGAGCGACGGTATCCCGACCAACCCCGGTCTCTTACTCCCCCGTCCTCCCTTCGCAACCCAGCTCTGCTTGGTGCTTACCGAGAAAACGAACCGGAGTCAGAAACCGACAACGAACCTTTAACTTTCGACGACAAGTCAGAACTAGGATCTGTCGTCGGAGATACCCACGTACCCGACATTGACGAAGAAAATCTTATCCACATCATGTCTCATGCTACTGAAAGTCTAAATCTAGGAGCCGGGTCCGGATCTGGGCAGGAAGCCGCGAAGCCCTCATCCGACTCTGTACCCCTTTTTAACCGAGAACCGACGGCCAAGGAAATTGAAGAGATCCGTGCCAGATTCGCCGCCGCTACGATCCGAAATGAAGTCGAGAAGCCTAACGGAGGTCGCGAGTTTAATCTCAACAAACCTCGCACCTATAATGGCAATCACGACCTGTTCTTTACCTGGATCACGCAGGTTAAAGGCTATTTCCAAATTAATCAGCACGTGTACTCTTCCGATCACCTTCGAATCGGGTTAACACTTTCCTTCATGACGGAAGGGTCTGCCGCCGCCTTCGCAGAGGTCTATATCAACGAACACGAACGTACTGGACGCTTACGCTACCGAGACAACTGGGAGCAGTTCGAGTCCAAGCTACGTGGAACCTTTGTTTCCGGAAATCCGGAACACAAGGCGCAGATCGAACTCGTAACCCTGTCCCAAGGAAGTGACCCTTTCGAGACTTACGTATCCCGCTTTCTTTCCGTTTTTAACCGCACTGGCTACAACGACGACAATTTTAACGGCGCTATCTTTTTCGGACAAGGGTTACGCAAAGAAATTCGCGACTGGGTTCTTGATCACAAGGAACCCACTACCGTTTCCGAATGGATCGCCTTCGCCGGACAGGCCGTAAGCAAGATCGAACAGAAACGAACCCTCGATAGGAAGAAAGCTTCCGACACCCATACGCACTATCATTTCCCATCCCGACCTTCCAGGGACCCCAACGCTATGGACGTAGACAAGAGACGTCCAGGAGACAAGGGCAGACGAAGCAACGTTCGGATGGTACGGTGTTATAACTGTGCCGAAGAAGGACATTTCAGCAAGGACTGTCCGAAGCCGAAGAAGAAGAACGTAAAGGAAATGAACGCAGAAGCGGATACAGAGGTCGAAGAAGATAACAATAAACCCGAGAAGAAGGGTTTTTAAAGGGGCGTTCCGAGTTTTCCTCGTACGGTTCGCCCAGGTCTAAAAATGTTTTGAGCGCCCGAGTTTCCTGTAATAGTATCGCCGATGAATCACAGATGTGTGCTCGATCTATATACGGAACCCTGGAGCTTCTCAATTACGACAAAGCGAGGATCCCCGCCACAATCGATAGTGGCGCCAAAGTAAACCTTATTGGAGCCCGGCTGGTCGCCAAGTTGAAGTTACGGACTTACCCCGTCAAGAGAACTTGGGACATAACTGCCTTCGACGGACACGTACGCTATACCGTCAAGAAGAAGGTCTTTCTGAAATGCCGAAATTTGGTCAAGCCAATTCGAGAGTTTCAAGTACTCTGCTATGTCGGCCCGATGGAGAAAGACCATCTAATATTAGGAATGCCGTGGCTCAAAAAGGAGATGCCAGTTGTTAACTGGCAGGCGCATAGGGTGGTTGGATGGGGTGGTTCCCCACACGAGCAACCGCCGAAGAGGAAAGACGATGCACATGAGGACAAGAACGCCTCTGTAAATTGCACAACGATCTCGACTCAGCTCGAGGTAAACGCTGGACCAGGTAGGGTCCCCGAGCTTCCTCAGGAGTATGCCGCGTTTGCCGAAGTCTTTTCCGAAACCGATATTCCGTTACCTCACTTTCGTCAGGGTCTAGATCACGAGATCAAGACGAAGGAAGATTTTCGGAAAGACAACAAGAGTCTAATGAAAAAGGCAACGCTTTACCCGATGTCGCCTGATGAACGCAAAAGTTTGGACAAGTTCATCGATGAAAACTTGCAGTGTGGCAAGATAGTACCCTCGGATTCACCGGTTTCGGCACCGGTATTTTTCGTGGCAAAAAAGGATGGTGCCAAACGCTTGGTACAAGATTATCGATATCTCAATTCCCACACTATCCACGACTCCTATCCCTTACCCAATATCCCACAAATGGTGGATGAGTTGTGTGAATCGAAGTATTTTGCTAAGTTTGATGTGCGGTGGGGATTCACTAACGTACGGGTTAAACCCGAAGACCAGTGGAAGGCCGCTTTTCTGACACCGCGAGGTCTCTTCGAGCCCACGGTGATGTTTTTCGGCCAGTGCAATTCCCCCCCGACTTTCCAACGCTTTATGGACACCACGTTCGCCGGTCAACTCCACCGACGACAACAGTGTGGATATATGGACGACGTGGTAGTACACGCCAAAACCATCCCCGAGTTACGAAAGTATGTCAAGGAGTTCCTGGAAATTTGCCAGAAAGAACGATTACGCCTCAAGTTGTCCAAGTGTGTCTTCGAGGCTGAAGAAATCGAGTTTCTAGGGATGAAGATATCTAAGGGAAACGTCCAGACTGTCTCCGTCAAAACCGACGCCGTTGAAAGCTGGCCTACTCCTCATAATCTGAGGGACGTAAGGTCTTTTCTTGGCTTTTGCAACTTCTATCGCAGGTTTATCCCGTCGTTCTCGCAACTGGCGCGGCCATTGCACAACCTGTCAAAGAAGGACACCAAGTGGCGCTGGAATGACGAAGAGAACGACGTGCTCCTGAAAATCAAGAACCTGCTCTGTTCGGCCCCTGTGTTACAGATCCCCGACTTCCGAAAGCCATTTGCCCTCTTCACCGACGCCTCGAAGGTAGGCACTGGGGCGGTACTGGCGCAAAAGGGATCAGACGATGAATGGCACCCGTGTCATTTCCTTTCAGAATCACTAAAGGGAGCTGAACAACGATACCAGGTCTTTGATCTGGAAATGCTCGCTGTCATACGTGCTCTGGACGCTTTCCGACATTATCTGATCTCGCCAGTGGAACCTACGGTGATCTTCACGGATCACAAGAACCTTACGTACTGGCGACATCCGCAAAAGCTCACTCCCCGGCAGGCTCGATGGTTGGATACGCTTCAAGGCTACCCGATACTCTTCACCCACAAACCCGGCAAACTTATGGGCGTCCCGGACGCTCTTTCTCGTCGTCCCGACTATGGGGATGAACCGGCTGTCACAGCTGCAGCTCTCCCCGATGCCATGTGGCTTGAAGGGGGGGTGAAAACCGACGTTTCCACCGACAAGCCCACGATGACCTCGGATCGACGCCACACGACGGACGAACAAAAGGTCGACCGACAAAGGGGGATCTACGTAATATCTCGAGAAGTGTACGATCGCGCCACGAGCGAAACGCCAAAGGATAGTACGCTGTCAGAAGAGAATCCTGAAGTGCAGAAGATGCGAGACGGAACGAAACGGTACAAGCAACGGCTTTACGTACCGCCTAAAACAAGAAGACAATGTTTACAGGACTACCACGACCACCCGTCTGCCGGACATCCCGGAGTAAAGGCCATGACGAAGAAGATGAATCGAGAGGTCTGGTGGCCTGGAATGTGGAAGTCAGTTCATGACTACGTCAAGGGATGCCCGGTCTGTCAGGCGAACAAGGTCATCACTCACCCGGTCACACCGCCCGTTACCCCGAACGACACGCCCAAAAGCCCGCTCCCCTTTCAACAAATCTCGATGGATCTAGTCACCGACTTACCCGAGTCAGAAGGATACGACTCGGTTCTAACCATCGTTGATCAGGGACTTACGAAGGCGGCAGTGTTCGTACCGACCAACAAAACCGTGGATTCCGTGGGCCTCGCCCGCCTGTTCCAACAGTATATCTATCAGCGATACGGCCTGCCAGAAGCAGTAATCTCTGATCGTGGTCCGCAGTTTGCATCGGCTTTTACGAAGGAACTCTACAAGTCGCTCGGAGTTAAGACCAAGTTGTCTTCCGCCTATCACCCGCAAACGAATGGAGAAAGCGAACGTGTCAACCAAGAACTGGAAACATACCTCCGCTGTTATTGTGCGGAGCTGCCCAATTCGTGGGCTCGAAAACTACCGGACGCCGAGTTCGCCCATAACTCCCGAGTCCACTCGGTACACGGACAAACGCCGTTTTCGCTACTCTACGGCTACGACCCCTCTCCTTATCCTGCGACCCGCCCCACTGCTGCGCCATCAGTGGACGACCGGCTCCAGTCTCTTGCGATCAATCGCGACATAGCCCAACTCAGCCACAAGCGGGCACAGGACGTGATGCGATCTAGATCCAAGGGGACGTACGTCGAGCCGAGGAAAGGCGATCAGGTATGGCTAGATTCCGGCAACTTACGAACACAGGGCCAGTCGTCAAAAATAGAACCGCGACGCCTTGGGCCTTTCCGCATAGATGAGGTGGTTTCGCCAGTCGCCGTCCGTTTAAGCCTACCGCCCACTTGGAAGGTACACCCTGTGTTCCACACATCTCGGATCTATCCGTTCACGGAGACGGCCGAGTATGGTAATGCGCCTCCGCCTCCACTTCCGGATTTGGTAGATGATGAAGTAGAATGGGAAGTGGAGACAATACTCAATCATAGGAGCAAGGGGCGCAGAAAGGGCCGCGAGTACCTTGTTAAGTGGGTCGGTTTCCCTCACTCACTGCAAGCATTTCCCAATTTTTCTTCAGAAAATATACTGAAAAAATGGAGAGAAGAGATACTCTTTTATGTTGGATAATTTGTTGGAAAAAATGCAAATATAATTTTCTCTTTTCTGTGCAGAAACATGGATTAATGGTAGTGCCCATTAGCTTCTACTCTAAGTGGTATTAGCATCAATTCATGTTTTTTGGAAGGAAATAAAACATTATTTCTGCATTTTTTCTTTCCAAACATCCAAAATAAAAGAGTATCTCTTTCCTCCATTTTTTCAGAATATTTTCTAAAGAAACATTGTGAAATGCTTGCAGTGACTCGTCTAACACGTGGGAGCCCGAGGACAGTATAAAAGAGCACGCGGAAGAGGTGCTCGACCAGTACAAGCTCGCCCGTCGTCTCAGTTAAATGGCAAGCCCCCGCTCCGTAAATTCCGAAAACCTTGGGTCGGATTACTTTGACTACGATGAATCCGCGCTTGCCTCCGCCTTCGCCGACGACTACATGGAGATCTCCCCGTCCTCTCCTGCGCACTCCCCCTCCGGTTCATTTCCCCTCCCCCGTGAATTACTCAGCCGCCCGCTCCCCGGAACTTCGCTATCCACAGACAACGAGACTTCCCAGTCATGTGAACCCTTTTCTGACGCCTCCGGGTTCCGCCCTCTCGGAGGGCTTACATTACGCCGAATGAAACCCAACAGGGGCAAAGCCCGTCACCGACCTCCCACGCCGGTGCCCTCGGTCCCCCTCGTTGGTCGACTCTCAGCCGCGCCCTACGACGATGAGCCTACCCCCGGCCAAGTCGAGCCCTCCAGACCGTTACCTGCTCTACCCGTCGCCGGAGCCGTACCACGCCAGCACTTACCAGAAGGTCCCGGACCTTCCCACTCTCCCGAGCAGTCAACCTCGCACGTCGCCATCATGGAACCCACGACGGCACAATTCTTCGACTATTGTTGGCTGCTTACGAAATACAACCCAGGGGACCCACTTGTCGGGGTCTCACGAGAACAAGAGCAACGTTTACGGCTGCTGTGTCAGATCTTCCGAGGATCAGACGTAGTAGCTTCATATGTCCCAAAGTTCCTGGACGTCACCCTTAAGGCACCCGACTCCACCGGCAACGCTACTTTCCTCGAGAACACCCTTCGCGTGGCAATCTCCGCTATGGGGGAGGTCCAACATGATGTCGTCCAGATCTTACATCAAGATCTAGGCCCGCTCGTCGCCAACTCCTTTCGCGTCGCAACGGCTGATCGACCCGGAAGAACCGGTCTGGATGTCCTATGCCAGGTGGCTGCTGCTGCAGAGAGAGGAGGATCGGGGTTTCATAAGGTACACACAACACCGCCCCCTGAGTGGGGTTCTTTCCAGACATCGCCGTGGACCGCCCCTGACGCCACAGGAGACCGAGAGGTTGGCGGAGCTGACCCTTCAAGGCTATCCGTCCCTCACGTTAAGATCGAGACGCCTCCTCCGGCCGAGGAATCGGAGGAACGAACGAGGGAACGGGTCTTCAGACAGGCCGCCGCCATCTTAGCGCAATACTCTACCACCGACGCCACGGTCTACGATTGGCATGCTTTTCTCGATAAGTCCTGCGAGAGTGCTTGGGGAATAGCCGATCAAAAGCCGTATAACGCTGTTCACACGCTGAGTTCCTTCCCGCCCAGTCCGTTCATCGTTCTCACGCTCGAGGATAAATTGCGCTTTTATCTCGGAGGACGTATTCAGGTTCCTTCCGACCATCCTCTTTCCGCCTACGCGTGCTACGGTTGTGGCTACATAGGCCACTGGTCCTGTGGACATGGGTCAGGTTCTCGCTGGATGGATGCTCGACATGCGGCCACTGTCTACCCGTTCGCTCCTCCCTCCTCTCAGTCGCCCCCTCCCGCTCCCTCGCCTCCCGTCGCAACCGCCTCCGGTCCTCGTTCGACCTCGCCGCGTACCTCCCGAACTCGTCGACCAGGAGCTCGCCGATCTTGAGGGGGGGTGATGTTACGCCTTGACCCCGTACCTTCCGTTTCCTCGTTCGAACTCTGGCTACGCGCCTTCGGTCCCGCTACTCTCGTCGTCGTCGGTTGTTCCATCGTCGCATTCCTTATCGGAATGCGGGTCATACTCAAGAACCAGCCCTCCGGTCTCTATCTTTGGTAGCCCCCCCTTTCGTTGGCTGCTTCGCTGTATCCGTACGGGCGTAACCCTGTCGCCTTTCTTGAACGCGCCATGTACCCCTCAACGGGTCCACGTTTAACTCCTGTACATATGACTCCGTTTCCCATTCTGTGACTCGTCGTTACCCTTGGCCCGTTTGTACTTTAGCTGCGCATGCTGCGCATTGTTGACGTTCCCGCAGCGAGCCCACTTTGTGGTCTCGCTCCCGTTGGCTGCTTACTCAGGTACGATACGGACCCACTTTTGTGGGCCATGGACGTTGTTTCCTTTGGGCCCCATGCCCGTCAGACTAGCAGTATATATAGACTTACGATACTGCTGTCTTTCCTTATCTTTTCGCTACCTTGCAACACGCCTCATTTATTTCCATTCTTTGGGAATACGAGTGAGTCGTCCAAGGGTGCTCAAAGTCTTACTCGCACTGAGGTACTCCATCGTCGACCGCCATTCTTTGGCGAATACTCTCGACGACACTTCATTATACCGCTCCCTGTCCCTATACCTTTATTAGGTACTACACGGGACCCGCGGCATAACAGTTTTGCCCCTAATATGCCAGATCACCCTGCATACTTCTCAAGACAAGATTTGGATATAATCTGACAAATGTTTGGGAATGAGCAGGGGGCTGCAATACTCCATCAGATGGCATGAGACCATACCATTGCAGCCAGAAATGCCACTGCAGGAAACAGGGATAATACCCCTGAAGAAAATAATAGGATTGAGATGGCTGATGACTTATATGGCTGAAATGAATATGGCAGAAGACCTCCTGGGAGAGACGAAGATGGAGGTGGCCCTCCCAAGTGAAACAATTACAGAGGAAACTTCCCTGGTCAAGGTTTCCCTGGGGGCAGTCCCCCTGATGGTGGCCCTCCAGGAGGAGGACCACCTGGCAGTGATGATCCTGAAGAAGAGGATGAAGACAGTCCTTGAGGGTATGGGATCAGGGGATGACACATCATCCAAGGAAACTGACCCAACTATCTAAGGAGATTTACCCCAGGAAACACAAGATATATGGACTTTATGCAGAGCAGATATGCTCAGTGTATCTGGGAACAAGTCAGTTTACTGATGGGACAGGTTGGACCTGAGGTGAAAGCAATGAATCCACCAAAGCCTGGCAAGTACGGAGGTCAAGATGACCTGGATAAATTTGATGACTGGCTGGGCCAGATATTAAAGTACTTCCATATGTTCAAGGTCACTGGACCTGATTGTGATGAAGATCATGTACTGTACACCAGGCTGTATCTGGAGGGTCTGGCCTCCCAGTGGGTATGATCAAGAAGTCAATTTGCCAAACCGACAGATACAATACTGGACCTTCGAAGGACTAATCTGTGGATTATTCAAACAATTTGTCCATGAAGCATCAGCACAGAATGCAGCCAACAAATATGATCAAACTAAGTTTGAGTATGACAAAGGAGCTCTCATGTACTATAACAACTTAAAATGTCATGCACACCAAATGGTGCAACCCCCTGACGATTACTCATTCAGAAGGAAGTTCCTGCAGGGACTACCACACTCTATAATAAAGTCTATCTTCAAAGCTCATGGCATCTCCACAGAACATTCAATGATTGAGGAAATTCTAGAGGAAGTATGGTGCATGGAAACAGCACAAAAGGCAGTGAACATGCACATGAGAATGAGCCACATCAGCTCTGGCAGGAAGACCTCCCAAGGACGAAGTGGTTTGCACCCATATGGTAATAAGAGCTTGGGAAGCTCATCAAACAAAGATACCTTTAAGTACTTCCAGAAAGGAAATATGTTATATTGTCAAAAGATGAACTTCATGCCAAGAGGCACCAAAGTTGGAAAGAAAGGTGGGCAGTTCCACTGGAAAGATGGGGAAAATAGACCCCATCAAAGGGAGTGGGAAAACCCACAACAGAAGGGGAAACAACCCCAGAAGTTCATGCACAGTGTGACATGCTATAACTGCTCTGAAGTGGGGTGTATAGCCCCAGATTGCCCTCACCCTTGAAAGGATAACAGTAAAGTGACAGCAAAGCCATGACTGTATGCAGTTGATGTTCAAGAGAATGAAGGGCAACAAGTCCCCAAGAAAAGTCAGTTGGAGGAATCTGACGAAGGAGAGATCATTGATGATGATCAGGAAGGAGAGACAAACAAGGAAGAAATATTAGATGATGAGGAAAGCCTTGTTGATGTGTATGAAATGTACTCAGAAATAAATGATGATGACAAGCCCATCACATACTTTGGGGCTATGCATCAGGAAGATGAAGCATTGAGCTCTGACGATGTAGTGTCCTGTGCTATGATGCATGTACAGTATGACAAAGAAACCTCTTCAGTGGAAGAAGTACACTCTGAGATGGAGGATAGTACTGTGTGGACAGAGGACAGAGACCCCAGTCTTTGTGAGGATGAACCTCAAGAAGAGAAATGGGAATGGTCAGGCTTATATGGAGCTGTACATGAAGGATC
Source organism: Pisolithus sp. B1 (assembly GCA_024663435.1). Taxonomy (NCBI): domain Eukaryota; kingdom Fungi; phylum Basidiomycota; class Agaricomycetes; order Boletales; family Pisolithaceae; genus Pisolithus; species Pisolithus sp. B1. Next base: position 380,500 of record JANFAA010000027.1, on the reverse strand, counting down.
ATGTGATGAATGTTGACACAGAGTCAACCATGTAGCTGAAGGGCTACTGAGCAGAGATCACTCCCTAATGAGGGCGATCGAAACACCAGATAATCATGCTAGGTGCGAGTATCATTGAGGAGTGAATGATGGAAACTGTATGCAGTTATTGGATATGGAACAAAGTACATCGCACATATGAGCTGTGCTCTGAGAAATTGCCTTGCAACTTCAACACTGAGAGGGACATTGTATGAATGCCCTCAGGCAAGCAATACTTGCACAACAATATGTGCAGAGGTTACTGGGGTGACACCAGTCAATGACAGAACAACTGGATAACGTCATATCCAACCTTTGACTTCAAGGTATGCCTCATGGCAACATTGGGATATACCCTGACACCATTGTGATAGACACCCCATGGGGAAAGGTCTGGGTTAGCCAAGATAATATGATAGAGCATCACCCAAATATTATGCAGGACACAGAAGGACCACTATGGAGCGCATCACTCAGAGTGATGGACGACAATATGGACTTCCAAATGGAAGAATCCATAGAACGTGAAGATATGGTAGATAGATTACCTACACAAAATTGATGGATGTGGTCATCCATCTACAGTGCTATTCACAAGGACACCTCATGTCCAGAATGCACTCGAAGAATCGAACATGTCTCTGAATCCACAATCGAGGGTGATGCTATGTTAGATGTAGCATCACAATACCCTTCACAACTGGCATGTAGAGAGTATGATCATGGGTGGGATGATTGCAACAGAGCACAAATGGAGGGATATGGCCTGAATATTGACCGTACATGTTGTGTGATACAAATAATGGCAGATCATATATGGTCCATGGAAGCCAACAGACTTCAGAGCTTGTCAGATGTATGCATAATGAGGTCAATACCTCAGGAAAGCCATAACAATGTGAGAGTACAGTATGGCCTACAAATCATAGAGGTGTGCCTTCAGTGTTCAGATGAAGAAAATAATTCTGTTGGGATATACCCCAATGATACAATAGTGGAAACACCGTATGGTGGCTTAATCATAACTAATGACAATAGACTGGATTGTCATAGACTACAAATGGCAGTGATAAATATCGCTACAAAGATTGAACCTATTATGAAGCCTCCAGCTCAATCATTTAGGTATGCTATGCATACAAACAATTCAGTGGGATCTTGTCCCAAGACAAGTGCAGAATTATGGATGTGTGCAACACTATAGGCTGTGATTAACAGCTGTAAAGCTTATATGATGTTAGATGCCGGAAGTATGGGAAACTTCGTAAGCCCAGCATTTGCCAAAGTTACGAAAATGAGGGCATTTCCCCTCAAACAGCAGCTGACACTACAACTAGGCTGCATAGGCAGCCATTTGAAGATCACTCATGGAGGAGTATCGAAGATATGGGTTGGAAACTACAAAGCCAAAATATACTTCAACGTAGTGAACATCAATTGCTATGACTGTATCATAGGAATTCCCTTCCTAAGGCAACACAAGGCAATCCTCAACTTTGCCAACAAAACAATCATAATAGGAAATGAACAAGTATTGTTGCTCACAGAACCTGAGGCAACTGCGATGGGCAAGCCCCATCCTAGAGATTGACTCTCACACCCTGCATGGCTTCGGCCTCATGAGGGCTCAAAGGGGGGAAGGGAGTTTGAGAGGTCAAAAGAGCCAGATAGCTCAAAAAGTGAGCATCTCACACTAATCAAGCATAGTAAATGATCATTACAAAATGAGGATATACCTCAACTATAGAACCAGTGGTTCGAATGGTATAAGCATAGACTGAGCAGGGTAATCCCAAGGTTACCCCCACTATGGGAGGTAAATCACAGGATTCCCCTGGTAGATAAAAACAAGCAGTATGCGTACCACCTGCCACAATGTGCTGATGCACTCAGGCAACAGTTATCAGATAAAATCCAGCTCTATACAGACACGGAATGGTGGGTATTGAAAAGTGTCCCACAAGCTGCACTGATGCTATGCATCCCGAAGAAAAATGGAAAACTACAAACAGTCATCGACTGTCGTAAAAGAAACGAGAACATGGTGAAGGATGTCACCCCATTTCCAGACCAGGATCAGATCTGGATGGATGTAGCTCAAGTGAAATTTTTCTCTAAAATTGACTTGTTGAATGCATACAAACAAGTTCATATAGAACCTGAAGATGTCTGGAAGACGGCCTTCTTGACAATATACAGGACTTTCCTGAGCCAAGTTATGCAGCAGGGAGATTGCAACACCCCCACAACGTTTCAACATCTAATGACTGTGATCTTCAGAGACCACATAGGATGTTTTGTATACATCTATCTCAATGACATATTCATCTATAGTAATACAATAGAGGACCATGAAAGGCACCTCGGAATAGTGTTCAAATTATTAGAGAAAGCTGACTTCTACCTCGAGAGGGAGAAGTGTGATCTCTATGCAGAAAAACATGACTGCCTAGGGCATGTCATAGACGCCAAAGGCATACACACTGACAGAGACAAGATGTCTTGGATCAGGAGCTGGAGAACTCCTAAAACTCTCAATGAAGTCCAATGGTTTGTTGGACTAGTTGAATACCTGGCACAATTCATGCCAGATATATCAGCATATACAACACCCTTGACCAGTATTCAATGAAATGAACACCCATTCCAGTGGAGGGAAATCCACGATAGATGTTTCCAAATGATCAAAGACCTTGTGTGCAAGTATCCGATCCTGTGACCTATTGATCCACAAAAAGAAGAACCAATATGGCTTGTGTGTGATGCATCACTCTACAGAGTAGGTGCATTGTATGGGCAAGGGCCTGAGTGGAAAACCTGCCAACCAGCAGGATTTATGTTGAAAAAGTTGAGCAACACTCAACAGAATTATCAAACATTCGAGTGAGAAACACTCGCAATAATCAAAGTGTTACTGAAATGGGAGGATAAACTCCTTGGATTTAAATTTATGATTGTCACCAATCATGAGGCTTTGGGTTACCTTAAAACCCAATGAAAGTTGTCAAGCAGACAAGTCCACTGGCTGGACTACATGTCTTGATTCAATACAAACATTGTCTATGCTAGAGGCACAGAGAACTGCATAGCAGATTGCCTGTCTCAATACTATGAACAAGAAGGAGGTGATATAGCCTCTGATGAAGAAATAGAATGGGCAGATGCAGATATATGCCTGGACCCAGAGGGGGACAATCTCCCTCAGGATAGATGGCAAGAGCTGAGTTTATCAGCAATATGAGAGGGAGAGATCCCTCAAAAAAGCAATCACCTGAAAGAGAAGGTAGAAAAGCAATATGAAGAGGCTAAAGAAATGGCCTTGGCCACAGAACAGAGTAACAAGGACCCTCCTAATGCAAGTGTGCAGGATGATCTGTCAATACTTGAATCTGCTGAGGTCACCAAAGCCTCCCCAATAACATTCAGCGAAACACCAGGGTTCCTGGATGCTATCCAAAAAGGATATAAAAATGAGCCTATGCTCGATAAGGTAATGATGCAACTGTCACATCACCCCCAATTCAAGGAGAAAAATGGCCTCCTCTACACTAAAAATCATGGAGAGAAGGTACTATGCCTTCCACATGCAAAGTACGAAGGCGATGATGTTATTGCCAGAGTAATCAACCAAGCGCATAGGACACTGGGCCACTTTGGCCCCCAACAAACAGTGGATTACATCCGCAGATGGTACTGGTGGCTGAAGCTTGGCAGGGAAGTGGACAAATTCTGCTGAACTTGTCCAATATGTCAGACTATGAAAACCAACAATCAATGGCCAAAAGGCCTATTGCACAGCCTGCCTGTGCCTAGAAGACCTTGGGGGTCAATAGTGATGGATTTCATGGGACCTTTCCCACCAAGTGATTGACATGACTACCTGTGGGTAGTCCTGTGTCATCTGACATCAATGGTACACCTAGTACCAGTAACTACAACTATTCAAGCATCCAAGCTTGCAGGAATGTTCATAAAAGAGATAGTCCATCTGCATGGACTGCCAGAGACAATAGTTTCAGATTGAGACACAAACACTGCAAGCATTTCACAATGTTTCTTTAGAAAATATTCTGAAAAAATGGAGGAAAGAGATACTCTTTTATTTTGGATGTTTGGAAAGAAAAAATGCAGAAATAATGTTTTATTTCCTTCCAAAAAACATGAATTGATGCTAATACCACTTAGAGTAGAAGCTAATGGGCACTACCATTAATCCATGTTTCTGCACAGAAAAGAGAAAATTATATTTGCATTTTTTCCAACAAATTATCCAACATAAAAGAGTATCTCTTCTCTCCATTTTTTCAGTATATTTTCTGAAGAAAAATTGGGAAATGCTTGCAGTGAAAGTTCACTTTGGCATTCTGGTGTGAAATGCACAGAATGCTGGGAGCCAAGCTCCTTATGTGAACAGCATTCCATCCACAGACCAATGGAGCATCTGAAAGGGCAATAAGAAATGTAGCACAGATGCTATGGGCAATGGTCTGACCAGACCAAAAAGACTGGACATCAAAGATGCCCCTGGTCAAGTTCACAATTAACTCAAGCATAAGTAGCTCAACAGGGTTCACACCATTCAAACTGAATTATGGGTATATGCCCGATATGATGCAGCACATTGGAGAGGGTACACCCTCAACAGCTCCAGGAGTGAAGACATTCATCAAACAGGCTCTAGAAAATCTAGAGATGGCTCATGATGCCATCATTGAAAGCAGGATAGTACAGATGTACCATGCTAATAAAAAACAAACAGAAGGATCCAACCTTCAAGAGGGAGACCTTGTGTATCTCTCCACACAGAATTTGAGCATCCCAAAAGGATGTGCACAAAAACTCGTGCCTAAATATATTGGACTGATGAAGGTATTGCACTGTGATAGCACGAATGATACCTATGCACTAGAGTTGCCTGAGCAACTAAGGAAGAGGTGCATACACCTGACATTTCACATTGGGTTACTGTGAAGGTACAAGCAGAATGATGATGTTCTGTTCCTAAGATGTGATGCCCACACATTCTACGATGTTGGTATGACCAATGAGGAAGAATGGTTAGTTGATGAGATAACTGCTCACCAGTGGACAAATAACAAGGCAGAGTTCCTTGTGAGGTGGAACCTCAGAGATACAACATGGGAATCCATGTCTAATTGCAAAGAGCTCAAGGCCTTAGACAGGTACCTCGAGCTCCAAGGTGTACAAGACATATGCCAATTACCCTGAAGGGTAAAGAAGTATGCATAAGTGTATGGTAACCACTTAGTGGTTAGAACATAGTACAAGACTACTAAATGGAATCAAATGGACAAGTACGAAAAAACAAAAACAAATATAAGTAAAAATAATAAGATGAAAATAACATCATCAGCCTCGAGCACAGCATGGTTACTACAATTAAATAGAGTATTTAGTCTTTCCCCGATCACATTTTCTTTTCACATGTACCTACCTTAGTTGGTCACATGCTTTTCTTTTTTTACATTACCTTGCTTTTCCTTTCCTTTCTCTTTAATGCTTACTCCATTCTAGTAGTTGTAGCTACAATGTCCCATCACAATCACCATTGCAAATGCTCCCTGAGCCCATACTGCTCACCCACCCCTGACCCTCACAGGTCTGTCATGCCTCAACAGGGCAGATCTCTCTTGTGTTCCGACACATACACCGATGGTTTGCCATCTCCACCTCACTCTCCTGCCAACCGATGCAATTTGCATATGGTCAGTAGTGGCCACAAAAGGCCACATTCTCCCTCCTCCTCCCCTTCTCGCTCATCATCCCACAGGTGTGAATGCTGCAGGGATAAACATTCCTGCCCATACTGGGAGTGTCACCCCCAGTTCCCTTTCTTGCACCATCATGGCACTTGTGAAACTTGTGTGGCCTATGCACTTCATCTCTCTCAAGGCATGGCCTTGTCAGATGCAGGCATCATGCCTGCTATTGTCACTCTTGCTGACAAGACCACATGTCTCATCAAACATATGCCTTACAATGAGTTGCATTGTCACATCAGCTGTCTCAAGCAAGAGCTCGAAGATACCTTATGTCATGCTCTTTGCAAGGTCAATGACCTGTGTCATGCACCTGCCCCCACCATCTCTGCTCCCATCACAGTTGAGCAAGCTGCATGTGACTTTGAACATGCTTGTATTGCCTCCCTAGGAGGAGGCACTTATGATCCAGGTCAGGAGGCTGGTCCTTCCTGGGTGGATCCCCCACCAGCCATACCATCCCCCTCTTCTTTATGGGGGAGGATACAGGCTAAACCTGCATCACAGGTTGAGCCTGTAGGAAAAGGGAAGGTGAAGGTGCCCTCAACAGATGATCAGGTTGCACCTGACTTTGGTATGGCAGATGAAATTACCTCCGCTGGAATATATGATGACATTCCTGTGGTCATCGATACTGCTGTCCAGGGAACTCTATTCCCTGAGTTTACAGGGTGTGAGAACCTGTATAGAGTACTCTGCCTTGGACAAGGCAAGGACAGTGTGAGGGCAATCCTCTTTGTGAGGGTCAATGACAACCTCTACACTTACAGCGATGAGAGGCTCGGTGCTGCCCTTGCCAACATCCATCAGGGGACCCCCCCTCCTGTCCCAACCAGGCGACACCTTGCCAGCCCTGTCACTAGATGGGACAGAGGGATCATGGGTCCCATTGGACTTGTCAACACTGTGGAGGATATCCACAAACTGTATGCCCAAGCATATGATGAGCCTGAGGAAAAGGCCCCCTGTGTCCATAGGGTGCAGGATTTAGTTACCTACACCAACTTGTGGAAGAAATGCAAGTTGGAGATGAATGAGGTGATGAACCTCACACTTAGAGAATGGAGGCCACCTGCTTGGGGCTCCCAGAAATCATGCCAAAAGAGGGAGGCGCTAAGAGATAAAGAGAGAGCACAAAGGGAGGAAGATGCCTCTGGACAATGACCTGCTGGCAAACCACCAGCCCTACAACAATGGCTAGAGGATCATTCAGCCACCCCCTTGCCAGAGATGGAGCAGAGGCCCATCATTCCTCTTCATGACTGTGTAATGGTCAAAAACCCCAGGGCCTCCCAAGCCCCCACTTTGCATCAAAGACCCCTTACTAGGGGTCAACCTTTTCATCCCAGAGGAGGAGCATGACCCTCCAGTAGAAAGACAAAAGGGGGTATCCCTGAATTACCCCAAGAGGCACCCCCTCTTGATGCCCCAGTCCAGGACTGGGTAAGGTTTATCCAGATGTACCAGAATAGGTACAGTGGCTCAGATGAGAGCTCTGAGCTCTCTAGAATGTTCCCAGGGGTGCTAGGCATTAGCAAGTGCCCCAATGATGATGAATGGGAGATCAGTCCTCCCTCCACCCAAATGGTTCAAGGGTTCCTCCTCTATGAGCAACTAGCTCTGGTTCCCAGAAGGGACCATGATTGAATGGTCTGGTTCCAGGAGCTAGTTGTCATGACCATGCTCCTGTTCTAACCTGACCCGTGCCACCACCGACCATCCAGCCCTTGTCTGCTCTGCTCCACCCCCATCTGCTCACTCTAGCACTTGTACAGTGCATTCCTGCCCCATCCTCTGTCAGACCCTGTCAGTCTCTGTTGGCACTACCACATGACTAGTGTCTCTCTGTCATGTGACGTCCTCCCTTGACTTAGGGGTCACCTTCCTTTTGGGTTGATGGTCCAGTCCAGGCATGGCACAGCTGGCACACCGCATGGGACAGTGCAGGGCTGCTTCTTCTTTAGGCTTTTGGCCTATCACCTGATTGGCTGTCGGTGAGCACTCCAAAGCTACTCCATTCAGTACTATTCCTTTTAGATACTTTCTCCTTATCCTGTCCCTCACCTCCACTGTCTGCACTTGTACTCTGACTGAAGTTTTCTGACATTTCTGTCCCTTGAAATTTTACTGTACTCCATATGTTAGTTCTGTCATTCTGATACGATACTGCCTTGATGGTGCAACCACTGTATATAAGCCCACTGCACTCAGTGGTGTCTCTTCAGTATGAATATCAACTTAGTTCCCTCCTCTGTGGTCTTCAACTGGCCTTCTCCTCCATTGTCGGCTTAATACCAACTCTGCTCTATCTCTGAAATCTGAGGGCTGGGCTCATACAAGGGGGCAGCACACAAGCTGAACCTGACGCCCTCTCCTGAACCTCTGTTGTGACCATTGGCCATCATTGCTCTTTGTTAGCATGCGTTGGCCAATCGTTGGCCAATGTCAGCCAATCTCCAGACATGTCCCCTGGCCTCTGTGAGCATCAGAGATCGTCAGAGTAGGCCCAAACTTCACAGTATATTCGTACTCACACTTGTATGAGTCCTCTTCCATTTTCTATACTAAAACTACATCATGCAGACCTGGGCACACACCCAGAGAGAAACCACCAAGAGGCTTGCACTCGCATTTGCAAATCCATGATGTGTGACCTTGGTCATCAAACAGTTTCACTCCTTCTCCACCCGACATCGTTCTCAACATGAAAGCACTTCTCAAGCTGGGCCCTCCAAAACCCAGTGATCCATATTCCACACCCTGCCACCACTTGGTGGCGACCCTCTCAATCCCAACCACCCCGACATTCCCAATGGTGGGTCCAACGGTGGGGGCAGTGGCAACAGGGGTATCCCCAAAGATCCAGCTGAGCCACCTGAAGACCCCCTCCTTGCCCTGACTAGGGCTATTCACGTGCTTGCCCACTCAAGCCAGCACTCCAGAGACTCGACTCTGAAAACCAAGGTCCAAGAGCCCGACACCTTCGATGGCTCCGACCCAAAGAAGCTCCGCAAGTTCCTGGTGCAGTGCAAGCTCAACTTCCAAGACTATCTGAAGGCCTTCTGGACCGGCCACACCAAGGTTACCTTCACCCAGTCCTACCTCAAGGGCATGGTGCTGGCCTGGTTCAAGCCTGACCTCCTTAACCCCGATGACTACCTCAACCATCCACTATGGATGGACAACTATCACGAGTTCCTTCACGAGTTAACTGCCAACTTCAGCCCGCATGATGTGGTGGCCAATGCGGTGCAAAACCTCAAAAACCTCTCGATGAAGGACACCTCTCGCATCACCAAGTACATCATGGAGTTCAATCATTGGGCTTCACAGGTCAAGGACTACAGCAAGGGCGCCCTCCATCATCACTTCTACACCGGCCTCCCCAACTGCATCAAAGATGAAATTGCCTGTGTTGGCAAGCCCACCACCCTCTCCAGGTTGCATGACCTTGCCCAAACAATAGATGCCCAGTATTGGGAACACAAGGCCAAGGTATCCTGCTCTGCCAAGCCCTCCACCGAAAAATCATCTGTGGGAAAACCCTTGGATGATAAAAAATTTTCACCAGCATCCTCATCCACTCCACACTCTGACAGTAAAAGCAAGTCCAAGCAGAAGGATGGTCAGAAGTCGGATGCACCCAAATCCAACATCATGCACCTCCTTGGCAAGGATGGTAAGCTCAATGCTGCTGAATGGCAGCACCGCCTCAAAAACAACCTCTGTCTCTTCTGTGGCAAGGCCAGCCACTCTGCCAAGGACTGCCCAAAGTCCACCTCCCATGCTGCAAAAGCCCATGCTGCCATGGCCGATGCTCCTCCTACTCTGCCCACAGAGAAGGAAGAGCCAAAAAATTAGTCTGCTCCTCCAGGGAGCCCACATGGCCTGGAGGAAGCATTGACCCTGACCATGCGCCCACCATCTGACTCAACACATCCCCTCTTTCTGATCCCAACTCGCTTATGCCCTCTGTCTCCCTTCTGAACCTTCTGTTAGAAAATATCTCCACATTAGTCGACTCCAGCTCCTCTCACTGTTTCATAGATCCTTCAGTAATAAGTAAATATTCTGTACCTATGAAACCTGTTTCTCTGCCCATTCCACTTCACCTGTTTGATGGTAGCACAAATGCTGTAATCTCGCAGGAAGTAGATCTTTCCGTCCACTTTTCTTCTGGCGATGTCACCTCTGTTCCCTTTTATGTTACTCCATTGGATTCCTCATGCTTGCTGGTATTAGGACACAACTGGCTCACCCACTACAATCTGTTGATTGATTGGGTACTGGGCTGTATCTCATTCCAACCACCATCACAGGGAATGCCTATGCCCCTGGCACCTCTGTCACTGTCAACTGCTACTCCAGCACCAACACTGACACCCTCCACTCCATCTCTGGACACTCTGCCACCTTCGCTGAAGGCCTCCGACCCACCATCTCCTCCGCACATCTCCCTCATTGGGGCCACCGCCTACCTCCATGCTTGCACTCTCCCCAGCTCCATGCAGTTCAGTCTGCACTTGCACCCTGATGATGTCTTGCTCCATGTGTCCTCCGCTTCGCCTTCTCCTCCTGACCTTTCTTTGGTCCCCTCCAAATACCACAAGTTCACTGATGTCTTTAGCAAAGTGAAAGCGACTGAGCTGCCTCCACACTGCAGCTTCAACCTGAAGATCAACATCAAGGAGGGGGCCTCTCCACCCATTGGCATGATCTACTCCCTCTCCCCACCCAAGCTTGAGGCTCTCTGCACCTTCATTGACAAGCACCTCAGCTATGGCTTCATCAAGCAGTCCACTTCCACCCACGGTGCACCCGTCCTCTTTGTCAAGAAGAAGGATGGCTCCCTCCACCTTTGTGTCAATTACCAAGGCCTCAACAAGATCATGAAAAAGGATTGCTATCCACTTCTGCTCATCTCTGATCTTCTTGATTCACTGAGCCATGCCAAAGTCTACAGTAAGATTGACCTCCACCATGCCTACCACCTTGTCCGCATTGCCAACAGTGATGAATGGAAGACTGCCTTCCACACCTGCTATGGCTCCTATGAGTGGAGGGTAATGCCCTTCAGTCTTACTAATGCGCTGGCCACCTTCCAATGTTTCATCAATAGTATCTTCACAGACATGCTCGATGTCTGCATCATGGTCTACCTCGATGACATTCTTATTTATTCCCATGACCTGGAGTCACACTGAAAACATGTAAAAGAGGTACTCCAACACCTCTGCCATCACAGCCTATATGCCAAACCCGAAAAGTGCAAGTTCCACAGGGACTCCATTGAGTACCTCAGCTACATCCTCTCCCTGTCTGGACTGACAATGTCTGCTGACAAGGTTCAGTCCATCTGTGATTGGCCTGAACCCCACAAGGTCAGGGATATTCAGTTGTTTCTTGGGTTCATGAACTTCTATCATCGGTTCATCTGAAACTACCCCAAAATAGTCATTCCACTCACCTGCCTCACCCAAAAAAACACTCCTTGGAACTTTTCCAAGGAGTGCCACTCCACCTTCCTCTGCCTCAAAGATGCCTTCACTTCTGCTCCTGTCCTCACTCACTGGGTTCCCAATGCGCCGATCACCGTCAAGACTGACACCTCTGACTATGCCATCGCTGGCATCCTCTCCATCACCTGCCCTGAGGGTGAGCTCCACCCAGTTGCATTTTACTCCCACACCCTCACCACTCCAGAACTCAACTATGACACCCATGACAAGGAACTGTTGGCCATCTACAAGGCATTCCGCCACTGGCGACACTACCTCAAGGGCTCCACCACCCCTGTCAATGTGGTCACCAACCACAAAAATCTCAAGTATTTCTCCACGTCTAAGGTTCTGACCTGTCAACAGGCTCGCTGGTCCGAGTACCTCTCTCAGTTCAACCTTGCCATCCATTTCCAGCCTGGCTGCTTGGGGGCCAAACCCAATGCTCTCACCCGCTGGTGGGATGTCTACCCAAAAGGGGGGGATAGGGACTATGCACAGGTAAACCTGCACAACCTTCGTCCTATGTTCACCCAGGAACAGTTTGCATCATCCCTCTGTACTACCCACCTCATGGCCCCCATCCTACAAGCCACTATGGCCTTCAATGTTGAGAAGCTTTGCTCCGACATCATCTCCGCCCTACCCACTGATCCTGCATTGGCTGCTCACCTCCCATTTCCATCTGCTCCGAGACAGTCCATCGACCCTGATGGCCTCCTCCGCCTTGACAGTCATATCTTCATCCCCAATGTCGATGACCTTCACCTCTGAGTACTTCAGTTTAAGCATGACCACCCCCTTGCCGGCCACTTCAGGCAGAACCGCACCCTCGAGCTCATCCACCATGACTACATATGGCCCAACCTCTGCACCAATGTCAAGAAGTACATCAGTTCTTGCACCACCTGTGGTCACAGCAAGGCTCAGCATCACCGCCCATATGGCCTTCTGAAGCAACTCCCCATCCCCAAAAGGCCATGGAACTCCATCTCCATGGACTTCATTGAACATCTTCCCACCTCCGATGGCTACTCTGCCATCCTCGTCATTGTGGACCAACTGTCCAAACAAGTGGTGTTCATCCTGACACATGACTCCATCACCTCCACTGACCTCACCAAGCTCTTCCTTGCCCATGTCTTCTCCAAACACAGAGTACCTGCTCATGTCACCTCCGATCGAGGCCCTGAGTTCGTGTCCCACTTCTTCCACTCCCTAGGTAAGGCCTTGAATATGTGCCTTCACTTCACTTTGGGCTACCACCCCAAAGGCAACAGCCAAACCAAGCACAGGAACCAAACCCTCAAGCAATATCTCCATGTCTACTGCAACTACCAGCAAGACAATTGGGCCAAGCTACTACCCCTGGCTGAGTTTGCATTTAACAATGCACCTAGTGCCACTACCAGAGTCTCGCCCTTCTTCACTAACAAGGGCTACCATCCCAACCTGTCAGTCACCGTTGACCATGGCTTCACCTCTGCCAGAGCCTGTGACTATGTTACAGACCTCTCCACCCTCCACAACTTCCTCCGCTCTGAAATGGCCACAGTGCAGCAGCGCTACCAGGGTCCTGCCGACACCAAGCACCTACCTCTGCCTGAGTTCAATGTCAGTGACCAAGTCTTTGTCAAGGCCAAGTACTTCTGCTCCACTCAGCCATCCAATAAACTTGCCAAAAAGTACTTAGGCCCCTTCGACATCATTGCCTGACCCAGTACACACTCGGTCACCTTAAAGTTCCCTGACAGCATGCGTTCAGTACACCCAGTGTTCCATGTATCACAGTTAGAACCTGCCTCAGTCAATCCCTTCCCTAACCAACACCAACCACCACCTCCACCAGTTGACATCGACAGTGAACTGGAGTATGAAATATTGGAAATACTTGACTCAAAGATAGACTGCCACCACCGATGTTGGCTAAGCTACTATGTCCACTGGGCTGGGTATGAAGGTACTGATGAAGAAACTTCATGGCTGTTAGCCACTGAACTGGAAAATGCCACCAAACTTGTTGCCACCTTCCATGACCAATACCCACACAAGCCAGGCCTGTATACACCCTCGACATGACCACCTGATGGCACTGACTCCCTCTGCTACATCTCTGATCACTTTCCAACCTGTCCGAACTTTCCCCGATTGCTGTCTAAGCCCACCGCTACTTGTCCACCTCACTCTGACTTTCCCTCCGCTTTCCTCCAACAATGAACACACATCTGAGTTTCTAGTACTGTACATGATTTATACAAAAAAAAAAATCTCTACTACATCCTACTCTTGCATATCCTCTTCACCCTCTGCATCCTTGTTACCTTCACTCCCACTCTCCTCTGGCTCTTCTGCTACTTCTGACTCACTCTGTTCAATGCCCAACTGACTCCCCCCAGTGCCTGTCTCAACTCTGCCTGTGACTGCCCCAACCCAACCTACTGGGGGCCATGGCAGGGTTGCCGTCATGTGCCTCACATAGGCCTGCACTGCAAGAGCTTGTAGCTCCATTGCTGCTGCCATCCACTCCATTGCTGCTGCCTGTCTCCCTTGAACCATGAGCATCCACTTATCATACAACCTCTCCAGCACCCCCTGACCCAACCCACCTGACTCTGATGCCTCCCCAATCAGGTGGGAACAGGCCACCTTGAATTGAGGTACTGCCAGCACTGGTACATCCTCTATTTCATCATCATCGTTGTTGTCTTTGTTGCTGGTCTGGCCCTTCTTCTTCCCACTACCCTGTGAACCTCCCATCCCAGCACGCTTCCTGGACCCACCTGCTGTACCCTCGTTGTCTTCTGTTGTGGCCCAACTGCACTTCTTTTTTTCTTTTCCTGCATGGGCTGTATGACCAACCGCCAGCCACCACTCAGCACTTGCCTACCTCACTTCATTGTTGGCACCGGTTGCATGGCGGCCTTGCCACGAACGTGGGGGGAGCCACCATCATCCCGATTCAGGCCCCGGTCATCATGCTGAACACTGGGGTCAGCTGGGGCCTGCAATGGTCATCAGTTGGTTGGTCCTCAAAAGCAAGGACTACTTACCCACCTGCAGATGAGACCCAGCTCTGGGCCTGCAGTTCACCCACTCTACCCCTGTCCTTTGTGACACTCTGCCTTGTAGCCTCTGCCTCTGCAGCTGCCACCCATCACGCCACTTCTACCTTCTCATGCTCCTCGCACTCCTCACGATCCTGCTTTTCTTGCTCCTCGCACTCTTGACGCTCCCTTTCCAACTGGGCCTCCTCCACCCTCTGCCAACAAGCCTCGGCCTGTCTCTCCTTCCGTATGGCCTCCCCCCTACCCTTTTCGGCCTCTTTGGCCTGCTCAGTTCCCTCTGAATCACTCATGTGGACCTTGAGGTCCTCATCGGGGACTTGAGCCCAGTCCCAGATGGGCACGTTGGCATCTTGTCGGCTTGTACTTTGTCACTGGCCAGACATGGTGAGAGAGTGAAAGAAAGATAGAGGAAAAAACTTTAATGGTCGAGAGATGTCCTTTATGCAGCCCATTCATTCTCTGACACAACCCCATTGTGGCAGTCATTTCCACCTCATGGCCTGTAGCTGATTACAAAATCAAACCTCATGTTGCTCTGGCCCCACCGCCTTATGGCCTTCAGGGGCTCAGGCCTTAAGGGGGGGATACTGTCATGACCATGCTCCTGTTCTAACCTGACCCACGCCACCACTGACCATCTGGCCCTTGTCCACTCCACTCTGCCCCCATCCGCTCGCTCTAGCACTCGTACAGTGTGTTCCCACCCCATTCTCTGTCGGACCCTGTCAGTCTCTGTCAGCACTACCACGTGACTAGTGTCTCTCTGTCAGGTGACGTCCTCCCTTGACTTAGGGGTCACCTTCCTTTTGGGTCAACAGTCCAGTCCAGGCATGGCACAGCTGCTGCACCACATGGGACAGTGCAGGGCTGCTTCTTCTTTAGGCTTTTGGCCTATTGCCTGATTGGCTGTTGGTGAGTGCTCCGAAGCTACTCCATTTGGTACTATTCCTTTTAGATACTTTCTCCTTATCCCATCCCTCACCTCCACTGTCTGCACTTGTACTCCGACTGAAGTTTTCTGACATTTCTGTCCCTTGAAATTTTACTGTACTCTGTATGTTAGTTCTGTCATTCCAATATGATACTGCCTTGATGGCGCAACCACTGTATATAAGCCCACCACACTCAGTGGTGTCTCTTCAGTACGAATATCAACTTAGTTCCCTCCTCTGTGGTCTTTGACCAGCCTTCTCCTCCATTGTCAGCTTAATACTGACTCTGCTCTATCTCTGAAATCTGAGGGCTGGGCTCGTACAAGGGGGCAGCACACAAGCTGAACCTGACACCCTCTCCCAAACCTCTGTCACAACCATCGGCCACCCTTCAGCCATTGTTGCTCTTCATCAGCATGCATCAGCCAATCGTTGGCCAACATTGGCCAATCTCTGGACATGTCCCCCAGCCTCTGTGAGTGTCAGAGATTGTCGGAGTAGGCCTGAACTTGACACTAGTTCACCTCCTGGCAGCCAGAGGTTACTACAGGGCCCTCCTCGGTTGGGCTGAGGTTTCCCCTTGCACCAGACCTCAGGTTCCCTGGGAAGGGGCCTTTTCCCGAATGGCCACTATGGCTGATGTTGCTGCTTACTTAGCAGCTAATGGCATCACACCCCACACTGCCGACGACGCCATCACCTGGGCCCATAGGGTGGGTAATGAGTATATTACCTGTGTTGTGAGTAATGGGGGGGATCGAGACCCCAATGTCCGGGCCACGATTGACCTGCTGAGGGTGGCCATCCACAACCCTCACCCACTGAGCAAGAATCGGTTGGTTGAATGGGTCAACCAGCAGGCTCAGGCCCTGGGGATCTCCCCAGAGAAGATTGCAGCCTATGAGGCCTGCACATTTGAAGCAGGGGAGGTGTATATCCTCCAAGAGTTTGCTGTAACAGCAGCTCTTTATGACCTACCCCATCTCCCCAGAGGGGATGATCAGGGTATGAGTGGAGATTCCCCAGCTGGGACTTGGGAAGCTGAGGAAGGAGAGTTGCCAGATGGGCCAGCACCAATGTAGAAGGGGTGCTATACCTTTGGCCCTGGTCACTACCCCCAAGGGCATAACCCCTCAGTCAGCAGATTCGGTCTGTCTGATGGTAAAATACTTGTTGCACAAGGGTTCAACACCCTTCGTGCTTGGTCTAACAAGGCTCAACCCTCGGCTGGCAGTACTGCAAGGTTCAACACCTCATATGTATATGTAGGCTTTTGCCCTAATCTCGTTGTATCCCTTCCTTCTCCTTTTCCTTTTTCTTTTTCTTTTTCTTTTTCTTTTTCTTTTTCTTTTCTCATTCCGAGCCTGTACTGGCTCTACAGGGGGAGGGTGTTAGGGGTCATGCCTTTTTGGGCACAAGTTATCATCCACAGGCATGTGATACCAAGGTATCACATGCCTGTCTGCCTAGTATATATGCTGCTATGGAAAGTTTTACATAGTCTTAGTCTTATATATTTTCATACTTGCAAATACCATATGGTACAGTTCGCAAGTGTGAACTTAAGGCAACAAAATCTTACACTTCATCTCATGTGGCTAATCTTATAACTGGTTTAGCGAATTGCATTGTGTGTCCAGCACCCAGAGTTCCACAAGTGCAATCACCCCACAGTACAGGAACCATATGCACAATCCATTCCACTGGAGAATGTCACCCTAGAATACATCGAGGCTATCAAATCAGAGGTGGCAATGGAGGGTGGAAAAGATGTTGAAGCCTGTGTCAAGTTGGAGCCCAGGGATAACCATGTCAATGCATTGTAAGTACATTTTTTTCATTGACACACTAAAGGTATGACATGCTCTGCAGCATCAAATTTGAGGATATTAATCACACAGTATATCCCCATTCCCCTGCCATGTCCTCACCAGATGCACTGGAAACCCAGCAATCAAGGAGGGCATGCCATCCCAACCATGGAAATATTATGTTCATTCATTTCACCCTTCTATTCTCCCTGATGAAATTAAAAGAAGGAATGATGCTATAAAGGCATGTGAGGAGAGACTTGAGAGGGGGGAAAAATGTCATAGGGTACTCTAAAAGTTTGGGTCTTTTTGTAATTCCTTGTACTTGTGCTTTGTGTCTTGTTTCAAACCCTGGCCATTAAAAAATTCATATGTGTGTGTCAACATTGCCAATAATGAAAACAGGTTAATTCAGATATATGGCAACTCTACTCAATATCCTCGACATCCTCACCATTATCATCATCTTCCACATCAGTGTACACACTGTAAGGTACCCCCCAACTTGAGATGTCATAACCCAGTCTCTCCATCATGCAATAAAACTCTCCTTCCACTCCACTGGGTAAATACCATCTCCCTAGGAATCATTGCAATGACCCTGACAATCTGTTTGACATGAATGACTGATATGTATATCTCTATATCACTGCTCATGACACTTGGAAGAGGCTGCACTGCCACCTATTCCCACCCTTTGGTTTACCTGGTTGGAAGGCCAGCAGCACACATCAGTCAGACCCTTGAACAAGGTCCTGTGATCTACACTGCATGACAACATGTGATCTATCTATATTCCATTTCAGTGAATTACAGAATGCTTCTGTGATGGTGACCCTCATTTACATGTACACACAACCATTGAATCAGGTGCCAGTTTGGACTAGCATACTGTGTTCATAAGTACAGTGGGAAAGCAATATCTCCTGGTGAGTAAGTGCCAAAGAATACATGTATTCTGGGTGAAACTTAGTATCTTGCTCTTTGGTTAATTTTTCAGCATGATTTTCACCCAGTCATCACCTGTGCCTTTCACAACAACTCAAGCATGTGTACTTATGTATAATAATTGTCAGGATCATGCCTGTTGTGACATGGTCACCTGACCTGTCTTTGTTTGCACTGGTAATATCTTACATAAGCACCTTCTGCATGGTTCAATGGAATAGACTGTACTCTGTACTTATTCTGTCTTTTACCTTCTATCAAATAGAAGCTTCCTTTATCGTTGATCTCACAACAGGTTATGAGCCCCGTCAAGCTCTAACTTCTAATTGATATTTCGTAACTCACTCAACAACTTTTATTCGATATGTCAAACTCTGCTCAGTCTGTGTCTGTGGGACAACCTGGTCCCTCAGCAGTTACCTCATCAAGTATCTCATCTGCGAACAGGGTCACTGGACCCTCGGGTCACCTATACGACATACCATCTCTTGCAGATGATGGTTTGAACTACCACTGCAAGCATTTCACAATTTTTCTTCAGACAACATGCTGAAAAAATGGAGGGAAGAGATACTCTTTTATTTCAGATAATTTGTCACAAAAAATGCAAATATAACTTTATCTTCTCTGTGCAGAAACACAGATTAATGGTAATGCCCATTAGCTTCTACACTAATTGGCATTAGCATCAATTCATTTTTTCCGGAAGAAAATAAAACATAATTTTTGTGTTTTTTCTTTCTGAACATCTAAAATAAAAGAGTATCTCTTCCCTTCCTTTTTTCAGCATGTTTTCTGAAGAAACATTGTGAAATGCTTGCAGTGTACCAGATGTGGAAGTTCCGAGTCACAAAAGTACTAGGCATTCAAGGACTCTGGGAGGTTGTGGGTGGTAGTAATACCACACCTCCAAGTGCGACCACCCACCCAGATGAACATGCTGAGTGGGTGATGAAAGACAACAAGGCATGTGCCCAAATTACCCTGACACTCAAGGACAAGCCATTGAGTGGAGTCATGTATGCCTCATCTGCAGCTGAGACTTGGAGGAAGCTCAGCAAACACTATGAAGGCAAAGGGAAACAGACAATAGCATATCTTATAGGAGAACTGTTTCGTGGCACACTGGTAGAAGATACCCCAATGGAGATGCAACTGAATGCGATGTGGCAGAAGTTGCTCATTCTGAGCTCACTTGGACAGCCTCTCGATGAGAGTCTTGTCACAATAGCCATGGTCATCTCACTACCACAGTCATACTCGACCCTTTGGACCATTCTCATGTCAACAAACGACAAGTTGACAATTGATGCAGTGATTTCTCAGGTCCTCATAGAGGAGAAAACTTGCCAGGGCTTGCAAGCACATAGTGCGCTTGTGGCAATGACTTCTAGTGCGAAGTCAAAGTTGAAAGGGAAAGGGAAGGATAAGTCGAAGATCAAGTGCTACAAGTGCAAGGAAGTCAGACATACAAAGGACAAGTGTCCACAGAAGGCATTTGGTGAGGGGAAGGCCTTGTCAGATGGTAAGGAGGACAAGGAGAAACCGGGAGACAAGGGTAACCTGACAGCTAAGGTTGCGCAGGTACAGGAAGTCAGGGAACAGTTGTTACAACTTTTCATGGCTCAGAAAGGTCCAGTAATGAGTCCAACTGAATGGGTGGTGGACTCAGGTGCTTCAGCACACATGTGCTGTCAGTGGAGGTGGTTCACCTCGTTTAGGGTCTTGGAACCATTGGAACCAGTAGTCATCAGTGATGGGAGATCCATAATGGCAGTGGGGAAGGGCCAGGTGGAGCTCGACATGTAGGGAACCTGCAGTGGAGGTAGACAGACCATGCTATGGGATGTCTACTATGTACCAGACCTGGATACAAATCTGGTCTCAGTACCTTGTCTCACATTGAAGGGTCTGCAGGTGACATTTGAGAAAAATGCCTGCAGGATACTGGCTGGCAGCACAGTTGCAGCAGTGGCAGAGAAACAGAGGTTGCTCTATGTACTAGATGCAACAGTAATCTCTGGGAGCCATTCAGCCTATGTGGTATTGGATCCCACTCAGATGGATGCATCTGAACCCCTCACAGCTCTCGCAACCTGTGTAGGGACCTCAAAGGCACCTTTGGCCATTTGGCATTGGTGCCTTGGTCATGCGAACACAAGGCATGTCCTGAAGCTCGAAGAGCAGGACATGGTTACCAGCATGGAGATAGTTGGGTCATGGAGTCATAGTACTCAAGACTGCAGGGGCTGCCTTGAGGGCAAGCAGCAGTGGAACCCTATATCTCAGAAGTTGGGTGTGGAGAACCCATGACTTCTGCATCAGACATACTCAGATGTCTGTGGTCTGATGGAGACACTTGCCTGTACTGGCCATAGGTACTTCATAACATTTATTGATGGGCAGTCGCACCACCTGGTGGTGAAACTACTGAAGACAAAGGACAAGGTGCTCACAGCAACACAGGAGTATTTTGCACGAGCAGAGGCTGAGACCAGAGAGAAGGCTAACTACCTCCGAATGGATGGAGGGGGCGAGTACTGCTCTCGAGAGTTTGAGCAGTACCTGAAGTCGAAAGGGGTACACCATGAGAAGACGAACACATACACTCCACAGGAAAATGGAGTGTTGGAGCGGATGAACCGCACTCTTGTGGAGAGTGCAAGAGCTATGTTAAGTGATGCAGGTCTCCCCAACAAGTATTGGGGAGATGCTATACTACATGTGGCTCATCTACAAAATTGTCTACCAATGAGAGCCCTCGAATGGCATGAGACTCTGTTTGAGGCAAATACTGGAAATAAGCCCTCACTCTCACACCTGAGGATTTTCAGGTGTGAGGCTCACATCCATGTTCCTGAAGAAAAACACCAGAAACTTGATGTAAAATCACTGGAATGTACTCACCTTGGTTTTGCGGAGAATCGCAAGGCATACATATGCCTACACCGAGCCAGTGGGAGAATTTTCAAGTCTCGGGATGTGGTATTCAATGAAGGGGGTGGCAGATGACCTACCCAAGTTGTAGTTGACAGGATGGAACTGGTTACTCATAGCACAAAGCAACCAGAAGGACAGGCAAGCCCATTAGGTGGGCAGGTGCCATCAGAGGAGCAGGAGGCAAAGAATGACTCAGACAGAGCTGAGTTCTCATCGGATCAAGCTGAAACATGGATGGCAGGTACTTCTGGGCAGCCCAAAGCTGCCGAGACCTTAAGCGTTGCGACAACTGGCCCCGATCTCGAGGAATCAGTTGAGGAAGCTGTCGTGTGCCGTTCCTGTTCTTTCCTTTCTACTTCGCTTATTGTACACATGCCCCGCTACAAGTTCATTTCCTGCTGTTCGTCGTCCCCATTCCTGCGTCCTAGTGACGTCTTGTCGGACTGCTGCCTAGCCTTAGGGGCAAGTCCATGGACCTTACGTTTACGACACAACTTCCGCTTACGTATGTCTTCTTTTATTTTACCTTTCTTGCTTCTCAGATCCCGATGGGATCTGGAGGCTTCCTTGACGGTTGCGGTTTGCTTTCCTAGGCACATGACCATTGCGTCGCGTCGCGCCTAGAGGATCTTTCGTTTGCCTAGCGCAAATGCTCCAGCACGGTGAGGAGTCATGATGAGTAGGGTGTACGTCACCCATGACTCGATGCTTGCATCATCGAGGGCACTCAGTCAGAATGACTCGATACCCTGTGGAGGAGATCTTGTTATGCAAACCCTGTCTTGTTTGTTACCTACGCGTTTATGGTGAGGATACAATAGTCGTCTCATCACCTGTGGGGTATAAATACCTGCAGCGTAGCGATGAGATCTCCTTGTATTTTCGCTACCTAGCTACCTACCTAGCAAGTAGGATCTATTCCTATAAACTCTTGCTTCTCCCGTATATCGAAGCGCTGCTCTGCTACTCGATGACTGGGCAAGATCCCTATCGGCAAACACTAGCAAGACTTATCCTTCGACGTACTAGGTGGTAGTCAAAGCTGTCCCTGTTGACATATCCACATATCACTGTCGATATATTTGGAAGAGGCCCGCTGCAAGCCGCGTGCTCGCCTATTCCCTGCTTATAGGTTTACTTTACCGGAAGGTAAACAGCGCGCGTCGGTCGTTGCCTTGAACAAGCAACAGTGATCAACGCCGCGCGACAAAAGCGAAAATACCCTCACGTCGCATATCTGCGAACGTGATCCCAGCTCCCACAAGGTCGTAGCTGAAAGCATCACAATCGTCCGTCAGGTATCGTTCTTGCGACAAACCCCCACAATCACAACCCTTCCTACAACGACAACATCTCGTTGTTGTATTCCCCAATCACATTCTCTAAAAACACAAGCGTCAGTTATTCGAAGAGTAAAGTCCTGTTCAGAAGAGTACTAGGAGGAGAAAGCCATACCTCTCATATAGGCCTAGATCCTCTAGGAATTCCTGAAAGGTAATTCGAAGTAACATTCCGACTCGACTCCAAGATAGAGGGAAGCCCTCGAGTCTTGAAGAAAGAAACCAGACAAGGTGTCGTCGGACGCGGGATCATCAAAGTTTCGACCAGGTCGAAAACCCCCAGTAGTTCCCCCGCGCACGCCAACGTCCTCAGCAGCACCTGAACAAATTGAGAGAACCACCTCTCAAAGGTTTCAACCGTACCCGCCGAGTCCAGTAAAGGAGGATCCCGAAGCAAAAACTCCGGTATCCCCTAGCAAGGGAAAAGAAACCCTTTCGCAGTTACCCTCGTCCTTCCATCACTTCCGAGAACCAGAACCCTTAGCAGGGAAGACTATCGACGAAGAAGAGACTCATACAGCACCAGAGTCTAAGTCGACATCGTTAGATCTCGGAATGGCAGGAGTCGGTGAACAAGAAGCAATAGCAAGTCTTGCAGAAAAATTCCAGGAATTTGCCCAAACAACAGACCCCTTCAAAAGTAAAACTGTCGGAAACGTACGAGAACTCGTCGCATGGTATGAAGCCCTTACCGGTCATCAAGGACTCGTATTCCCGTCCTATACCATCCCCGGAGGTTCTGTAGACTGACCAGCCGAAGGAAGACCATCTGATGGAGGAAAGGAGTTAGGCCTTGGAAAGCCTCCCACCTTCGATGGAACAAGCGGCAAATACGAAGCCTGGATAGCCTCTGTCAACAACTACCTCAATCTAAACCGACACATCTACTCTACAGATGAAAGAAAGATCGGTTTCACATTATCGTTCATGAGTCAAGGGTCCTCAGTCCACTTCGCCAAAAACTACTTAAAAGAATGCACTACACAAGGCAGCAACGTATATGTACATCGTGGACATGTGGACCACTTTCATTGACCGAATGGAACGAATCTTCAAGGTCGGCGATACAGAAGCCCTGGCCTTCCTGAAGATGGCAGAGATTGAGCAAAATGACAAGCCGTTAAGCGAGTACATAGGAAAGTTCCTGGATCTCATAACAAGAGCCAACATCTCCCGCGATGATCGACAAGCCAGAGTCTATTTCGGAAAAGGGCTAAACCCCAGAACAACTGAATGGATTCTCCGATCCGGCAAAATCCCCACTACTGTCCAGCAGTGGATCGACGCGGCGGTTGACGCACAAACCGCAAAGGCATCGCTAGGAGTGTACAACAGTTGTCTCACGAAAGAAGATCAGACCGTCCTACACATGTATCAAGATGAGGGCAAGAATAGCATGAAGAAGAACAATTCTTGGGTGATGGACGTAGATCAGCAAAAGAAGCCGACCCCATATAGAACGCCCCAAAGAAGGAAACCGCCTAGGTTCCAAGAAGTACGTTCGTCAAACGACTTCGCCGGATCATGCTATGGATGTGGAAAACAAGGCCACATCAGCCGTAACTGCCCGAAGAAGAAAGACTTTGAAAAACCAAGCATCCTCCAAGAAGTAAAGTCAAAATACAACGCATGCAAGTTTGAGGAACTCAAAAGGGCGTTGGGAAACGAAAAGAAGGAGGATTTTTAAGAACCTCTCTCGGAAAGACTGCAACCGAGGAGAGGTGCACGTTTCGATCGTTTTCCGCACCAGAATTAATGTCTCTAGCTGCATACAATGAATATCCGTCAGTCAACGCTATTGCAGGAACATTATATCTGGTGGAACGGAACGATCAAGCGGTACGAACAGCAATTGACAGTGGAGCAGAGTGCAATGCCATCAGTAAAGATGTCGTCGAGAAGAATGGCCTTAAAACAAGAAAAATAGAACATCCATGGTCGCCGCGAAGCTTTGAAGGATCGACAAAACAAGTAATCGACTCGATAGCCTTGTTCATGGGACGAGTCCATGGTCGGACATTCAAGCTTCACGCATATGTCATGGACCTGAAAAATGAAGGCCTCCTTCTCGGAATGCCATGGTTGCAACAAGCCCAACCTGTCATAGACTGGGTAAAGCATCGAATTGTAGGATGGGGGACACCTGAAGTTTCCGTGTCAATAAATTGAACGACAATCTCCACGGAACTAGAAGCAAAAGTAAAACACGACGAGGTGGTACTTCCACCCGAGTATCTTAAATACTCCGAAGTGTTTTCAGAAAGGTGTCCTCTCCCCCCTCGACAACCCGGCTATGACCACACTATCAAACTTGATACAGGCAAGGATCTAAAGACCTTTAAGCCGGCCAAAATCTATCCGCTGTCCCGAGACGAAATGAGTCTCCTCGACGAGTTTCTTCAGGAAAACCTGGAAACACTGCAAGCATTTCACAATGTTTCTTCAGAAAATATACTGAAAAAATAAAGGGAAGAGATACTCTTTTATTTTAGATGTCTGAAAAGAAAAAATGCAGAAAAAATGTTCTATATTCTTTTAGAAAACATGAATTGATGGTAATGCCCATTATAGTAGAAGCTAATGGTCATTACCATCAATCTATGTTTTTGCACACAGAAGATAATGCTATATTTGCATTTTTTCTGACACATCATGCAAAATAAAAGAGTATCTCTTCCCTCTATTTTTTCAGCATGTTTTCTGAAGAAAAATTGTGAAATGCATGCAGTGAAACCAGAAAAATCGAGAAAATCCAAAATGCGGATGTCCTGAAAGTGCCACCAGCACCGGTCTTTTTCGTAGGAAAGAAGGATGGAAAGAAGCGGCTAATACAAGATTACCGACAGCTGAATTCGTTCACCGTCCCTGACCGCTACCCCCTTCCCCTCGTAAAACCGATCCTTGACGAGTTAGTGGAATCGAAGTTCTTCGCAAAATTCGATGTCCGTTGGGGCTTCACAAATATATGAGTTGCAACGGAAGGAGACGCTCTACTAGGCTCGTTCGTCACACCCCGTGGGGTGTATAAACCAACCGTAATGTTTTTCGGACAAAACAATGCCCCTCCGACCTTCCAAAGATATATGGACGGCAAATTCGGTCGACTATGACTGGACAAGAAAGCCATCATATATTTGGATGACGTAACGGTTCATGCAAAGATGCGTGAGGAGTTGAAGAAAAACGTGATAGAGTTTTTGGAAATAGCGAAAGAGGAAAACCTTCGACTGAAACTGTCGAAGTGTGTCTTTGAAGCAGAAGAAATCGACTTCCTCGGTTTCACCATCAAACATGGTCAATATGAAACCGCCCCGCTTAAAGTCGATGCCGTTAGAAATTGGAAGACTCCAAACAATGTCCACGACGTCCGACAATTCCTAGGCTTCTGTAACTTCTACCGACAATTTATCCCATCGTTCGCTATGGTCGCAAAACCACTACACATCTTAACAAAGAAGGATGAACCTTGGCATTGGAAAAATGACGAAGAAAACGCTTTTCAAAAGTTAAAGATGCTCATGAGCCAAGCCCCAGTTCTTCGCCTTCCAGACTTCAACAAACCGTTTGAAGTTTATACAGACGCTTCTAAACTCGGAACGGGAGCGGTACTATGCCAGAAGTTCAAAGACAACGAACTTCATCCGATCACCTACCTGTCTCAATCCCTTCAAGGGGCTGAACAAAATTATCAGGTGTACGACTTGGAGATGATGGCTGTGGTATGTGCACTGAAGGCCTGGAAACACTATTTACTGTGTCCGGTCGAGGAAACAATCATTCACACCGACCACGAGAATTTAACGTACTATCGCGAACCTCAAAACCTAACCGGCCATCAAGCACGCTGGCTGGCCTACATACAAGGGTTCCCGCTTAAATTCAAACACAACCCCGGTAGACGAATGATTATCCCAGACACGTTATCACAAAACCCACACTTCTCTGCTGCTACCCCTGTTGAAACCACGGTACTTCCACCATCGATTTGGCTAAAAGAGGGGGGTGAAACCACAAAAACAATCCCCAAACCGGTTGAAACAACTACGAAACCCTCCCTCGACAACGTAATTGAAGAGCCTTCGAAGGTAAAAGTCCCAAAGGTCAAACTCCAACGACAGAAGAAGCTACTCCCGCAAAGGGGAGTGTTAAGGGTGTCACGAGAGGTCTTTGAAGAGATAGAAAAAGCGTCCCCAAAAGACAAAAGTTACGTGGTAACAAAGGACAATGACGTCGATGAAGATCCCATAACCAAGATCAAAACGAAAAACGGAAGGTTCTACGTCCCTCCGAGTGCAAGAAAGGAAACTCTTAGAGAATTCCACGACCACCCATCCGCTGGTCATCCAGGAGTCAAAGCAATGACCGCGAAGCTGAATAAAAACTGCTTCTGGCCTGGAATGTGGAAGGATATCCGAGAGTATGTCCGAGGATGCCCAACATGTCAGGCATCGAAGGTCATCCGACAAAACCATCCCCCACCGATACACCCAATTGAAAGTGCAACGCCCCTACCTTTCAAGCAAGTGTCGATGGATTTTATCACCGATCTACCACGCTCCGAAACGTACGACTCTATCCTGACTATCGTGGACCATGGACTCAGCAAAGCTGTAATGTTTGTGCCGACTAATAAAACCGTTGACTCAGAAGGACTCGTGGACCTCTGGCTACAACACGTCTACCTGAGGTTTGGAGTCCCGGAGTCCGTCATCTCTGACAGAGGACCGCAGTTTATAAGCGCTTTCACCCAGAACCTTTACAAAGCGCTACGAATCAAACCGCATTACTCTTCGGGATATCATCCTCAGACAAACGGAGAGGCCGAGCGAGTCAATCAAGAGGTCGAAACATATATCCGAATGTATTGCGCTGAAAAGCCTAACGACTGGAGTCGCCATTTATCCATGGCCGAGTTCGCTCACAACTCCAGGATCCATACTACTCATGGACAAATGCCTTTCTTGCTACTGTACGGATACGACCCGGACCCTTACCCGGCCGTCCATGTGTCGAAAGCTCCCGGAGTAGAGGAACGCCTCGAAAGTCTTGCGCATGCAAGAGACGCTGCCCTCCTCACTCATAAAAGAACAGCCGAACGAATGGCAAAGTCGGGCCCTGACCCACTGACGTACCTGACTCCACACATCAATGACAAAGTGTGGCTGGACGCAAAAGACCTAAAACGCGATGTCCAGTCGACCAAGCTAACTCCAAGACGTGTCGGTCCCTTTCGTGTAAAGAAGATCATCAATAACGTCGCGGTGGAGCTCGAACTACCAATCACATGGCGAGTCCACCCAGTGTTTCACACTTCACGGATCTTCCCTTACACCGAAACACCGGAGTATGGAGTCGCACCGCCACCCCCACTTCCGGAATTGGTAGAAGATGTCCCTGAATGGGAAATCGAATCTATTTTAAACCACAAGGAAGTCAAAACAGGACACAGTAAAAGAACGCGTTATTTGGTCAAGTGGAGCGGATACGGACACGCAAGTAATACTTGGGAACCAGAAGGAAACCTTGTCAACGCTGGCGACATCCTCGAGGAGTATAAAAAGAAATGCAGAAAGCCACCTGAACCTCAGAAAAACTCTCATCAACGTTGCTAAATGTCTTCCTTCGATAATGACACTGGATATAACTCTGAGTCAAGAGAGTGGCTACTCGATGCCACGCCTTCCTTCGACTCCGATTATGACTTTACATCCCCCTCATCACCTCCATTGTGTCAGTCCGGTTTATCCGTGGCAGACCGATTTGCATCGGTCTACGAGGCCACCCTCGAATCCGTTCTTGACGCCAATGCCAACGGTCCGCAAAACCCCCACTCCCAGTTTAACATACGCTACCTCTCAAAGGGAAAGAGAAGGGCTACACCTACAACGCCCCAAACTCGCCCTTGCCCCGTGCCGGAGCCCGTATACCAAGCACAGTGTAATACGCCAGAACCGTCCACCTCCCTCATCCAAAACAATAACGACAAAACAACCTCGTCCTCACTCCCCGATGAACGAAAGGCCGAAGACCAACCGCCCTACAGACTCCTGTGCGACCCACAAGAGTACAAGGGTTACATTTGGGTGTTCGAAGGGTTTGAGCAGTGGGACCAGGAAGGATGGAATGCAGGAAACGACCACGAACATCTATGGATGTTGCATCAAGTCTACCGAGGCATCGAAGATACCGTCGGTAGGGTCGCGAACGTCCTAAAGGCAGGAGACACAGTGCTTGATGAAAATTCACCGGCTACCATGTACATGGAAACTGAAGGAATGAAGAACGTAGAGGGAATGCAGAAAATGCTGGGATCGCTTGTCAACATCGTCCACACCAAGTTTGGAACAAAGCTCGTACAGTCCTTTCGAGACTTTCGCCAGGTTCCACCCGCTCCTAAACAAGTTACTTTCCAAGTTACCACCTCCTCCAACAGTGGCCCCCCTACAACTAGTAGCCCAACTACGCAACGAGAGGACCTTCATGAAGGCAACAGCTCGTCAACCACTGAGGGTAGGAGAGATGGAAGTAACACCGGGAACCTCGTTGAAGGTGGATTGGGTGAAAGGACAACACGAAGCCTACACCCCGACCGAATGGACGTATCTCCAGTACCTGGCAGTGACAGGAAAAAGACAAGCGATATTGCGACTGAAGAAGGGGAGTCAGAGAGTGAAAACGGATCTGTTCCAGGAGCCCATTGGATTCACAAATGTCGCTACTGAGAAGAAGAAGAGACTGCTGCAAGAAAGTTTCTCAACATTACGGCCCAGATTCTCAGAGAAAGATGTGAAGATGCATGGGTCTCTGAAAAAGAAAGAGTCGACAAGTGGAGAGACTTCCTCCTCAAGGTCTTTGACGAGCGGAAATATTGGATGTTCGATATATTCAACGCTGTCAAATCAATGGAAGCACTCCCAAACGCTGACTTCTATCCAATCCGTTCCACCCCTGAACTCCGCCTCGAACTCACAGGACGCGTCGTCCTCAACCCCTTCCATCCATTCTATAAACACACCTGTCTCGATTGTCGAAGACTCGGTCACTGGTCCTGTCGCAATGGGAAAGGCTCGAGATGGACTGACCCTCATGGACGTCCTATTAAGCAGCCCAAGCCTTCCCCCAATACTCGATGTGAACCTGGACCTTCTGTTTGACGATTTCGACTAAAGAAACGATGTCCGTGACAGAGTCGCCACAGTTAAAAGAGGGGGGTAATGTCGTGCGCCATTCCCGTTCTTTCCTTTCTACTTCGCTTATTGTACACATGCCCCGCTACGAGTTCGTTTCCCGCTGTTCGTCGTCCCCGTTCCTGCGTCCTAGTGACGTCTTGTCGGACCGCTGCCTAGCCTTAGGGGCAAGTCCATGGACCTTATGTTTACGACACAACTTCCGCTTATGTACGTCTTCTTTTATTTTACCTTTCTCGCTTCTCAGATCCCAATGGGATCTGGAGGCTTCCTTGACGGTTGCGGTTTGCTTTCCTAGGCATGTGACCATCGCATCACGTCGTGCCTAGAGGATCTTTCGTTTGCCTAGTGCAAATGCTCCAGCACAGTGAGGAGTCATGATGAGTAGGGTGTACGTCACCCATGACTCGATGCTTGCATCATCGAGGGCACTCAGTCAGAATGACTCGATACCCTGTGGAGGAGATCTTGTTATGCAAACCCTGTCTTGTTTGTTACCTACGCGTTTATGGTGAGGATACAATAGTCGTCTCATCGCCTGTGGGGTATAAATACCTGCAGCGTAGCGATGAGATCTCCTTGTATTTTCACTACCTAGCTACCTACCTAGCAAGTAGGATCTATTCCTATAAACTCTTGCTTCTCCCGTATATCGAAGTGCTGCTCTACTACTCGACGACTGGGCAAGATCCCTATCGGCAAACACTAGCAAGACTTATCCTTCGACGTACTAGGTGGTAGTCAAAGCTGTCCCTGTCGACATATCCACGTATCACTGTCGATATATTTGGAAGAGGCCCACTGCAAGCCACGTGCTCGCCTATTCCCTGCTTATAGGTTTACTTTACTGGAAGGTAAACAGCACGCATCGGTCGTTGCCTTGAACAAGCAACAGTGATCAACGCCGCACGACAGAAGCCACTGGGGCAGGGAATGACAAAGTTGGGTGAAATGTGCCAACTCTGAAGGAGGAAACCACTGGGAAGGACCTAGGTACACCACAGGGTGTCCCTAGAGTGTCCTGATGACACACTACAGTGTCGTGAGGCCCACCAGTTCCATATCCACAGCCAGTGCCTACACTGGCTGTGAGGAGGTCATCCAGAGCTAGAAAACCACCAGTTAGCAATGATGACCCAAGATACTTTGTCAATGCTTACCAGAGGGGCACCTTGATGCAAAGGAAGGTCAACAAGAGGCCTGACAACGAGCAGCAACAAGGTAGTAGTGGTGTGGGGGGAGATGCGAGTGCAAATGAGCCAAATATGTCACACTGTGACAGTGACACAAGTGAGCCACAACACAAAGCTTACAAAGCAAGTTCTGTGTGTGACCATGAGCCAACAACCTTCGAGGAGGCTGTTGGCCACATGGATGGCGATTGCTGGTACTCAGCAATGGCTGAGGAACTCTCAATGTTCGAGAGGCTTGATTTGTATGAGGCTGTTGAGCATCCTCATGGTAGGAAAATCATAGATTCAAAGTGGGTATACAAAATTAAGAGGGGACCAACAGGTGAGATAGAGAAGTACAAAGCTCGTCTTGTTGCAAAGGGATTCACCCAGGTGCATGGGGTGGATTATACTGATACTTTTGCCCCTGTGGCAAAATTTACTACCATTCGAATCTTGCTAGCACTCACTGCCAAGTATGATCTCGAGTTACATCAAATGGATGTCAAGTCTGCATTCCTCAATGGCAGACTCAACAAGGAGATCTATCTACAACCACCCCCTGGCTTCTAGGACTCGCCAGACACTGTCTGGAGGTTGCACCATGCTCTCTATGGACTGAAGCAAGCCCCAAAGGCTTGGCATACTCATCTTAGAGAGGTTTTTGAATCTCTTGGATTCACTTGCAGTGAGGCTGACCACAGTCTATTCTACAAGGTTGAGGATGGCATCCTAATTATAGTGGCTGTCTATGTAGATGACAAGTTGATCTTGTCGAGGAGTCGAGAGGCTATCAAGCAACTCCAAGCTCAGCTCTCGACAGAGTATGAACTCTCTGATCTCAGAGAGGCTCACTGGGTACTAGGGATGGAGATTATCCGAGACTGTGACAAGGGCTTTATTGAGCTCTCACAGAAGCAGTATATTGAGACCATTCTGCAGCGCTTTGGCATGCAGGATGGGCATTCAGTGGGTACTCCAATTGAGCAGAATCTTAAGCTCGAGAAACTAGATAAACCAGAATCTGATCCTGACCAGTATCAGAGTGCTCTTGGGGCACTGATGTATGCTATGCTAGCTACATGTCCCAACATTGCCTTTGCAGTGGGTGCCTTGAGTAGACATGCTGCTACTCCAGGTGAGAAACATATGATAGCCCTTAAACGGGTCTATTGATACCTTCGTGGTACTGTAGACTTTTGTCTCAGGTATACCACTGCATCTGAGACTACCCCTATTGGGTATGTAGATGCAGACTGGGCAGCCGACATCAATGATCACCGCTCTGTTACTGGCTATGTATTCACCTTTTGTGGTGGTGCAGTAAGTTGGTCATTGAAGAAGCAATCCTCAGTAGCTCTTTCGAGTACTGAAGCCGAGTACATGGCCATCTCTGCTGCTGCAAAAGAGGCTGTTTGGATCTGCACTTTGCTCAGAGAAATTGACTTGGTCACACAAAATGATCCTACCACTCTTTGTGTGGATAATCAATCTGCGATCTCCCTTGCAAGTAATGCTATGTTTCACGATCATACGAAACATATCTCCATTCATCATCACTTCATTCAAGAGAAGATCAAGTCGGGTGATGTTTCTGTGACATACTTGTCTACCAATGAGCAAGTAGCAGATATTCTCACTAAGGGACTCTCTAGAGAGAAACATATTCATTTCTCTATGGGTATGGGTATTTTTATTAGTTGAGATATTCACCATTGAGGGGGTGTGTTGTGACATGGTCACCTGACCTGTCTTTGTTTGCACTGGTAATATCTTACATAAGCACCTTCTGCATGGTTCAATGGAATAGACTGTACTCTGTACTTATTCCATCTTTTACCTTCTATCAAATAGAAGCTTCCTTTATCGTTGATCTCACAACAATGCCCCACACCCCAGAAATGGATCATGCAGGTAATCTGCACTCTCTTTAGTCATCCACTTCCAGCTTCAAGCATGTAGGAAATGTACTGATGTGCCACTACTTGTCCATCTTCTGTGGGGGGATGTGGTGATGGTGGTGCATACGTTGGAGAGGCCACAGTGAGAGGGATGGAGGCCATGACCATGAATTGCCTGCCTTTTGTCTTATGACATACATGCTGTGTTCATCTGAGTCTAAGAGTACGTACAGACCCCATGCACCTCGTACCCCTGGCACCACCTTGCCTCTGCTCCTCGAGCCACCCTGACACCCCTGGCACTCCTATCCCCTTCCAGTGGTCCCCTTCTATGCTCAACCTACCCCTCTGGCATCCCCACTACATCTGCCCCCCTGTTCTCATGCAAACCTCTGGGTTCACACCAGGCTGTCCACCTACCTCTGCTCCTCTAACACCTCCTCCCCTTTGGGTTGCCCTTCTGTACCCTCATCTACCTTTTCTGCCCCTCCAAACCCCCCTTGCCATTCTTCCTCTTGTGTTTCCTCTGCTCTTCGCTGGTCCTCCACAAGTGCCATCCCTTCTCTGGGCATGAAGCATCGTAGGCAACATGCGTGGATTAGGCCGTTTACTGGGAAGCCTTCTAGGGTCATCACCTGGTATGAGTTCCCCACTCTGCTCGTCACCCTGTGTGGTGCAGACCACCATGGTTGCAGTTTGCGCATTGCAGCTAGTGTGTTGTCAAGGGTATTGTTGTACACCTGTACCAGTTGTTTGTCTTCAAACATGACTTCTCCTGGGTGCGTCTGTAGTACCTTTCGATCAAATGTAGCCTTCCGTTTAGCTGCATGTAGTGCTGCTAAGTCCGTGCCATCTAGGCATTGCTGCTTGACATAGGCTAGTTGTACGTCCACCTCTTTAACCGATAGTTCTGATGTAGCCGTCTCTGCTGGTGTGCATGCCATATTGACCACGAAACCTAGTAAGAGTTCCTTCGGCGAGAGTTTGAACGCTGGGACTATGCATTCGTTCATCTGATGTATTGCTGTATCAAAGTGGTCTGGCCATGATTTACCCATCTCTGCTGACCCAGCACTCTCGTACTCGTCCTCTCCCAGCCCAGGGCTACACAGCCTGCAGAGCCTTCCCAACAACTTCCCATTTGCATTCTCCACCAGTCCATTGATCCATGGTGCATATGATGTGACTACTCACTGTTCCGTTCCATTTGCTTCGCACCATGCCCATACATCCCTGTTGTTGAAGTGGGAACCCCCATCTGACATGAAGGTTTCTGGGGCACAGAACATATGAGCGATCACCTTTAGGCCATCTATGGTGGTTTTGGCCATTCCATGTACCTTTAGCTTGAACCCCCACACAAACTGGGAGAACGTGTCAAGTACAAGTAACACATTGTGGGACCCACCCTTGCCCTTTGGTAATGCAAGGTAGTCAGTGACTACGAGTTTGAACAGGTGGCAACACATGATGGGGTACATTAATGCGTGTAGATGTGTCATCCTGAAGTTTTTGCACTGTGGGCATTGTAGAAGTGCAGTTAAGATGGACTGGTCCAACCTAGGGCTGTAAACCTTGTCCATGAGTTTTAGTTTCATAAGATCGCATCCCCAGTGCCCATTGTTGGTGTGTTCCTTTTTCACCAACTCTATCACCTCTTTTCTTGAGCAACACTCTATGCTTGCATGGGCTTGTATTGACTTCCCATTTCCTATGCGCCAGAGTCTACCATCCTCAATTCTGTACCCCAGAGCTCAGTGTCATGCTCGCCATTGGTCCCTTTCTGGCTTGTCTTTATCTAAACCGCACATGGCATTCACTACCTCTAGAAACAACAGTTCATCAGTGAATCATTCCTTCAGTGCGGCTATTGATGGGTCCACTTCTACCATGAACAGGTCATTTATGATGCCTCTCACTGCCTCCCAGTCTTCGCTGACAGACCAAGCACTGCCGTCTTCGCTGGATCGTGGAGTTCCTGTTGCCTTTCGACTCAGTGCATCTGCTGCCATGTTTGTCTTGCCTGCTCTGTATCTGACTTCCGTTAGCTGATATGTGGAGATACCATCCTTCCACCTGGCATGTACTAGAGACAGTTTGTCATTGCATAGTGTATCTCAGAGTGCTATGCAGTCAGTTTCCACCTCTACTGGATACCCCCAGATGATGTTGCTGAAGTGGTCAAACCCAAACTTCAGTGCAGTGAACTCAAGGATGTACAGCTTGTATCTCTCTTCCATCAGTGACGTTTGCTTCAAGGTGAACCCTATTGGGTGTACCATCTCTGCTTTTTCCCTGTTAGGGAGCATGCTCTCGTAGCATTGTGATAGGACTGCTCCAAACCCTTCTTTGCATCCGTCCGTGGTTAGGATGAACAGTGTTCCATCAAACCTTGGTGCTCTCAACACTGGTTCTGCTACCAGTATTTGCTTCAGGTGTAGGAACGCTTTCGTGTGTTGTGCTGTCCAGTATGCTGCTAGTTTTTGGTCCCACAAGAACTGGTGGTACCATCTTTTCCCTAGTTTAGCTACTGGTTGCAGTAGCTCCAGGTTACATTGCAGATCTGTGAGGGGGGCAGCTATGCATGCATAATTTTTGATGAGTGATCTGAAGTATCCTGTCAGACCTAAGAACTGCATTAATGCTAGTAGGGTTTTGGGTATTGGCCACTTAGCCACGGCCTCCAACTTTGCTACATCTGGTCGGATGCCCTGCTGGCTTATGCGTGACCCTCCAAACACTACCTCCAACATGAACAACTGCATCTTTGATGGTGCTATTGATAGCCCTGGCTCCCTACACCTTGACAGGAACTGGTGTATGTGGTCCAGCAGTTCATCGAAGTTGTCACCCACCATTCCATTGTCATTGATGAACATTTCTAGTCCTAGCTGAATCAGTAGGTCCTTGAATGCTTTAGCTGTCATTTCAGCGAAGCATGTTGGTGAGCCTAGTAGGCCCATTGGTAGGCAGCAGTAGCATTGGAAACCGCGTCCTTCCATGTACACGGATAGGTATGGCTGGCTTTCCTCATCTACTTTGATTGCATAGAAGCCTGATGCAAAATCGATGACACAAATGTACTTGTGCCCTGCTAGTCGCTGTTGCTTGGTTCTGATATCGCCTTGCGGCATCGGGGGAACCATTACTACCTTGTTGAGCTTGCTAAAGTTTTGACATAGCCTCCATTTTGTTTTGCCCAGTTTTATTGTCATGTCTGGAGGTCCATTCGGCACAGCTGCTGGTCTGGGGGGTAGACTTGGATCTGGTGCCTCTCCATTGCTAATGCATTGGTCTTTGACCATCCACCGCATCTCCTCTATGCTCAGTCCTGGTGCTCCATGTGCTTTTTATGTGAGCACCATTGGGCTGACTGCTTTCACCTCATGCACTGGAATGTCTCGCATGATTCCTGCCACATTAAACTCATCCAGTACTGGGAACAAGAACTCCTTCTGCAACTGGGTTAGTGGCTTTTGGTTTATTTTTGTAGAGAATGTCACCTCCTTGGGTACATCCAGGTGGAACTTGTGGAACATTACTGGTCTTACCTTGTGCACTGACAGTGCGAACGTGTCTGCAAACTCTGCAACCTTTTTTTTTGCATGGTCCAGTAGGTCTGGTGGTAGTGGTCTGTAGTTGACCATTTCTACTATTTTTTTGACTCAAGGTGGGTAAAATGGTCCTTTCTCTGTCAA
Organism: Pisolithus sp. B1; assembly: GCA_024663435.1. Lineage (NCBI taxonomy): Eukaryota > Fungi > Basidiomycota > Agaricomycetes > Boletales > Pisolithaceae > Pisolithus > Pisolithus sp. B1. The sequence continues at coordinate 344,207 of JANFAA010000027.1, read as the reverse complement.
CCTGGTGAAGATATCATCACTTTGCTCTAGTGTGCTTTGTTCATGTACCTCACCGATTTCTACTCCTTGCTCTGTGACTCCTTGGTCATCCTTCTTTGCTTCTGGGTCCTTGCTTTCTACATGGAAAGCCCCAGTTGCTTGTTCTTGTGGTTGGTCCATGAATGATGTTGCCAGCTTAATGCCGAATGGTAAGGGATTATCAGTGTTTTGCCCTAGCAGTGTAGGCTCCAAGGTGTTCTCGTGTACTGTCTGGTCATCACTACCTAACACTCTTGCCGTTGTGCCAGTTTGTGCCGTTACTTGCTCCACAGTGGCTGGTGTCCTGTTCACCTTTGCCAGGGCTGTGGGGTTGTACCACCCTGCAGAAGGGAACGTGATTGCTGTTGGTAGGGTGGGGATTGGCAGTGCTCTGAATGTGCCATAGTTCTTTATTCTGTGCATCAATGCATTGGCTGGCAGTGTTATGGAGTCTGATCCATAGTCTTGCACTGCTTTGACCTGTTCTAACAACAGTTTTCCTATTAGCATTCACCGTGAACCTCCACTTGGGAATACCTCAAACACTGTTTGGGTTCTGGTCAGGCCCCACTCCAACGTTCCTGACCATATGCCCGTCGATCTTACCAATGTACCATCCACCATTCTCAGAGTACAATCTGATGGCTCTAGTGGTGCCAACCGTCTTGCTATGCACTGGTATGCAGCTGTGTCCATTGCATTGATCCTTGCTCCACTATCAACGATCGCTAGAAAGCAGACCTTTTCACCTTGTGGTCTGTGCGAACTAGGAACTGTTAGGAACAGATTGCTCATGCATGACACTACTGGTTTTCCTTTTTCATCCAACAAGTAAATGTTCATAACCTCACATTGCAGCAGTATGTGTACATTATGACCTTGGTTGATACAAGACTTTTGCACCATGAGGTGCCATTCCAGAACCCTATGGAAGACCTTCTCTGTGTCTGTGTACACCACTGAAGCACCATCTGTTTCTATAATAGTGGAGGGGGTAACCATAGGCATAGATAGACTCGGAGGGATTGGAAGACTCAAATTTTTTTGTAATATATTACCCTTTCCTAATGCATCTGACAGGTTCAATGATGTGGGCAGTGGACTTTCTGCAGGGATTACTGCTGGTCCATTGGCGGCAGTAATCCCATGTAATTTTCTGACTCACTCCATTCCCATGTGCTACCCTGGTGTCCTCTGTGTCCTTCATATGCTCCTTCCAGGTTTGTACTTTCTTTGAATGTGTTGGCTGCTAGGACCGGCATGACCCCTTGTGGATATGCACTTGATGCTTGTACTGGCCACATGTACTGGACTGGTGCTGGTGGGCGGGCCTGCATTGCTCGACATAGCAAGCTTGCTACTATGCCTCTCCACTGCCTCTCCTGTTGTTGTATTGGTTCTGTCGAGGTGCATGTACTCCCAATGTGCAACAGTTCTGTTACCATGCCACAATTGAAGCATTCACCTGATCCTATGACCACTGTCCCCAGTCTGAGTGGGTATGGTCTTTCCAGTGATGGAAACACTTCTGCTCCAAAGTTACGATGCCACATCTCAACATCCATTTCATACATGTGCCTGCCTGCCTCCATGTTTGGCCTTTGCAGTGTGGCCATGGCCTTTTCGAATATCTGGCTTCTGGTGAGTGCTGCTCTCATGGGTCCTGCTCCTCTGGCCCAAAGTCCTGGTGAACTTATGCCTGGGTTGACATATGTCATTGCAGGGCTGTTGAGTAATGTGCTTGGTGATGTTGATGGTGTCCGTAACGGTGCACGGCCTGCTGGTGCTGATGTCCGCATTGACAGGTTTAGGAGTTGCTGTTGCAGGTTCGCCATCGCTGCATCCCGAGTACATTCCTTCGTTAGCTCTTCCTGCCCACGTTGTAGTTTGTTGGTTGGCATGCCTCGGATGGCCTCTAAGAACTCCTCCCAACTGTTGTACTCACACGTGAGGTGGTCTTTGAGTAAGTCCAGAATCTGGTGTAGTATGTCATCGATGAGAAAGCTGCTAGCATCCCCCATGCTCAGTGCTAGCTTGACAACCCGTTCTGCCCATAGATTCTGGCCATAGTCACTTGCCTGCTCTTCTTCTATCCACCTTCCTACATCCTCTGTCTTCAACACCTGGTCTTTGATTCATTCTCTCTGCTGTGCTCTCAACCACTTAGGTCTCCTCATCATTGGCCACCTCCAGATGAAGGCATTCTTGATATCTGCTAAGCTTGTCTTCTTGGTTGAGTCCAGGTCCATGAACCACTCCTCTGCTAGTCCCCCTGGATATAACTGACACTCAAAGCATGTCACTTTTTCTGCGTCTGATAGCTTCATCATAGCCAACCGAAATAGAGCAAACCATTCCACTGGGTCTTCCTGATTGCTGTAATCTCCCCGAAAGAGTGGTAACATTTTCATGTTGTCTCAGGTGTGCATCATGGCTGTGGGGACTGGTGCTGGTATATGCATCCATGCTATGAAGGATGGTGGCAGGAGACATAGTGGTGGTTGTGTCTCTGAACATTGGCGTGGTTGATTCTCTGCTGGCGTTGGTGGGGAAGGATGCAGTTGCAATCTGCTTGATGCTTGTCTAGCAGAAGGAGAAGGCATGAATACCACTGGTCTGAGGTTGTAGTGTGGGACAACTGTCGCTCCGCTCGAGCTGCATCGGTTCCTGGGGCCTGGTAAGAACAATGGCACTTGTTGGAGATTGGCAGTTTTACCTTCGAGTTGACAGTGCACAGCCTTACATAATTGTACTCGTACATAGGTTGATTATTTTTTTCCAAGTCACACCTCAGACTGTCTCTTTCAAGTCTGAGTCTCCCTCTCATAGATCCAGTTATCCTCACCTCAAAAGGTTATGAGCCCTGAGCTCTAACTTAAACACAACTCAAATATATGTGGTACCACTACCAGTCACAAGAAATGTCATCGACACCCATTCCTTCAGTCTCAATGACAGGTCCAACAGGATCTAAGAAGACTGGACCATCTGCGAGCACGAGTGCATCAGCATCTGGAAGTGCCAAGTATACACAAGGCTCCAGCAGACTATATGACATAGCTGCTCTCGCAGACGATGGTTCAAATTATCAGATGTGGAAGTTTCAAATGCAAAAAGTCTTGGATGTTCAAGGTCTCTGGAACATACAGTGAGTGAAAAAACCCTTGCAATGTTTCGCTATTTTTCACTAACTGCAGTGTAGCACCAGAGGGCATGGGAATCTCGCTTGGCCATAGTGGGATAAATGGTAGTACTGACTCTTGGCTATTGAGGGGTCACTGTATCATGTGATTTCATCCAGTGGTTGTTGAAATATGTTGGTTTTAAAACAGGTACATCATTGCAAGGGTTTATTCACTTTTGGTAATGGAAGGGTATATGGGGGATATCAGTACTTGGTATAGCCTCCTTTTGCTTTAAGCACTGCCTCAACCCTCCTAGGCATGCTTTCAATCAACTTCTGACACTCTTCAGCTGGTATATCATTCCACTCCACCTGAGTCCTCTCCCACAACTCCAGTATTCCCTTGGGGGGGTGCTCATACTCTGCAAGCCTCCTCTTGAGGTAACCCCAGGCATGTTCTATGGGGTTGAGGTCAGGAGACTGTGCAGGCCATACCATAGTCCTAAAATCCTGCTCCTCCAGCCACTCCTTGACCTGCTTGCAGGTGTGCTTGGGGTCATTGTCCTGCTGGAAGATGATGTCAGGAGGATGAAGACCATAGTACTGAAGGGAATCTTGTAGTTCATCCTTCAAAATTTGGAGGTAAAGGTCTCCATCCATCCTACCATCAATCTTGGTGGCATATCCAACACCTTCCCAAGTCATACAGCCCCACATCATGAGAGAACCTCCTCCAAACTTCAGTGTCCCCTCCACTAGCCTATCATTTCAGCTTCTCCCCTGGCTTTTTCCACACCCATTTGCAACCATCTGACCCCAGGCAGTTGATTTTAGTCTCATCAGACCATACCACCCTTTTCCAGTCCTCCAGTGTCCAATCCTTGTGAGCATAGGCAAAGTCAAGTCTTGCCTTGCAATGCTTGGCAGAGAGGATAGGTTGTTTATGCTTGACCACAGCCTTCATACCAGTCTTCTTTAAGTGCTGCCGAACAGTATTTGGGTGGAGGGGCTGGTTGATGATATTGGAGAGAGTTTTGGTCACCTGGACAGCATTTTCTGCCTTCTGAGTGGAGATAAGATGGATGGCATGGTGGACATTGGCAGGGGAAAGCTTGGATGGACAACCTCCAGCAGACTTCTGCAGGGTGGAATGCTCCTTGGAATGAAGCCTAGAGATGGTAGAGAGATGCAGGCCAGTACTAGAGGCAATAGAGGAAGCAGAGTGACCAGCATCAAGCATAGTCAGGATAGTATTCCTTTGGGTGGCAGAGATGGATCTCATGGTGGTAGAGGTTGGAAACAAAGAAGCATGTGAACTTTTTGGAACTCAGACACAATGTTGATATGTGTATCTTTGTTTGTATGACCAAACAACCACAATTATCCCTTCATTTGAGTGAGATTCTACTACCCAGACCAAAAGTGAATAAACCCTTGCAATGATGTACCTGTTTTAAAACCAACATATCTCAATGACCACTGGACATAATCACATGATACAGTGACCCCTCAGTAGCCAAGAGTCAGTAATACCATCCATCCCACTATGACCAAGTGAGATTCCCATGCCCTCCAGTGCTACACTGCAGTTAGTGAAAAATAGTGAAACATTGCAAGGGTTTTTTCACTCACTGTAGTTGCTGGCATGGAGGTAAAACCTCCAAATGCAAACTCACATCCTGACGAATATGAGGAATGGCTAAACCGTGATAGAGAGGCAAGCGCTCAAATAACCCTTACCCTGAAAGACGAACCTCTCAGTGGTGTCATGTATGCAACATCGGCAGTGGACACCTGGTCAAAGCTAAGTGAGTGGTACGAAGGGAAAGGAAAACAGAGCATAGCCTACCTTATTGGTGAACTGTTTCGTGGGACTCTCACTGACGATCAACCTATGGAGACCCAGTTGAACTCCATGCATCAAAAAGCCCACATCCTCTCGTCTCTTGGACAACCACTCGATGACTCCCTAGTGGCCATAGCAATGGTCATTTCTCTCCCACAGTCCTACTCTACTCTTCGAACGATCCTCATGTCATCTAATGACAAGCTCACAGCCGAGACCATCATAGCCCAAGTTCTTGTCAAAGAAAAATCTCGACAAACTTCGAAGTTGCACTCTGCTCTTGCTGCAAAAGTAAACACGAGCAAGAAGTCTAAGTCTGCTGACAAGAAGAAGAAAAAGTGCACCTACAAACCTTGTGGCAAGACGGGTCATGTCGAAAGTGACTGTTTCAAGAAGAAGGCAGATGAGGCTGTGAAGGGGACAGGCCAGTCCTCCTCACAAACTGACAAGGACAAGCCAAAGGAGAAAGCAGAATTGTCAGCTAAGATCGTGCAAGTAGATGCAGGAGAGGACTCACCCCTTCAACTCTTTATGGCAAACTCAAGCCTGAATCCAAATTCAAGTGAATGGATAGTCGACTCAGGAGCTTCGGCACATATGTGCTGTCAGCATGCATGGTTTGTTTCATTCCAGAAACTGAACCCACCACAACCGGTCATAATAGGTGACGGAAGGTCCATACTCACCACTGGAAAAGGCAGAGTCGAGGTCTCTATGCAGCTCTCGAATGGCACAGCAAGCTCCACTATTCTGTGCAATGTCTACTATGTCCTGGATCTCGACACCAATCTAGTGTCAGTATCTACTCTAGCCTCCAAGGGCCTTCGTGTTACCTTCAAAGATAGGTCATGCACAGTTCATGCAGGTGACCGAGTAGTGGCTATAGCCTACAAGCATAAAGCCCTGTACATCCTTGAAGCAAACACAACATCTGGAACCCATTCTGCATATGTGGTCAGCTGTCCAAATGCCCTCGACCCCACTCAACCATTGACAGCACTCACCTCTGTTGGAGATAGAATCTCCCCTGTTGATATTGACTTAGGTGCGAGGTTTAGATGATTACATAAGTGCTTAGAGCACACATTTAGAGTACACTTTTAGTACTGTTCCCTCAGTAGTTGAGTCACTACTGAGGGTGAGTCTACTTATTATTTAGTAGTTTCCTACTTACTGATTCCCTGTAGCTGCCTACAGGTACATCTAATATATCAGTAGTTGAGTCACTACTGAGGCTGCCTACAGCCTTTTTCAACAACCTCTCGTTCATCCACATCCAAAGCCTCATTGACTACCTGGCATCGATGTCTAGGGCACGCGAATATCAAAAGCATACTAAAGCTAGAAGAAAAGGACATGGTAGCTGGTATGGAAGTGACAGGATTGAAGGAATGAAGCTCATCAGCCTGCAGTGCCTGTCTAAAAGGGAAACAACATCGAGAGCCAATCACGTCAAAGTCAGATGTGCAGAACCCCTCCGTACTGCATAGGACTTACTCGGATGTCTGTGGACCTATGGAGACGACGGCTCGAACAGGACATCGATACTTCATCACATTCATTGATGGACACTCCCACTATCTGGTAGTTTGGTTGGTTAAAACCAAAGACGAAGTCCTCAGACTCACCAAGGAATACTTCGCTCGTGCAGAAGCTCAAACTGGACACAAGGCAAATTTTTTGTGTAGTGATGGTGGTGGTGAATATGGCTCGAAAGACTTTGAAACCTATCTCAAGTCAAAGGGGATTCACCATGAAAAAACTAATGCCTACACACCTCAGGAAAACGGTGTAGCTGAATGCATGAACTGTACACTGGTCAAGTGTGCACACACCATGCTAAACGACACCAGCCTACCCAACAAGTATTGGGGAGATGCAATCCTACATGCCACACATATAATAAATCGCCTTCCTACAAGAGCACTCGACTTGAATACTACCCCACACAAAGCCTACACTGGGAACAAACCCTCTCTTTCCCACCTTTGAATTTTTGGCTGCATGGCACATGCCCATATCCCTGAGGAAAAACATCAGAAACTCGGAGTTAAGTCCCTCGAGTGCACCTACCTTGGATTCTCGGAGAGTAAAAAGGCCTATGTATGTGTGCATTGACCCACTGGAAGGATAATTGAGATGAGGGATGTCATCTTCGATGAAGGCGAAGGGGGAGAACAATCTCGTGTCCAAATCAATCTAGTAACCAAGGAGACAAAGGCATTAACACCCAAAGTGAACGCCCATACCCCTCGAGAGAAAACCCACCTGCGAGTCGAGATTGAGGAGTCTGATGACTCTAGAAACAGCTCGGATGTCGCAGATAACGAGCCTGGGGGCTGGGACATGCCAAACAAATCAATCGAGGGAGCAACAAGCTCACCAATGACTGAGGACAAAGCTCAATCAATGCCCGAGCCTGCTGAAGCTGTTGTTGGAGTTTGAATCACCCCTGTGTGATACACATATTGGTGCGAGTTTTTACTTGCTTACATAAGCACTTAGAGCGCACATAGTACTATGCTTTTGGTACTGTTCCCTCAGTAGTTGAGTCACTACTGAGGGTAAGTTCATATATTCTTTACAGTAAACTACTTACTGATCCCCTGTAGCTGCCTACAGGTATATCTAATATATAAGTAGTTGAGTCACTACTGAGGCTGCCTACAGCCTTTTTCAACAGCTGTAAAAGCTGAAAGCATGTATAGTAGATCGAACTGTGTGCAGGAAAGAGAATCCACGCACCTAGAACGCTCTTGTCGAGCTCCTCGATCGAACGCCCGACCTTCCGAAACCTTACCTGGACCTCCAGGCCCTTATCCAAATCCCATCCCCCCACCAGCCTTACGAAGGTCCTCACAAGCTAAACACCAACCTGTGCGAGACGATGATCAGTGATTCTTCATAAATGCATACCAAAGAGAGACCTTACCTGTCTCGAAGGTCATGGAGGGGAGAGATGTAGTGAGTGCGGCTGAAGATGCAGCTGTAGAGGGTGTGGATGCGGCGAGGCAAAGTGGTGATGAAGTCAGTCAACAACAACAAACACAATCCGCTTACCAAGCAAGCACGTCCTGCAACAATGAACCAACAACCTTCGCTGAGGCTATGAGGCACCCCGACAGTGATCAATGGTACGCTGCAATGGCCAAGGAGCTGAAAACATTTGTAGACATCAGTCTGTATGAGGAGGTAGTGCACCCACCCGGCTGCAAAGTCATAGACTCGAAATGGGTCTACAAGGTCAAATGAGGACCAACCAGAGAGATCGAGAGATACAAGGCTCGTCTCATAGCGAAGGGGTTCACACAGGTGTACGGTGTCGACTACACTGATACGTTTGCACCCGTAGCTAAGTTTTCAACCATTCACATCCTTCTGGCACTAGCTGCAAAGCACGACTTCGAGATACATCAAATGGATGTGAAGTCCGCTTTCCTGAATGGAAAACTGGAGGAAGAAATCTATCTTCAACCTCCCCCTGGCTTCAGAAGCTCAGACAACACTGTCTGGCAGCTTCACCATGCTCTCTATGGATTGAAGCAAGCTCCGAAATCATGGTACACTCGCCTACGAGATGTATTCGAATCTCTTGGGTTCACTTGTAGCAATGCTGACCATAGTCTATTCTTCAAAGTCGAGGATGGTATCCTAATCATCGTCGCTGTGTACGTGGATGACAAACTCATCCTTTCGAAGAGCTGTGAGGCTATCGAGCGCCTCAAGAAGAACTTAGCAGCCGAGTATTCGCTCACTGATCTAGGTGAAGCTTGATGGATCTTAGGGATGGAAATCATTCGTGATCGAGTGAAGGGGACTATAGAACTGTCCCAGAAATGCTATATAGAAATTATCCTTGAATGAATGGGGATGCAGGATGGTCGATCAGTTGCCACCCCCATCGAGCAGAATCTGAAGCTTGAAAAGTTGGCCACACCCAAGTGTGACCTCAAACTCTATCAGAGTGGTCTCAGAGCACTGATATATGCTATGTTAGCGACTCGACCTGACATTGCATATGCAGTGGGCGTCTTAAGTCGACATGCATCATCTCCCGGTGACTCTCACCTATCTTCGTTAAAGCGAGTCTACCGATACCTCCACAAGACTGCCAAGACACATCTCGTGTACTCTAGGGAAATCAAAGGCCCACTCGAAGGATACACTGACGCTGATTGGGCTGCAGACATAAATGACCAAAGGTCAGTCACCGGATACGTGTTCATACTATCTGGTGGGGCTGTCTGTTGGTCTTCGAAGAAGCAGATGTCCATAGCACTTTCAAGTACCGAAGCTGAGTACATGTCTGTCTCAGCTGCCTCCAAAGAAGTTATCTGGATCCGCACATTACTTCATGAGCTCGACACAACCGAAACCTCGCTTCCCACTCCCCTACATGTTGACAATCAATCCACTATAGCTTTGACAAGCAATGCCATGTTTCATGATCGTACGAAACACATCGCTATTCATCATCATTTCATTCGTGAGAAAGTCGAGGAAGGGGAAGTCACAGTTGAGTATGTGCCTACCATGGAACAGGTTGTGGACATTCTCACCAAGGGCCTCTCACGCGAGAAGCACCTTTTGTTTTCTACTGGTATGGGACTTATTTTCTAAGGCTGGTCACACTGAGTGGGCATGTTGGAGATTGGCGGTTTTACCTTTGAGTTGACAGTGCACAGCCTTACATAATTGTACTCATACATAGGTTGATTATTTTTTTCCGAGTCACACCTCAGACTGTCTCTTTCAAGTCTGAGGTGATTATTCTTTCCTTTTTCGTGTTCCTACACTATTTACTGATAGCTTGTAGTCTCCCTCTCATAGGTTAGACTACCATAATATAGACTGTCTCTTTCGAGTCTGAGTCTCCCTCTCATAGATCCAGTTATCCTCACCTCAAAAGCACTGACATGTTTCAGCAATGCAGTGTGGACAGGAGTGCATTTCCTGAGGTCAACAGACTAGTAGAAACTGAAGAGATACTGCTGTCAGATGACTCAGTGTTTTCTATACCTCTTCTTCTTGGTAGCCCTCTCCAGGTTGCAATCTCGTCTATAGATAGAGAGACTGTCTGAGCTCGAAACTCGCTGTTGTCACCAGGTGGAGAGGCCACAGTGAGAGGGATGGAGGCTGCGACCACAAATTGCCTGCCTTTTGTCTTACGACGTACATGCTGTGTTCATCTGAGTCTAAGAGTACATACAGACCCCATGCACCTCGTACCCCTGGCACCGCCTCGCCTCTGCTCCTCGAGCCACCCCGACACCCCTGGCGCTCCTATCCCCTCCCGGCGGTCCCCTTCTATGCTCAACCTACCCCTCTGGCATCCCTGCTACAACGTTGATTATTTATAATGTTTATCTTATCATCTTTCTGATCATGATCGTAACCGAGGAGGTCATATATCTATTATGTAACGCACTGTCTTAGACCGCCACGTTGCTCTCCGCCACAATCCCCTTTATTCCCCCGACCGAGTCCATATCAAGGACATGCTTGTCAATTTGTTTAGCAACCAGGCCTTCTCCAGTCTTCTTAACCATTCCAAGCCTTACTCATCCATCAACCCATTATAGGCGGTCGCTAACCCAGATATGATTATATGACCGCAAGATCTTATTCAGCAACGACACCCAAAACGTTCTTAAGGCGACCCAAGGCGACCCATACACCTGTAGGACCACCATCATGACTCTCACCATCCACGGCGCCTCCTACTCCACCTGCACCCGCCTTGTTGCCTTGGTCTGCAAAGAAAAGCAGATCCCCTTTAACCTCAGTGTCGTTGACCTCAGCAAGGGCCAACATAAGGCTCCCGGCTTCGTGGCTGTTCAACCATTCGGCCAGATCCCGTATATCGTCGTACGTCGTCCCGCTCAATCATGTCATATTCCGCTTGACGTCTCATCCTATGTAGGATGATGACGGCTTCGTCCTCTACGAGTCCCGCGCTATTGCACGTTACTTGATCAGGAAGTACCCAAACCAGGGAACGCAAGGTCTCATTCCTACCGATCCAAAGGAGGAGGCGCTGTTTGAACAGGCTGCCTCGATCGAGGCGTTTAACTTCAACCCCTTTGCGTCTGGCATCGCATTCGAGAAGGTATTCAAGCTGTAGGTCGTTTGCTGCTCTCTGGACGCAAGGTCTTTGGATAGCTTATCCACGCATCAGACGCCGTGGTCTGCCGACCAATGAGCAGGCCGTAGAAGAGCGCCTTGCCTTGCTGAGGGCGAAGCTTGACGCCTATGATGTAATCCTTGGCAAGCAGAAGTACCTTGCTGGTGATGTGAGTGTCCCATTATACACTCGTTGTTACAGGCGATACCGACGGATCGTACAGCAAGTCACTTTGGCTGATCTTCAGCACCTCCCCTACGGCACTTTGCTCGCCAACGCTGGTTACAGTGACCTCTTCTCCGAGGCTAAGCGCCCCAACGTTTCTAGGTACGTTTGTTGTCGTATGCGCCGAAGGTGTGCTCATGAATCTTAACTTGCTTAGGTGGTGGAACGACCTCAGCAACAGGCCAACCTGGCAGGACGTCCTCCAGAATCTCAAGTAAATATATTGTGTACCCATTAGCAAGTCTTGTAGTTCCATGGAATGTACATTGTATTTACGAAGCAATAGATGCGTTATATCAAGAGAACCTTGTAGCAGTCACATCAAATCGATAACCCCTTTTTCCGACTTTTTATATTTCATAAAAAACCCTGTCTTACGCGTGGTCACAGAAGCACGCCATGGGAAGCCATGCGAACCTTGGATAGCGAATGTACACGTGTGCTTCCCGTACAACTGCCGAGTTAGCTGAATCCTCTGCCGGTTTTTGGGCACATCATCTCTTACTCCGCAACGTGTCATGCGTGTTGCGTCGTATCTGAACTCCGTCAAGCGAGGCCGACTTGTGGGAGAGCGCGAAGCTTGTAAGTATCCGCAGGCACTCCACGATTGAACACCTTTACTTTGCTCTGCAGAGTACTAGCCGAGCAGAATAGGAGCAGAAAATGTGATCCTTCCGTGCTTGGAGTGAGGTACAAAAGAGCGTCAAACAGCCTAGCCGACATAAAGAGTGGCTGCTCTCCAGTTGTGGTGCCTAGGACGGGCAAGCTGTAGAGCATCTTGCGACGTCCCTACACTCCTATTTTCTAACTTTTCTAGCAATGCAATCTCAAGTGCTCACAAACCCGAAGTCTGGATTCTGTACGTGCAACCAATTGCAAGTGGTCAACCTCCTCAACCAGAGCCGCTGTAACGCGATGGGCGATACAGGGCGGCGATTGATAGATTGCGGAGGCGGCGGTGTGGCAAGCGAGCGATACAGGTTTCACAGTGCTGCGGACGATGGCGCAACCTGCTGATTCGTCATCGCTGGCGCTGCCCTGTGTTAGGTTGAGGTAAATGCAATATTAGGCATTTCATACGATGAGAACTAGGCAGGGGCACTTCAATAGAATGATAAGAGCTGAGCGGGAAAATAAGCTATGAAACGATGATGCCCTTTCCAATCCAGTACACAATCGAGACGTTCCCCGACTGCGATACAAGTTCGGCTAGGAGACGACCAACTGTGATTTCTTAAACAGAACGGGTTAGTGGAAGTTGAAGATCTCGAAAAGTGAATAGACGATATCCTCAAACGGTGTAGCACGACGCAACGATGCCCATTGGAGCACGCGGAAGAAACTCGGACAGAAGCTGGGACCTTCTTCCAGCACGGCGACGTCAATCTTATGATTAGAATATGTGATGTTCCTGTAAAGTGACCAGTGCTGGGCATAGAATACCACGGTTCGGGGGGGGGGGGGGGGGGGGGCGTAGTTCCTGGAAGATCCACCGACATTCGAAACCCCCAAACGAACCGGTATCTGGAACGGCAGAAAGATCACGATGGCCAGAGTGGACTCGACGCTGCTATCTTTGTTTGCATAGCACATGTTACTCTATGCCCGTAGGTAATCCCGCTCGCAAGCAACGAGACAGAACGCTTGGAGCTTCTCAAACCCCCGTTTCATTGACTGGTCGTCGATGTCGTGCAACAAGGACTCTCCTGCGCTCCAGCGGTAAGAAAGCACGACAGCCCGAAAATACGCCAAGATGACAATGCGGATGAGTTGTATGCGCTGAACCGGGTCGCACCCTGAGCGCGATGACAACAGGTGACTGTATTGTTGACTGCCCGTAATATGCGATATTCGCGCCGACCTCGATTGCACAGCGCGCTACTGTACGTGTAGGAGCCGCGATATCACGGATGTCCTGCTTAATGCCGAAGTGGGTAGGACCCGAGCTTGAGATATCGAAGTATGTCATGGCAAGGTACGTGTTGATCTTCAACGAGACAAACCATAATTAGATTGGTATAATCCCGGTCATCTGCTGCCCGTTCCAGTTGCTAGTGAACTCGTGCTGAAGCTGGATCGATGGTCTATCTCTCTCAGAATCAGGAATAATAACACAACCTGACACCAACAAGCAAGGTGTCTTCCACCAAAGCGCTGAGCGGCGCCTCCCGAGTCAATAGTGAAATATTAAAACGGTGGTACTGCGCTCCCAGATCTTGATCGATATCGATGATCTTGGAGAACCTGATGTGACTTGGGCCGCGTGCACTGATCTATATCGATAACTTGGAAACGCGTAGAATCACATATTATGGGTTTCTGGGAATGAACCTACGAAGCTCCGTTCCCTCCCCTCTGAACTCCAGAAACAAGCTGGTTAGCGAGGTTGTCAGCGGTGGCGATGAGTGCATACGAGCAGTCAGAGAACTTGCCGAGGCGACCCTATTGACAATTCTCCGTCGTGGTTAAGACGGGAATGAGATCCAAATCGTGTCCCAGAGTGGTGTTTACGCAGTCACTTTCGCGGGCGACAGTCAGGTCGTAGGAGGAGACGACAAAGGCGACATTCATCGATGGGAAATTCAAGACGGACGGCAACTGGGTCCAACCATGCAAGTGGGTAACGGTATCCTTTGTATTGTCGTTTCCCAGGATGGGCAGTGGATTGTGTCCGGAGACCAAGGAGGCAAGGTGATCATCTGGAATGCGGCCACTCACGAGAAAGCCCTCGAGTTCACGGAGCATGGGGACGAAGTAGCTGCCGTCGATATCTCAGCCGACTTTACCAAAGTTGCCTCTGTGGGTGGCAACACCACCCGAATATTCAGCATTACTTCTGGTATGCGGGTCCTTCCTCCCCTCTCTCTCCGCAGAATTGTTGGTGTCAAGTTCTCCCCTGACGGCAGTCGTCTTGCTGCCGTCTCGTATGATCGAGGCTTCTATATCTATAACGCCTGCAATGGCGATATCCTATTCGATTCAGGTGTTGAGGGTTCAAGCGGCTCATGGCTGGTTACTCCGTTGGCCTGGTCATCAGATAGCCAGCAACTGTTTCTTGCCAGGATAGGCAAGATCACTTGTTTCAACGTTCCCAACTCTTCTTATTCAGAATGGTCCGTTCATCAAACTCAGTCTCGAGTATCTGTAGCGTCCAACGGCAGGTTCATTGTATGTTCCGCACGCTCAACTGTTTCGCTATGGGATTGCGTGTCCCACAAACAGATCGGTAGCATCATCTCACACACCGCCGAGATCAACTCAATTGCTCTCTCACCAACCGGGCGGTATGTCGCATGCGGAGTTGGAAGGAACATCACAATCCACAACCTCAGAGACATCCTTCCCTCTGAGTACTTCGACGATACTGTAAGTGTACATCCACTCATCGAAGCTCATATCGCCAATAATAATCACGTCAGTCTCGCGCGCTGCGTAAAACTGCAATCCACTCACAACTACACACTTCTCAGCTTCCGCTCGTGCAAGTGAGTGGCGAGACCCTCAAATCATGGGCACAGAACGACCTGGAGAACGCCGAAATGTTACTGTCCGAGAAGATCGCGGGCGCTTCAGTTCCTAGCCACCATGTACTAGCGAATCGCGCTCTTGTGCGAGCGCGTTTGAAACATGTGACCCTTGCGATAGCAGACGTCAAGGAGGTAAAGTCCGCGTTTTCACCACCCTATGCCCATGTTCACCCACACGCTCCTCAAGTCCCTCAGGGTTCAACGCTCGCCTATCGGCTACATCGCGATGGTAGTTGTGCTACTTGGCCAGGGCGATGGAGCAGGTGCGCTGTGGAAGTTCGATCTTGCATTTCACGACTGCGAGCCACATGACATCTGGTTTCTCTTACTACTGAAGGTTAGTAAGGTGATCTAGACCGTTTCCGCAATTAACCTATGTTTCGTTTAGTCCATTCTTGTGTTCGAATCCGGAAATCAAGAGGATGCGATTATGCGCTTAGAAGACCTTATGACGACGATCGACGACAATGATAATGATATCACCTATCTTTACACCCAGGTATGTGCTTCGCGTGATGCAGGTATTTCAATATCACCGTCAATACATTTTACAGGTGCTTGGGACTATGTACATGAAGAAAGAAAATTATGGACGTGGGATTCCACTAATCGAGCGTGTGAAGAACCTAGCTCCGGAGGACAAACAATGCTTTCCCCTACAGACCATCTCCCTTGTAGGTCTTCTGCAGCTACTATCTATTAATTCGTGATAACTTTACGAAGATATTTGGATGGGGCTTCAATGGCCTGGACATCGTTACTCAACAACGTCTCTGTGAAACACTTTATGCCGAACAACGTATGACGGAAGCCGTGGAGATTCTCCTTAATATCATCAAGATATCACATGAGATTCAGGGGAGCAAGGTAACTGGAGACTGGATTGCAGGTGCGTCTTCCATAGTGGGGTTGACGTGCGCGTTGACGTCTGCCGATAGATTTCACCAAAAAGTGCGCTGCAACATTTGAGGGTGTCGACGATGAAGTCTTTGGATCCGGAAAACTAGGCGAAGGATCAACACAGTACTCAACTGTGTTATTTCTCAGCCCTCCAAGTCCCGCAGCTTTATTTGTCAGGCGGAGCAGAGCTCGAGCGGCAAAAGCATCGTGGGAGATTGCACTACAGGACGCGAATGACGTATGCATGGTGTCCTTGTTTGGGTCCGCTCCTCACAATTGTTGTATAGGCCGTGAAAGTGGACCCCTCTTACCCTTGGGGCTACGAAGCCCAGCATGTGGCGCTCCATGCAACGCAACGGTATGATGAAGCGATTGATGCGTTCAAGTCCATGCTGCACGTAGTTGAACAGTCCCTCGACCCTGCAGTCAGGAGTATGCACCCTCCGTATGAATCTCATATCCAAAAATGACATCTTCATAGAACTTCGCCAGAACTACGTTCCTCTGTCAGAGATAACTGCGGCTATCGATTCTGTCATTCACAAGATCCTGAAAAGTTGTCCCCGTGTTGTCATTGATGTCACCACTGGTTGCCTTTGCGATCATCGGCCCTGAGCGGATGCGGATCTTCAAGGATAGTCCGACCTTCAAAGAACTTGTTTCGTCTATGACGAGGGAACTAGACGGGGAACGGATCCTCCAGGTGGTTGCAAGTTTTCTGGGATACGTCATGTTCTCGCACGCATGGCAGGGGAAAGAGCCGTCATTCCACGATGTCGATGCAGTCAAATCCGTGTGGAACCTTCCCGACACTCCCTTAAGTGAGAAATTGCGCAGTTTCTGCAAGGAGACAAGAAGACTTGGCTACAACTGGGCGTGGTCAGACACATGTTGCATCGACAAGTCCACAAGCACCATCCTGAACCAATCTCTCACATCGATGTACAAATGGTATGCAGATTCGGCAGTCACACTAGTATTCCTTGCCGGCGTAACGCATCCGACCAAACTTGGGGACCTTACACATAGTTTCTGGATGACACGAGCGTGGACTTTGCAGGAGCTTCTCGCACCGAGAGTAATCTTTTTTTATGATTCCCAGTGGAGGCCATATATCGGCGATACTAGTGCGAACCACAAAGAATCCCTGGGGATCATACAAGAACTGGCAGGTGCTATCAAGATTCCTAGTGATACTGTCGTCACGTTTTCTCCGGACGATCTCGGGGTGCGTGAGAAGCTTCGTCTCGCTTCGACACGCAACGCCACGGTCGAGGAGGATGTTGCATACTCTCTCATAGGTATATTCAAGTCCGATATCAGGCCTCACTACGGTGAGGGAACGGACGCTCTCGGACACCTCTTGGAGGAGATTGTGGCCCGCTTTGGCGAGGTCACCGTGCTTGCGTGGTCAGGGAAGTCGTCGTCGTACAACAGTTGTCTCCCAGCTTCCATTTCCGTTTACAACCAAGTTCCTTACAACCCTCCACCGCTCGAAGGGGAAGAAATGGAACATCGTATTGTGGAATTATGTGGCAATGTGTCCCAGTAAGTAGCCCTTCGCATCTGTAATCAGATCAACTTTCTTCCACCTGCCCGTTTTGCAACCCGACGCCTACATCTTCCGTGCATTGTCTTCTCCGTCAGAAGACTCAGTATGCAGGAGCTAAATAGTGGTATTGAGAAACTATATCATGCCAGGGTATCGGGTCTTGGAAATGTGGAATTCACGACTGTAGATGTTCTCCCCCTGCGCAAGCCACAAAAACTCATCTTCGTGCATCCGTGGATCCGTCATATCCGAGGCCCGAGCGATGAGGTTCCCTTGGACGGTGGCTCAGAGTCTGATACTGGCTCTAGCCCGGATTCGGATCCCAACTCTGGATCGGACGAAGTTACGCCACCTTCGCCATTATATGCCGCCCCAATGGCTCAAGTTGAAGACTATACCCAGGCGCTGCATATGATTGCTCGCCTCGGACAGCCGTTCAGTGCATTGCTTCTCTTACAACAGCCGAATGGAGAATACAAGAGGGTCGCTTCCGAGAACGAGATTATCGTCTCGGGACTCGGAGCTAACATCACTTTGAAGGACATTCGGATGAAGGTCTTGGATATTCTGTGACGTGGTTATTGGGGTTCGGTGCTGAGCTGCTGGTGTTACAGTTAGTTTGTCTTTCGGCTCCCGACTGCTCTCTTTGTTTCACACTGTTTTCGTTGTCCAACATGGTGTGTTTGTTATCCCAGGAGGGAAACGAGTATGAACATCTTCCAGCTCAGTGCCAAATATCAATTGACTTGTAAGTAGTTGGTATTGTTACATATGAGCACTCGTAAGGCTCGTACAGGCTCGCTCACACGGACCGACGCCACTGCGCTGAAGTTGCAAGACCCTCCCTTCAGCAGTCTCATCAATGGGCGCACAGATACTGCCTAGGAAGTGATTATCTCGGCCAGCCGGATGCGACTGGTAGACGTCGTAGTCAGCTCGGACTGATTACGCCTTTAGCGTCAAGTTGTCTAGAAGCCGCATTCGCACCATCAGGATCCAGGAAGACTTTTGACGGAGCCCAGTTCATTATAAGCGCGGATGAAAGGAATTCTAAATGCGTTCCTAGTGGTGCATTAGTCGTCTGATATGATTCATCATAGCAACTTGGAATCATGTCTAACTGTATGGCGCGGCCTGCACAGGGATGGACGAGGATCGCTCATAGTCGGAACAGGCCACGGCGCCACTGCCACCAGTCTAGTTGAAGGAAAGTTGGCCTTCAGGATCGTTCAATGGGCCGCCATCCCAGCTTGATATCCTGGCAGAATATGTGCACGCGCTGCTCATCGCTTTCCTTTCTCGCTCAGTGCCCTCTGGAAAGTGCATGGGCTCCTTTGCCCCAGTGACGATAATGTGCTGACATTCAGGGGGCATACCCGTGAGGCCGGAGCTTTATTAGCTGCCTACCCCCTCAGATATATTTTAGTAGTTTGTTTCAACTTTGACATTACATCGAGGTTGGTCCTAAACACTAACATGAGGCTGCAACTCGTAGAACTTGTGAAACGTGAGACCGACACTTGGATATTATTACAATGCCTTCTCCTCCCTAAGCACGAATTCCAAAACAATTATTTACAACCCATAAAACGCCCCGTCCATCACGGCCTTCTGCTGCGTCCGATATGTATCCCCAATACCTGGAGCGGGCACAGCATCTTCCCGTCTCCCAACGTACTCTACATCTCCATTACCACCTAACGCTCTCAACACCACTCCCAGCCGATCTTTGACGTGTCCCCATGCACCCTGGTTCTTCGGCTCCTCCTGCACCCACATCCACTCGATACGTTTCGTCCCATCGCCCATGTATGGCTTCAAAGCGTCCGTGAGTTCAGAGAAAGGGAACGGTGAGAGTTCCTCTATCCGAATGATCGCGACTCGTTGATCGAGGTCCCGAGCGGCACGTTCTTTAACGAGGTCGTAATACAACTTACCGCTCATTAAGATAACACGTTTGGCCGCGGTCGTAAGAGCAATGTCGGGTATCACGGGGCGGAACTTTGTACCTGGGAGCATGTCACTCAAGCTCGATGAAGCGACCTAGAACTGAGAGTTAGAATTAGGTCGCCTGACTGCTGTCGCTGGCTGGTAAAAACAGACGACAAAGAAGCAGAACGCACCGCGAGGCGCAGAAGTCCTTTGGGAGCTGCGACCACTAAAGGTTTGCGATAATTACGCTTCACTTGGCGGCGGAGGAGATGGAAATATTGGGCAGGGGACGTAGGATAGACGACATGCATGTTAACATTCACGTTCGGCTGAGGGGAGCATGGATCATTTGTGAGCTATGAAGCAACGTACGTTAGCGCGGAAGATGAAAGCGGACACAACACGTGGTGAAAAATGGTGTCACCTGCAGCATACGTTCGATCCGGGAAGACGAATGTTCGGGACCTGCGCCGTCAAGACCATGCGGAAGGAGCAGAACGATTCCACTCTGTTTCCCCCACTTGGCTAATTGTATGCCGGTTCGAGTTGGAGAACATCACTCCACGACGCGATATGTACTCACTCTCTGCACTAGAAATGAACGTGTCTACGATCACCTGTGCACCATTGAAGAAGTCTCCGAACTTGTAGATGATAAAGAGAACATACTTCAGAATGACCGACTAAACGGTGGTGGGGTGTTAACTTACCTGTGCCTCCCAAATCGGTAGAAAATCAGGTCTCTCCCATGATGCCCCGTATTCGAACTAGTAAATACGTCAGCCAGTCCAGCACGTAAATTTCATGCCCGCAAGCCTCACCCCCAAAACAGCTTCCTCACTTAACGAGCCTGCATCATGCAAAATACATTAAGGAAATACACTTGATAGCCTGAACTAACTTACTGTTCGCCAACTCCAATTTCCCTGTCGCCTTACTCAGGGCATGGTTCAAAGGAACGACTACTCCCTCTGTCTTCTGATCGACGAGCATGGCGTGCCTACTTGCGTGATCAAAGGATTCATCATAACTACGAAGTGAAGTTACGTACCGATGACTGAACGTCCCCCTACCGACGTCTTGTCCAGCGATGCGAACATCGCACCCCCCAAGCATGAGTGATCCGAAAGCCATAGCCTGTCACCAATTCAGTAGGTTCTATTAGGTCCACTTGGTTTGGCTTGCCTCTGCGGTCGCCCAGTCTATTCCTTCTCCTTTCTCCAACGCCGCTAGCCGGTTCTTGACGTGTCGCTGCAAACGTGGATGGATGGCCTACTCGGCAACCTTAGCCGCCGCACTCCGTGTCAATTCCGCACTTACGAATCCTTCTGGAACAGACACGCTGGCCCTGCCTACCTCCTTCAGTATTTCGGCGTCCACACCTGTATCGAATGTCTGGGCCTCAGACGAGCCAGGCCATACCATCTTTATGTCGTTCCCATCTATTTTCGTAGTACTCCATTGCCTTTCCAGCTTTATCGGTGGCGGGCTGCACGACGCAGAGGCAGCAAGGGCATCCGTGAGCATCTCCTTGTAAGATGCGCGTACAGAGGCTGCGGTATCTTTCTGCAGCACACCTTCGTTCTGATCATGTTTGTGAGGGCGAGAGTCGTTAACAACTGCGTTACACAAAAAAAAAACGCACCATGAGCTTGTCTTCGTATAGCGCCGGAACACTACGTCTTGCTCGGATCTTCTGATACATGAGCGGCTGCGTAAACGAAGGCTCATCGAGTTCGTTATGTCCCCTGAAAGATAGACGCAAGCGTGCACAATGTGGGTCATGCGTCAGGTGCCGAGCAAGAATCAAGTAACGTACCAACGCCGGTATACCAGTAGATCGATGACGATGTCCTTCCTGAAGTGATTCCTGTATTTGAAAGCAATTTCAACCGCGCGGACGACATCTAGGTGGATACGGCCACATGTCTGGCAGTGGTCTGGGTAACTGATATGGCACTACGAACCTTCGGGATAGTCGCCATTCACGTGCAACACGGGACAGTTGATCATCTTTGCGAGATCGGAACAGTAAAGGGATGAGCGAGCCGACGACGCAGGGGTAGTATAACCGATACTGAAGAGAATGGCGTTAACGCATCGAACGGCAGACAGCGCACGAGATAGTAAGATACAGTTCGAAACTTACTTGTTGCTGTCAAGATATAACAGCCCTGATGTAAGGAACGTGCAAGCATACTTATGATAGGACGTACTTCACAACTATATGCACACTTCCTCCGCTGGTATAATGGGGGAGGTTGCCTATATCGAATTGTGAGGACTTGCCATTGACGCAGTGGAGGTAGCGAAGCAAAAGAATAGATTATCCACGGGGAAGAGGAGTACGTACTCAACCCCAGCGTCTCCATCACGATACCTTGGCCAGTGAAACTCGCGTCACCATGAATTTGGACGCACATGACCTATGCTTTGTGGAAGGATCGGAAAGAAAGGGAAAACATGGAACACACTTTATCCCCAAGCATACATCCTTCTACACCTTCGCTATCTTTCTCCAATGCTTTCAAGAGAGTGTACTGTTTAGCACGTGCTTTTCCGAGTGCAACGGGGTTAACGGCCTCTGCGCAAAATAGACACTTCGGTGATGAGAGTTGATGCGCGGGTTAGTACGCACCAAGGTGAGAAGGATTAGGGAGGAGAGTAACTTTGATCTCCTTCCCGTCGTAGTTTAGAATTGGAGACGCCGCTGTTCATCAACCGGCAATTGAAGAACGCTCATCCTCAGGGATACATACCCTCTTACCTAAGTGACTAAGGACGTCTCCGGAAAACTGTCCTCCCTCGACATTCCATTCCGCACCACCCTTAATCTTGTGAAAGAGGCATGCAGGATCATACGCAAGCAAACCGGTAAGTAGGTTCAAACGACCGCGGTGTGGCATGGCAAGCACGATGTGGGTTACGCCCGCTAGTATTCCAGGATAAAATTTTGTTCAGTAATCTTAGAGACTCGGTCACGCACCCCGTGCAGCTTCACCGATCAACGCGTCCAATGCAGGCAGCATAGATTCGCCACCCTCAAGACCATATCGCTTCAAATTAGGAAACTTGGCCTGTAAGAAGGTGTCAAAGACTTCGGAACATGCGATTGATTGGTGGATCTTCTGTTTACGTTGTGCATTGCAATGAAGCATAGACGTGGACGGTTGCGACTCGAGCAAGTGGGCGAACCAGAGACGTTCTGTCTTGTTGGGAAGATCCATGTATTCATAGGCAATACGACCGACGTAGACAGTGTTTAAGAACTTGGTGATGTCGCGCAGAGCCCAATGGTTGTTTGGCTCCGGTTCCTGGCCGGTCCAAAGGACACCCCTGATATAATACGTTCCGTTGGGGTCGGACAGCCCGTAGCGACTTGGTTCGAGAGCAGGCACGCATTCGCGACGAAGGAGATCTAAAGGATCGATCGATGCAGCCCGGTGACCATGAGTCCGAAGGGCGTCTGCGTAGCGCAAGAGTGGTGCATTCGTCGTACGGTTGCTCAGCTCAGCAGGTGTATCTAACGACCAAGAAACACTGTCGGAATCAGCAGAGAGAGGAAGACGTAGACGTACAATCTGGCAGAGTAAACTGCCTTGGCTTCCTAAACCCAAACGACTCATCGTGGTATGCTCGTTTGAGCGCTATCACCCTACCCTCTGACGCTGCGGCGGGTTGACTTGGTTTGGCTAGGTAAAGCCAAATGGGCACGTTGCGAGCCAGGATCATCTGTACGTTGCTGGAATGAGTTTCAGAGAAAGTTCTCTCGTTGTCTGGCTACCTTGTGACTTGGGAAGAGAGCGCGTTAACGTGTGTGGGGACGTGGCACTCCCCGGATGGATCATAAGTAATTCAAACGCACCCCATTGCGTAATGAAGCCAAGAGGCTCCTGACCAGGTGGACGACGACACTTGTGGTGGTTATAGACTCGACGGATAGGTTGGTGAGATGGTGACCGACATGACTCTGCAGCTGAGCCGACGTCTCTTCCGGTGAGCTTGTACGCGATGTTCTCTGATAGGGATGAAGCAGTAGCACTCGATCGTTTTTTCTTCTGTCCGACATGGGTACGGCGGTGGCCGGGCCGGTTCATCAAGGCCTCAATCCTGTCTGTTGTACATGTGAGTTCTAAGGCTACTGGGACAGACCCGACCAATGCAATGTCAACTCCCCGTGCAATAATGCCTAACATCGACCCAAGTCCGTTGTTTTTCAATCGGCACAAAAGGCAGTCCTCACCCCAAGCCCCGCCGCGATTGTCTCCAACAGACTCCATCAGCACCCTGCACCTTTGTGCCCTCCTTGCAGTACTTGCACACCAAGTCCTCGACGCCGCCACCTGATCCATCCCTCCGTTTTCGCAGCTTCTCATTGTTAGCACTTTTTTGCCTCCGGCAGCGTCGTCACGCAAACGCGGTCCCGAAAGGTCATCTCGTGCTTCTCTTCCAACAGCCTCCCGTTCGTAAGTCTACCTTCCTCAGAGGGTCCGGTCCACCACTACTCCATCGTATCGCCGTAGCATTCCAACTCCGTTACAACCGCGACAAAGGGAACTCCGTGCAACCTCTGCCGCAATAGTTTGAAAGTCTGCGGCATAAAGATGCAGTAGAGTACGAGATCAATCCCACGATCGGCATGCAGGGATTGGACGTAGTTGGTGAGGGTATGATCCCTGATTTTCCCTCCAAAACTCGTACACAGGAACAGCGTTAACGAGTTGGAGACGTGGGATTCCCCGGATGGATCATGAGTGCAAGCCCACTATTGTGACCTGCTCGCCGAAGAATAGCGCTTCGACGTCATCCTCCGCCAACTGTTAGGCTACCTGCTCAGACGATTATCTAGGCGAACGACGCTACGTGAGGACACTCGTGGTGGTTATAGACTCGACGTACAGGTTGGTGAGATGGTGAGTGGGCCTGGCATGACTCTGCAGTTGAGCCAACGTCTTCTCTACTGAGTTCCTGTTCAACGTCTCTGACAGGCGTGAAGCAGTAGTACACAATCCATTGCTGTCTTACTGGTACGGTGCTGGACGGACCACTGAGCCCCCTCAACTCGGTATGTTACATGGAGTTCTAAGGCTACCGGGAGAGAGACCCAACCAACGCTATACGAGTGCCGTCCACGTAATGCCTAACATCCACCCGAGTCCGTTGCCTTTCAAAGAGCACGAATGGCAGCCTTCACTCCAAGTCTCGCCATGATCCTCCTACACAGTCCACCAGTACCCGGATTCTCTCTCTGTCCACCAGTACCCTGCGCCTCCGGGTTTTCCTGGAAATACCTACAAACCAAATCGGAGACGTCTCTTTCTGATCTACCCCTCAGCTTCATCAGCGTCTCATTGGTAGCAATCATCGCTTCCGGCAGCGTCGTTATGCAAACATGGTCTTGAAAGGTCATCCCGAGCTGCCCTAGCATGTTCCCGTTCGTAGGTTTACGTTCCTCGGAAGGTGTGGACCACCACTTCTCCATCATTTCAAGCTGTTCCAACTCCGTCACAACCGCCGCGAAGGGCACTTCGCGCAGATTCTGCCGCAACAGTCGGAATGTCTGCGGCATAAGGGTTTCCCTCAGCGGCCGCATGCAGTAGAGTACGAGATCAACCCTACGACGAGTATGGAGGGATCGGACGCGGTCGATGAGGGTCTCTTCCCTGATGTCTCCACCGAAACCCGGTATCTCGTACACAGAAATATGTCTCTGGCGGATTGATATGAGATGTTCCTGGACTCGTCGTGTGCGCGGCCTGGCATCTGGGCTGTTTTGGGACACGGGACAGCCAGCTAGGAGGTTCACGAGGGAGCTTACGCCCACTCCCGTGCGTCCGACGACTACAATAACATACTTGATCGTTTGTATTCCTTGAGTGTTGTTACATGTCAGGTCTGCGCAGCACTTACCCGTTCATCATTACGCCCGTGGAGCATCTCGTGATAGTATGATACAACACGAAGACGGACTCGAAGCCAGCCTGCAGTGCAGAGAGTGTGCGAGAGCGAGGGTCAGCGGCTTGGCTGAGGAACGAGCACCTCGCCCTCGCTAATGGGGGAAGAGCGACTATATATTCGGGCCTCGTGTGATCCACATTCCCGATAACGTGACTTGTTCTCTGTCTGAGCGCTATCGTCTAACCGCCCGCGCCGGCGTCGCCTCGTCATCAAGCACATATCGCAGCAGTGTGGATGTCTCCATTGCTTTTCTTACCCCAGTTAGCAAACGACCTGCACATGTCCGGTCTGACAACTTACTCCAGACCTCCCGCAGATTATCCAGACTGTCATTCTGCAGCTGAAAGTAACGAACATTCCTTAACATATAGAAAAATGGAAAAACAAACTTCGATTGTTTGCAACGTTTCATGCCACTCTCATCGGACTGACGATTCTGGTTTTCTCTTCACTCCGCTGCATCTTCCAAGCAAGATGTCATGTATTACCTCCTCTGACTCCTTGCGCCGTTCACTGAACGTATCGTGATGGGCCACATCTTCAAGGGGTAGCGTCGTTATGCACGCGTGCTCGTCGAATATCATTCCCCTCTGCTCCAGCGCTTGTCCATTAGTGAGTCTGCCGGCCTCAGATGCTGTGGTCCACCAGTTTTCCATGCTTCCCTCGACCCTCTCCAGCTCTGTCACCACGGCCACAACCGGGACCCCCGAAGGAACGACACGACGGATTTCGCGTAAGGTGTCAGGCATCATAGTTTGCCTCGCCTTGCGCATGCAGTACACCAGTACGTCGATTCCCCGTTGTCGTTCCAACGACCGGATGCTTTCGATGGTTTCGCTTTCCGAGGAAACACCCTCGAATCCAGGGATATCATAAATGCAGAATTGTTTGCCAGCAAAGGAAGCGTGATGACCTGTCACTTTCTGGGTGCATGGTCTGGTGTCTGCATGGCACTGAGCCACAGTCGAGCCTGCGATTAGGTTGACTAGAGAGCTGATGCCTGCACCCGTCCTGCCAAACACCACCACTACATATCCTTGACCACTGGGCTCCCTATTGAGTGGCTCTGCCTAATGAGTTCGTGGGGACCATGAGTTTCACAAAGGGTAATTTAGGAACATCCCTGTACTGACTTTAAGCGCGCTTGCCGGTGTGCCACCTGCATTTGGACGAGAGCCGCAAAGGCCCATTTTAACCAGAGGAGGAGAGTAGGCTGAATGCAACTCGGGTTGAATACTTTTGTATGGCGGATGCGCACTGTTACAGTGTACGACCGTGCTCCCTACACCTGGTGTAACACACGCAGATTTGCTTAATGCCCGTCGACATCGTATGCCTCGTGGAAACCGCATTGGACGAGGCCTTGAGGGTAGCACGTGTTGTCGGTCCTTGCCATCTTATCTTGGCATGCAGAGTTTCGCTTAGGGTTCAATATTAGGCTGCATGTTCGCAATGAGGAACACTTTAAACGGGTGAATGCCGTGGTTATACCAGTTAGCGGCGCAATCTCAGTTTCTGTTTCTTCTGGCTTCGGCAAGCAACTGAACCCCCACACGCGTCTTTCGGTGAGGTTGGCCAACGTACTACGCCCGCTCTCAAGGGCTAGCACTGGCAACTCCAGGTTGCGTCAAATATCGTACGGATTATTCTGTAGTGAGCGGCCATGCACATGAAAAGTACAAGGTAGCGCCGAAACCGGGAGCATACGGAGGGTATCACTTACAACTGATACGCGGAATGTAGTACACGAAAGATGGGCATCGAAAAGAAAGAGACGTACGAGCACAACCTAAAATAACCACAAGAAATCCTTGTCAATTACAACACCTTATAATCAGATCTCTTACTGCTTTCGTAGATTCGATTCGCCTCCCGTACAGGTCCAGGTTATAGGACACATCTTCAGGTGAAAGTGTCGTTACGCATGCATGGTCGACAAACTTTAGACCTTTCTCCAGTAGGTCTCCTCCGTTCCTCAACCACCACTTCTCCATATCATCCCCATGTCTTTCCAAGCCTGTCACGACCGCCACGATAGGCACTCTGTCGGGTACGGCTGATCGTACGGCATTGTAGTACCCCTTCACAGTCCCATCTTTTGGTCGGATGCAGTTGATGACCAGGTCAATTCCACGCTCACGATGCAGTCTTCCGATCAATTTGGCAGGGGAAAAGCCCTTCCTGAACCCAGGAAAGTCATACACTTCGAATTCCTGCCCGTCAATTTCCGTCTGGTAAGGAGTCGGCTCGAGTGTGCACGGATGAATGTCGCTGTGATAGGGTGCTTCTTCTCGCCCGAGAATGAGGTTTACAAGGGAGCTGACCCCCATCCCCGTTCGTCCAAACACTACAATGACTTGTACTGCCTGCGCGGGGAACTTGTAAGCCTCCTCGCGAATCCAGACCCACAAGACACCGACACTGACCTTGTCGTATGGTGCCGGTCTGTCAGGCATGCTCTGCTTCAGTGGGGTGAAACCCCGCAACATAGAAAACATCCTTGCGTTTTGGGTGTAGAGAGCGCGAAGATTGGTTGAAAACGCGGGTGTGTGCAGGGTGAGCGGGTATTTAAGTGTTTGGGTGAGACATGGTTGGTGCAGACATATATCAAGCTGCCTCGTGGAAGGAGCGTAGCCCATAAAGCGGGTTTCACAACGTGTCCAAGCTTTGTCAGGCCAACCCTCTCGCGGTCTCCCGCCTCGAGGAAGCAATGACCCCAGAGGGATTTTATAGTACGGGCTCCACCTTTACAAGCTGAGCTCGGAAAGCGTTTCCTGGACAGTGCGTTGCGGTTGTGGCTCCGCAACTGCCATATCTCGATTCTTGGGGAAACTCGATGGCTTGATCTGGACCTTCAACGTTCAACGGCGAATAACCCTTACGTAATCGCACGCTTCAGCCACGAGCAGGGCAGTGATGGCACCAGGGCATTCGAGGGCTTCCGTCGACACCGACTTATTCGATGATTTTGGCTTAGCGCAGAAAGACAACCGACCAATGGGATGTCAAAATGTAAGTACCTGATCGTATTCATCGAACTGGGTGACGCGCTTCGGAGGCCATATATGGCTAAGCTTCCGTTCTAGTCAGGAACACGAGTATACCGACCATGTGGTACATTCAGCTAAGCGGCAAGAAGTTCAGAATCGAAGACATAGCCGGTATAGGTGTGCAGCGTCAACAGTGAAATCGAAATACCGTCAATGTGCGAGAGGAAGCCTTGCAGGGGCACGAGGTAACGTCCCAGTCCGAAAAACGTATGGCACTGAGGACGGTTCGAATCGAAGATCGAAGACTCATCGCGAATGCAGACGCGCCTTGTGATGGTATGTATTTGACAAAAGGAAGCAACGTGCATTAGCTTATCGAATAGACGGAGTCATACCTTGTTGCAGACGGTCCGCGAAGCATGTTAATCTCCGTTTATCACTAAACCGCGTTTTCCAATTGCTTCGAGTTGGCAGAATTGCATCCCAACCGTTTCAATTGTCCGATGCCAAAGAGAAGTTTTACAAAAAGCCGCGGCACGGAGCAGTAGGAAGTAAAACATAGAGGGCGGACGGCGGAGCCAGTACTCCCAGAAGAACGGGAGTCGGCTTCAGTATTCACTTCGATCCTCCAAATGGCTAGGTTCTGCAAACCACAGCGTTAGTGAGGCCTATGAGGGCCCATCAGGAAATTCGGTTGAGCGTCTGACTTTCGATTGTCAAGGTAGCTTGTGTCACGGTGTGCGTTTGTTTGTTTGGCCCGTAGTGATGCTGGGCCCTGGCCTTGCTTTTGAAGCAGTGGAACCCACCTGCGCGGTGTCCTGGTTGGCGCCAGCGAGTCACGACACATTTTGCGACTGACAGAACGTGTCACCAACGAGATGGAACAAGTAACGACCTTCATGCGTTCGGATTGCGTGCTCGAGCCGTTGGGTTCCGGACGTGTGATTGTTGCTGATTCCTTCAGACTCGTGGTAAAGCGTGCGGAATGATATTCATACGAACGTATTGGTGCGGAACATGGTTTCCAGATTGCCGTGCAAGATTTACCTGCTGGTTGTTAGTGACTGAGGTGGAATGATATTCCACTGCAGTTCGATGACGTCTTAAGTCTCACTTTGCTGCGAACCCTAACGTTCTGCTGCATGTCTATCTTTCCCCCAGTCCAGATCTAGACAGCGGGGGAAGCTCTTAAAGAACTCCTTTCAACGCCCCCTCCGTCCTTGATGTTATATCGGCTTTCTCGGCAGGTTCTTTCCTTACAGACGAAACTGTTTCCAAGGCGCTCAGGCCCCAGTTTCATTGTCGTTATATCAATTTCCCTCCACGTAATCCGTATCCTATCCTTGAGTAAGTAACGGTGACGACTTGTACACAGCACTTCTACGGTGTCGGATCTTCAAGTAGCGCTGGCTGATGAGCCGGCAGGTGCCCTCAAGAACTTCCTTTGACATTCACAGGGGCCACCTTGACCTGCTGTGCTGGTGTCTGTCCAAATTACACGATTCTCGTTATGTACCATGCGCTTATGCTCACATGGTCGCGTGCGCGGTGCAGGTAACCCTGCACACGCTTTGACAGCCAGAATTCACACTACATTCCAAGCAACCCTGCAGGAATAGCCTGGTATTTCGGATCATCTGACCCCTTGACTTCTTAGCTGTGGAGATTGTGTGACTGGGAAGACTGGTCCATCGTAAAGACATTGCGTTAAAGGGCCGATCGGGCCGCGCCGGCGTCATCGGGCCTCTGCCATGTTAAATATGAGTCCAGCAACCGCCCTACATGTATCACACTGTTATCTCCACAACTCTAAGGCCGCTCAAAGAGCTCACTTATCGCGATGTCGTCCTCCCATTTCCTCAAGCTCAACAACGGCGAGTCTATCCCCGCCATCGGCCTCGGTGAGTACTTCTAACCAAGTTGAGTAACGTGCCCCGCGTGGCGGGTGTCAGCGAGGGTCAGCAAATGGGCGGGGAAATAGCAACGTAACGATTATCTCCGTGAATTGAGCTGACGGCGGTGGTTCCCTGGCTTGCACAGGGACGTGGCAATCCAAACCCAACGAAGTCGCACGTGCCGTGGAAGTAGCGCTTAAGAAAGGATACAGGCACATCGACTGTGCATGGTATGTTCTCGTCTAAGCCAAGATCGGTCTCGTGCGTCGTCACTAACACAGCATACTTCGCGTGGCAGGGCGTATGGGAACGAGAAAGAAGTAGGCGAAGGTCTTCGCGCCTCTGGGGTCCCCAGATCTGAGGTTTTCGTACGTGCTTCTCTGCTTACTTTACCCCTCGCGTATAGAACGGATCACAGACTGGTCTTCCAGATTACGAGCAAATTGTGGGGAACATACCATCGCCGAGTCGAAGACTGTCTCGATGAGACACTTGCTAGGCTCGGAACGGACTACCTAGATTGTAAGTCTTAGTGGTTTCAGACTGACCAACTTGGGTCCTTCACGGTATTCTAACGTTCTCGCCGTTATGGTCCTGAAAAAGTATACCTGATCCACTGGCCGGTCCCTATGAATCCCAACGGGAATCACCCTGTATTCCCGACACGGCCCGACGGGACCCGTGACCGTGACGAGTCATGGGACATTCGCGGACACCTGGAAGGGCATGGAAGAGGTGCTGAAGAAAGGTGACTCTATTAATTATCGCGTATCCCTCAGACCGGAGATGCATTTACTGTAATGATCCAGGCAAAGTCAAATCCATCGGCATATCCAACTTTTCGGAGATGATGGTGGAGAAGATATTGACCACGGCAAACGTTATACCCGCGGTTAACCAGGTCTGTTCTCGTCCTCGGCAACTTGGCGGAGTTGACTAAATCTCGATCAGTTGGAGCTGCACTTGTACAACCCACAGCACAAGCTCGTAACCTACCTCAAGTCGAAGGGAATCCTACCGGAAGCATACTCTCCGCTCGGCTCCACGAACTCTCCGCTCCTCCACGATGAAGTGGCAGCTGAGATCGCGAAAAGGCATGAACTAAAGACATCCGATGTACTTTTGGGATACCTTCGTACGTAACGGGTTAACGATGCACCTCAGCTAACGCAACGAGAATCTGTATAGTCCGGAAAGACATCGTCATCTTGTCAAAATCGGTCAACCCAGCACGAATCGAAGCGAATTTGATAGGAGCGCTGGAGGCCTATAAGAGGCTTACTACGGAGGATATGGCCGTACTTGACGACGTTGCAGCAAACGGGAAGCAGAAACGGTTCTCGATGCCTCCTTGGGGTAAGTCTCATGTAACAGTGGCCTCCTTTGACCATACTCATCATGTGCAGGCGTTGACCTCGGCTTTGAGAATTGGGGGTGAGGGAGCGGGCAGGGATCTCCATGGTATCGTTGTATGGCGCTTGGCGTTCTTTGTTGGTAGAAACGTGCACAAATACTTATCATAAGTGGAGGGTCGTAGCGTGATACTCCCTGAGTTAGTGTTGCCGCGAACCGGGCCAAGTCGAAATGTACTACATGGTAGTTCGGTGGCGCTTTGCCTTGCCGAAGTTTAACGAAGTGAACGAGGTCGGCTTCCAATTACATCGCTGTGTCGGTCCCGCTTCGACCGAATATAATATGGCCCATACATTTCGAATCGAAGTTCACTTCGAGTTGAGCTCGGTTCTATAGCAACACTACCCTGAGCTGCAAAGTTTAGAGAAGCGGTCGGCCGAGTCAGGGTTATGAAGTTGGGCGGCAGCGCCAAGGTTAGCGTCACGCTGTGCAATGGCACATTGTATTACACTAAGCCATGCTCTCGCCACCACGGAATCGGAAACACATTGCACCGGGGTGCTAGTAAGTACCGTCCGTCGGTGAGTCATCGAGCTAAACTAGCACGGTCACTCGGGAAAGCCCGATGGTGACCTACAGACCATGGCCAGATGGTCACGAAACGTCGTCCGACCGTCGCATATTGGATGATAATAAGCTGTTCATTGCTGTTGGACGCCAAATTGATGAAACAACCGGGAAGCAGGCCAACGAATGGCATTGTGATGAGCAGTAGTTGCGTGGCAAAGGCTTAGCTTGCACGCAAAGAAAGGCGGCTAACAAAAAAAAGGGGTTATGTAACCTGGGAAAAAGGCGGACAGGTGGTGTCATACGCTATGTGACATGCTGACAATGAAAGAGTGTGATACGTGTTGGTCCGAATGTGAAATGTAGGGAAGGTACAACGCTGTTAGTTCGAGCCTAACAGGGCCACGGCGTTCGGGAAAAAAGCCACGGTGTTTGCAACGTCGCCAACGGCGAGTAGCGCTCGCTATCGGATCCTGTGGCACACGCCGAGACGTAGTGGCAAAACGAAGGGAGAATGCAGGTGTAGCAACGTCAGGAACATCCTCGGTGCAACACCGCAGAATGCAAAATTTTCATTTGCCGAACGAGCGAGTATTACTTATTCTGACGTTGCGATGATTTCATGAAAGACCGGAGCATGCCAAAATTGTTGTTGTCTCCATCCGCAATTCGACAAAGGTGAATGGATTCTTTACGACATTTCTGTGGCGGCCTCGCATCTCCTTGGATCGAATATCTTTGACCGGGGCAGTTCTGGGACGGGCTAAACCCGTGATTCTCACGTGGCAGTGTTACTGCATCACGATCCCGATTTGGATAATTGCCAGCGACCTGGGCAAGATCCCTTCTCCGTTCTCTCGCACAGATGTGAAATTCATTTCGCGGGCCACGCATGGCCCTGTGGACCTTGTGGATACAGTCATACAGACATCTCCTTAGCGCTCCAGTGCCCCTTGAGATGCGGATATATAAACCACTCCGGGCTCAGCCCATGTCCTCCTCATCATCGTCCATCCCCACTTGTCTTCTTCCGAGTCTTCCTTCGTCATGCCGGACATGACTGCTCACGCTCGTACACTAGATGCTCTCTCTGATGCCGTCGACGAAGGTATGCCCGCCGCGTCACGTCTCTTCCGCGAGCCCTGCCGTTGAACCTCTCGTCTTTGCAGTAAACGTATTGAAAGGCAAATCGTGGGACGCCGAGTGCCAGGTCGAAGCCACCAAAGATAAGGCTAGCTTCCGGCAGTACGAGACCGCCTGCGAACGCGTCAGAGCCTTCTACAAAGAGCAACACGGTATGGGACTCCCCGTCCCTCTACGGCCACCGGGATCTAATGCGCTCGATCACCTTTCACAGAAAAACAGACCGTGGCCTACAATATTAAAGCACGGGTTGACTTCAAGAGCAAAAAACGCGCCCGCATGGGTGTGTGGCAGGCCATCGAGAAGCTCAACACTCTCGTCGATGACTCTGATCCTGATGTACGTGTTTCCGCTGTCGCGATGTTGTGATGTTGCTAAATGGCTACTCCAGACGGAGGTGTCCCAAATCGAACACCTTCTGCAGACTGCGGAGGCCATCCGGCGTGATGGTAAGCCGGAATGGATGCAAGTTGCCGGGCTTATCCATGACCTTGGCAAGCTCCTACTCTTCTTCGACAGCGAAGGTCAATGGGATGTCGTCGGGGTTGGTTCTTGCCGAATTCATGCTAGTTCTTCTGGTGGCTGACGGTTATTAAAGGACACATTCGTCGTTGGCTGTGGCTTCTCAGATAAAAATATCTACCCTGAAACATATCAGGGAAACCCCGACTTCCATGACGCTGTGTACTCCACCAAATATGGCATCTACGAGCCCAACTGTGGGCTGGAGAATGTGATGATATCATGGGGTCATGATGAGGTGCCCTGTCCAGTTGGAGTCCACACCGCTTTCTAACTAACGTCGCCTGAAACAGTATTTGTATCTTGTTGTCAAGGACCAAAGCACGCTGCCTTACGAGGCACTGGCGATGATCCGGTACCACAGTTTCTACCCGTCAGTTTTGTCTACTTTCGGCGTCTTCCATCTCACCGACATCCATTCTTAGGTGGCACCGTGAGGGTGCGTACATGCACCTTACTAATGCCAAGGACATGATCGCACTGGAGGCAGTGCGAGCGTTCAACCCCTACGACCTCTACTCCAAAAGCAACGAGCACTGCGACGTTGAGAAGCTCCGCCCTTATTATGAGGGTCTCATCGCCAAATTCTTCCCTCCCGAAATCGACTGGTAATCAGTTGACTCCCGAGGACGATGACTGGTAACATTATGGCGTGTTTGTTTATATACCGCTCACATTATAGATCTGCATATCGTAGAATTACGACTACGCATCCACGTCTTATTCCCGCCCTATTCCTTGCTGTGTTGCTAAACAGATAGTAAATACGTAGATATTTTGTCTCTTTACCTTATTGTTACACTGTTTATACTTTAGTATGTGTTGCGATAATACTACTGCATTGCTTCGCTACTTGCACATGCATTTCGGACGGAGACCACTTCCGGAGATAAGATTAGATCAAAGCAACAACTGCTCCACCTGCTTTCCCAAGCTAGCACGAGAGAAAACTCTTCACCATCAACTCCCTACGTCCAAGCATACCCAGCCTCCGCTATAGATATCTTTTACATGGGAACACTAGAAGAGATGACTGAGGCGGCTCCCCAAAGCACTCTACCGTACCCACCTGTCCACTCTGACAAGCAGTTCGTCGTTCTGAGCGATTGGTACGACTATCTTACTATTCGCTTTGCAACATCACCCATCCAGCCTCGCCCTTTTACTGCAGGGATGGCACAATCACCAACTACGATTCCAACGACTGTGCGTTCGGTGTCCACGCGTGCTGTCCTTTGCCGTTATCTAACACCGCCGTGCGCAGACATGACCGATAACCTCGGGTACGGAAAAGAAAAACGCCGAGAAGGAAATTTGGATATCCTGTCGGGAAAAACAACTTTCCGGTAAGTTTCCGGTAATTTGGGGGATGTGGTTAGGAGTCGTCATCCTTTGTCTTTTTTTTTCCTTATGTCCCGGGGCTTGTAAAGAGTATTCCGCTGATCGGCCTTTCGTTATCTGTGACTGGCAAACAGGGACGAGTTTCGTCGCATGCTCGAAAGCGTTTCTGCGAACGGACATACGTTGGATGAATGTAAGGAAGTTTTAAAACAGAGTGCGTCGTTTTCCATCTATCCCCTATCTCCTCCCGCTATGGGAAAACAACGGAGATTTACCGTGGAACCGTTGCCAACCACGCACGGTCTGTCAGACATCAAACTCGACCCTGGATTTAGGGACTTCTACAGATACTGCAAGTCTAAAGACATCCCTGTCGTGATCGTCTCCAGGTGAGCAAGTGAATTAAGAGAAGTGTCGTGGTTTTGACGTCGCTTTTCCTCCGTTTTTCCTGGCACTAAACCTGCAACTCTAATTCTAATCGTGCCTTACTCTATTCTATGCCTTCCTGATGTGAACGATGCGTACTGCGCTCACACGATCCTGCCGTATACATTCTTTCAGTGGAATGGAACCCATCATACGCGCCGTGCTCTCAGCGCTGGTTACGCCGGAGGAAGCGGCCGAAATTGATATCATATCCAACGACGTAGATGTCCATGTGGATGGTACGTGGAGTATCAAGTACCGTCATCCCACCAGGTACGTTTACTTCGTCAGCTTCGGAGAACCGAGCGGCTCACTCAGTGGGCACGTTCGACCACGTTTTATTGCGACCACATCAACTTTTTTTTTCGGTAACCTTGTTTTGCATCCTCTTGCCCGCGTTCGTCGGTATCATTGGCTGTCGCAAATTTCCCGCGCCAATCAATACACGAATATGCAAAATTTGATGATACGTATGGCACGTATATGATGCACCATGATCCGTGGACTCGTTTCCTTTGCGCCTTTCGCTTGTGTAGTGGATACGGCCACGATAAATCACAGGCGATTCTACCGTATCGTACGCTTCCGAAGCCGCCGACGCTCTTTTTCTTTGGCGATGGCGTCTCAGGTACGTCATATCTGCATCTCTGCTGGCGTTCTGCTTGGCTGAATGCTTCATGCAATCAAAACGTATACTTCCGTATCCACGCGACCTGCATAAATCAGACATGTCTGCTGCGCGGCATGCTGACGTGTTGTTCGTCAAGCAGAAGAACGATGGAGAGAACGACCTCGCAGCGTATTGCAAACGAGAGGGCATCCCTCATATCCTCTTTTCGGACTTCGGAGCCGCCCTCAAAACTGTCAGGGCGATCGTAGAGGGCAGCAAGACTGCAGACGCAGCGTTGGCCGAATAACCCGGTTGAACCAGGGTAGATTATAGTAGAACATTGTGACCGAAATGGATAGAGTACTGAATTCATGCTTAGTCGTAAGCCCGGATGGGCTGGCATGAACTTTGTACCTACAGGCCGTTCTGTGGTCTCCACCTGTTATGGCTTTAAGGCACCCTGTGTGTGATTGCGTCGAAAAATTTCCCAGATTCCAAGTAAATATACATGTACAGTACCCTCAAACATACTTCGTAACGACCTATAAATAAGTACTCGTAACCCAGAATGGCTTCTGTGGAGAACGTCTACGTCAAGCATGCTCGCGAGGGCGTGATCAACCCCAGTCGTCAGTAAACAGACGTGTGGCGACCCAGCATCTAGTGGCGTTGCAAGGAACAGATGCGACGAGATCAGAAGCGCAGCGCAGCACCCTACATCTAGCCTGTTCAGTCACCCTTAGCATGCCTCGAGGCTGCGTAGCAGCACCCAAACGTTCAGGATAAGGAAGTGACCCTTGCCGGTCCCTAGTACGACGGTTTTCCCCAGTCGGAGTTGGGTCGGGATCGATGGAGCTGACTCACTACTAACGACAACAGGGCACAAACACGGACGTCAGCGCAGCAACGCTAAGCAGTGTTCCCCCTTGGAGAACCTGAGTGCACTGCCGGTCCTACCACTATGCCCTTACCCACCGACAGGCGACTAGAATCGCAACCGAGGTGATAGTACACTTCCGACACCTTTCCATTCTCAGTTTTACTGTCACAGCGTTGCAAGCTAATGCGCGAGGTTTATCTTGGTTAGGGGTGGTGCATAGGAGTAGGATTGAACTCTGAGTGCGAGGTGTGACCGCAGCACCGTGTCTCCTAGGACAAGCGTTAAGGAGTGGCTGGTCGTCGACTGGCGCAGGTAAGGCCTTCGCGACGCTCGAACACTGCGCAAAATCAGTGATTCGACGTACTAGTTATGACCCAAGGGCAATTTGAACTTGAGGAGGAGGAGCCAAGATCTTGCAAATCATTTCCAACTGTCCAGAAACGGTCTCGGCACGTCAACGACCTTCCACTCGAGATCTCTGGTCATGAAAGGAAAAGAGAATTGGCCAGCGTGTCCCGCAGGTGGAGAGATGTGATTCTTAACACTCTGGTGCTTTGGATTATGTCCGTCCGTTTTCTAGCTTCTCCATGCTGGCAGTTCATCTGAAAAGAAGTCGCGAATGTCTTCTGGACGTCACCGTTGCCTTCGATAATGAAATACTCAGCACATTGTTGAGTGCGGTTTTCTCCCCTGCGCACCGATGGCGTAGTCTCCATCTCCTGGTAACGGAGAAAACACCGCAGGCACTCTTCGACCGGTTCCATTTCTTATAGTTGGTACTTTCTCTTCGCCGCGCTTGTATCGGATTCTTCGCCAATTTTGTCCCGGTTCGTCAAGTTCGCTATCCGGATTTCCTGCTCCCGCAACACTCACCTGCTCTGGAAGTGGAACACCTGGAGATGTTTGCCAATGGGCTCGTCACTCTTGACGACCTCCCCGCATACTCAGAGCTGAAGTGGCTCTCCATAGAGGATTATAGACTTTCTGCGCATTTACTGCTCTCTGCATTGCTCACGTCCAAAAATCTAACATACCTCCAACTATATGCCCTCGATCCCTTCCCGTCGGCCGCACCAGACAGTATTTGTTTGCCATCGCTGGTATCCGTCGGTGTTCGGGGCCGCAGTACGCTGAGAGTGTTCGATGTAATCGTTGCTCCATGGCTCACTCATTTTACATTTTTGGGAGCTCGTGAATGCGACCTCCCGCGAAAGTTTTTGATGGCCTTGGGTACGAATTTATCAACGTCCGACACCTGATTCTGTGATGTTTACCTTCCGGAGAATTTGTCAAGGAGTTACGTTCATTTCTTCCAGGCGCACACTCGGTGGAGATGGACCTGCATACTATAGACCAGTTCCTCGAGGGCTGTGGATGCTATGGCGACGGCTGAGCGCAGTTGCGCCGTTTGATCATCGACTGTCGCTGTGGCGTATGAACGGAGTCGCTCGCACCGGCTTGGACTACGGTTCAAACAACAAAAGGTTGACGAACGACCGCCGATACGCGTCAAGTTCTTCGGCTCTGATTGTCTGAAAAGCGTACGAGGGTTCAAGACTGCCTACGATACGATGCGCCAGCACTATATTTTGGAATTAATACGGGAACTTATCCCTCGGAACAGCGAAAGACTGCACGTACAATTCTAAGTACGGCCGGTGTGTACCCCGTACCATGTGCTTTGGATACATCGCTAATCGACTATCAATGCAGGCTATGCAGTTTGTGTTTCGTGTGGCACATGTCTATGGTCTGTTGTCTAGACTGCCGGTCGCTGAGACAGGCTAGTGTTCGGCTAAGATGAGGATTTCTTCGTTCGACCTTGGAGTGAGTGAAAGCGGAACGTTTGGAACCATATGCTGTAGAGTGTAAACTCTATGATGCGACTGAATTCATTCCACTCCGTCCAGGATTCATGTTCCTTTGTAGATGCTCGTAAGTGTACATTTCTGTCCATAAGATTCCTGAACAAGAAAGCGTACTTATAACAGTCTGCGCAGAGATCACTATGTGGCAATTCTGCACTGAAGGTGGTTCTACTTACAACTCCCGCTGAAAGTTCCAAGTCACTTACTCTCACCACCCACTCAGGCCGTCACAGTCGGCACTCTCAGCAGAATCAGATTGATTGAACTATGACGTTCAGCGCATATTGCCGCATGTAAAATAGATCAGCGGCCTTAAGGATTGCGTGCAAAACTGTTGACCGCACTTCAGTAATTTCAACTTGTCGCCGTACCACCTGTATAACTAGCTTTTGAGAACCTTCCGCGGCGACGACTTTCGGTCCCTGTAACAATAGTATAGTGTTGGGAGACTGACGCATTTGTGTTCATAGGTGACAGTTTTTGTAATTTCATCGAGGATAGTTCGTGGTTTTCTGCTCGATAACCTGAGGAGCTGGGGACGTGCGTGGGAGAGTCGAGGCCGCTTCGCCTGCACCTCTTCAAACTATACAGTCACTACTGTACTCTGGTTACCGGGCGGGCTTGAACGGTGAACTTGCCACGCACTGAATTTGTGGGTCCCTAAACACCTGTCCGAACTACTGACTGAGAGAGCGAGTAGTATGTCCTTGTTCGACATCCTTCCCTCTTCGTTGCTCGCCAAAGTCGTATTCGCTGTAGTCTTCCTGTCGTTTTCCTCGCAAATGTTCTTCGGAAGGAAAAAGTGGGATCCGAGGGGAAAGGTAAGTGTGCCCCAGTTCTACTCCACGTCGAGACTGATGTATCTAGCATGTGTATGTCACCGGCGGCAGCCAAGGTCTTGGCCTTGGGCTCGCAAAAGACCTAGCCAGGAAAGGAGCGAACGTTTCTATCGTTGCACGCACGCAGAGCAAACTCGATGCGGCGTTGAAGGAGCTCGAGGTGCGTTGGTGAACTACTTTAGGGCATCAGCACCCCGACTGACTTACAAACTATGTGTGTATATGTGATCAGCCTCTTCGCCAGTCTCCAACCCAGGTTTTCCGCGCCTTCTCCTTCTCACTTAATACTGCAGATGCCTCAGCTGAAGCTCTGGAAGCCGTATGCGCCTCAAATAGTGGTGAAGTTCCCGATGCCGTGTTTGCGTGCGCTGGCGCCTCTAGGCCAATGTACCTCATTGACATGACTGCTGAAGATTTCGAGCGGGGCATGACAGATGGCTTTTGGGTGCAAGCGTGGACTGCTTTCGTGAGCGTGCTCGGCAGAGTTTCTTTAAATAGTGATTTCTTATTGGAATTGGTCTCGCGTCTGATGTTCATAGGCTGCAGCCAAGGAGATGGCAAGACAAAACAAGAAGGGAAAGATTATCTTGGTTTCATCGACGCTGGGATACATGTCTTTCGTGGGCTACTCTTCTTATGCACCTGCAAAACACGCTCTCCGTGGTGCGCCCTGCTTCCTGCCCTTATCGGAACTGCTCCTCACTTTGACTAATGCATGTAGGTCTGGCGGAATCCCTCCGGTCGGAGTTACTCTTGTACGGCATCGACGTCCACATCTTCTTCCCTCCCACTATGTATACCCCAGGTTTTGACGAAGAAAACAAGACTAAACCGGGCATCACTCGCAAGATCGAGTCTACGGACGAGGGTTTGACCGCCGAACAAGCTGCAGCTGGACTCCTCGCCGGTAGGTGGTCCGGCAGACACAAGGAAATCGTTCGGTATGATTATGATCTTTGACGTAGGTGTTCAGCGTGGTGACCACCATATCACTGCCGACCTTATCACGAGCCTGTTCCGTGCTTCGACAAGAGGCTCTGCACCGAGGAGCAACGCCTTTATTGACACAGTACTTGACTTGGTTGCATGGGTGGGTACCCTTTTCATTCTCATCACTTGTAGGTATGGTTGACTACGGAAACAGATCGGCGTACCCATTTGGAGAAGCTCCGTCGACAAACAAGTTATCGCACATCGCCAAGAGCATAAGGCCTACTTGGAAAGCAAAGGATTTTACTCTGCATCAAAATAATCGTGCCGTGGGGGCTTCACGAATGTTTAATCATACCCTGATTGGCTGGTACTACATACTTTGGGTTGGAGTTGCTTGCTAAGTTGGGATGCTATCCTTTCGCTTAGTCCCCCCGAAATACACTCGCGGTTTTCGAATGTACGGGTGTCGATAAGATTACATGCGAATCATCGAGCTCAGGTCGATGCTGACAGGGGTGCTACTCTGGGAGGGGAGTGAACGAACAGGCGCATGCTTATCCCAGAGATCCCTCACAGGTCGTTTCACATTAAATGATCGGTGAAGGGGTACCCGTGTCGGCGTGGACTGCTTTCACGTTTCCGGTGTTTTTCTTCTCAGTAACTAGGGTAAAATTGCCCTTGTGTATGTCTTTTATAGGACGCAACATCTCAAGCGGAATAGTCAGACAGGAAAGAGATGGACGTAGGGACGATATACATGCCGGACATACGCAGGACAAGCTTCCTCCGCGCCTCGACGTGGAATGCCATTCCGTCATCACAGGCTTGTAAGGGTGCTAGATTTGATCGTGGTTGGTGTGTCTCCATTCTTTTTCATTACACTGGGGTTATCGCTGAACAAGAAAACAAAATTACCTACCAATGTGGAGAAGCTCCGTCAATAAAGAAGCCCTAGTGCGTTCCCAGGAACTCGAGATGCACTCTGAGAATTAGGGACTTGCCTCGGTATTGGCATGATCGTTATACTCATGTGCGTCTGTTGAACACCGTGGTTCTAGACCGTGGTTTCTCGATGAATGGCGAAGCTGGGAAACCGCGCAGGATTTGCGTACGAATAACGCACTCGATGTTGACCAAACTCATCTGGTGTTAATAGGGCAATACTGCAAGGTGTCGTCGGGGAGTAAGTGCTTTTGTTGATACGATAGGTATGTAGTGGTGGAAGGGTACTCGGCATCATTGAATGATCTATTCGGAGAAGACCTCGCCTCTGCATCTGGGAACAAGAAGTTGCATGCTACTCGTGCCAGTAGTTTTCACTGCACAGGACAATAATCCAGGTGACATGCGCAGGAGGATAATCCAGGTGACGTGATGGCGAGTCGGCTCTGTTGCACGGCTCACCGGCGATTGTATGGATAACTTTGGGGACTGTCACTGGACGGTTTCAACATGTTCTAGAATCCCCGGATGATGACTTTTCTTGAATAAGTCCACTCATTAGAATACAAGGGCGGTAGACGCTCGCGCTAAAGTACTCCCCCATGATGCGCCTGCACGCGAAGGTAACTTTTTCTTCATACGCCTTGTTTGCCTATGTGTTCGGAAGGAACCTTGCCAACGATGACTGCCAAATTTGGGGACCAAATCATGGTCCTGTGTTAGCGAGAGTAGCACAGGACTACAATGTACTCTCACAAGTTATAACACAGGACCAACTTCACTTGGCCTCCCCAAATTTGGCAGCTATCGTTGACGGCCGTCCAGAATGTTTAAGGAGAGATGAAGGAGTAAACACCACCCCCCGACCTGTTCTACCAGCCCATGGACTTCATGTGTCGTCTCGGCACCAACGGCAACCGCCTCACGCTTTGCGGTTCTAACGCACAAGTTGAACCACCAAGATAGGCGCAGCCGAGGTCGCTCGATGGCCAGTGTCAGTGAGCGTATCTGCACACTCACCTTCCAATGGCGTAAAGCGCGCAGTCACCTGTGCGCTCCTGCGTGCTTGTCGCTGAAACGGACGTAACCCCTTTGCCTTCAAGCAAGTTTTTCTCGATGTAGGTAAGCCCTTTCACCCGTTGCTCAAGATATGGTTGCCATATCTCATGATGGCGATCTGTCACTAGACCCCTGGTTCAATACTTGCTATGACGGAGCCATTTGGTTCAACATGGTCGGCCTTTGGCTGGCGGTTGCAGACTGAAGAGCTTATGTGCATTCTGGGGGGGGCGACGCGACGACGCAAAGTGAAGATGAACTGGCTAGATAACTGAAAATTGAGTAGGATTGATCTCTCAACGTGAGCTGATGAAAAGATATTACAAAAAACTGTTCGTGGTTTCCATACATGCCTGTGCTATGGCAGCGTGGGATGCCAGTGTCTCGCCTCCGATACTGTCTAGGAGGACGCACTGAAGACTCCACACAGTATACTAGCATGAATTCAATCCATTTATTCGAGGGTCCACAGCAACACCAAGTTTGACAACGTTATCATTGTTTGGGAGGGTGGCGGTTGGAGGTTGGCCTGCGACAGTTTTCCAACTTCGCAAGTTAAAAGGCAGAGATGTAGTGGATCTTTTACACCATCAGCCATGGACCTTGTTATCTGGCTCGCCCTGTAACGCGCCCCTGTTTCCACTATGTGCACGACCGGGGACTTCGTTAACGCCCTGGAAAGTTTCACCGAGAATTACCCACGGGATAGTACTGACGCGGTATGTTGGTCCCACTCAACGCTCCACCGACGCTTGCTTATTCACGTGCAGTTTCGAAGTTACCTGAAGTATGCTGCCATGGATGAATACCGTATTATTGTTACCAAAATGTTGCTCATACAGCCGAAACCTTCGCTCCCATGGCGCCCGTGTGGTGTTGTGCGCGTTGTCGTTTCTCCCGGTGGCGGAGTGGATGCACTTTCGTCACAATAGGCTGACCCCATGATCATCGCTCGCGCAGTCGACATCATTGTGGTCTTATTGGGCTCTCCGGCGCTCATGCTTAGCCTCGTACTAACGAGCATCCTACTTGTGGTGAATCTCCCATTGCTGTCATCAGGACTATCAGATCGGACTACCGGTAGAACAGGGGGACGTCCACCGGTACGTCAGGGGGCTGAGTGTGTGACACTGCTCATAGTCAGTCCATTTGA
The DNA here is from genome assembly GCA_024663435.1 of Pisolithus sp. B1. Lineage (NCBI taxonomy): Eukaryota > Fungi > Basidiomycota > Agaricomycetes > Boletales > Pisolithaceae > Pisolithus > Pisolithus sp. B1. The sequence continues at coordinate 300,480 of JANFAA010000027.1, read as the reverse complement.
GGGTCAAAGAGTACGAACGAACCTTGTATACTTTAACTTCAGTTGGCGTCTTCCGTAGTCGTATTTGATACAAGCTATAGTTGTAGATATTGAGGCTGCGGCGTATGAAGAACGACAGTGCTTATGACAGGCCACTGGTTCGAAGTTGTGGAAAGCTTGAAAACTGAAACTCTGTCGCTCGCACTGCGGCCCGCGGATGTGAACAGCGTCTGGTAGCCAAGGACAGGTTTACTTGCTGCGGAACGGAGAGATGCCTCTTTGGTCAGTTCACGAGTGCCAACGCCCTTGGGCCCACTCACCACCACACCCAGAAGACACCTCCGTTCCCCCTACCCTACAGCTTCTTTCTTCATACCGTGCCCAGCTTGGACATCTGGCCTCACTGGAGCTTCCTCCAAATGCCATCGGTAGTGAGCCCTAGCGTATACGACCCTTGGAAAGTGTCCCCGTAATACTGCAGACGACATCAGACATCGTAATGGGCGAATCACAATATTGGAATGTCGGGGTCACCTCGCTGGGAGAACCGGACTTCGTACATGGGAATCAAAGCCCACAGCCACACTATCTGCAGGGGGGATACATCACTTACTCTCGTATATGTGTACCCGTGCCCAGTTGACCTGCCAGCTTCTTCCTATCCTGGTCACCCCGCCGGCTCCCTACCGTGCGCTGTCATCTAAATAGGCGATGCCAGATCGTCCATTGACTGATGATAACACAAGTTGGATGCTGGGGAGATTGCTCGGCACTGCTGGTTCCGATTGCGGCAGGCAAATCAGGCCAGCGTGTTAGCGTCTGCGGAACTGACTCTGCGATCGTTAACGTAAGGTCAGCAAGTAGAGGCATCGCGATACTGGTGGTTTGTGTGACGGCGAGAGTGGGACGGCCGGTGGTATCTGTGGTGAACTAAAACGTTCCAGTGGACACAGGAATGAGCAAAAAACGAATTGAATTACAACCCTTCCAGGAGTGAATTGGTTACAGAGCGGTGCATCCACCCGATAATCACAGGAGACACGGGTGAGTACATGAAAGCGCGGACGTACTCAGCGTAGAAAATTGTAAGGAGTCTAACTATACTCATGGTATCTGGATTCACAAAGCTGCGGCGTCTCTCAGATAGTGATAACGGAAAAACGAGCCGGTGTGGTTGACATCTAGTTTTGGGAAGTGGAGGTGAAGTGAATGGTCGGTCCCTTGGATTGTCGCATGCAGGCCCTCTTCAAGAGAGACGACTGCCACTACGCAGGGGAATTCTACCAGAAAACTGAGAGTAAGGATTCCCACGACACCCCCTTGGTTCACTTACTCTCCCCGCCCCAGCACACGCACGTCGTCAGCCTTTTCATAACGATGAAACTCAAGTACTCACCCTAGTACCCTTGGAATAGCACCGGGTCTTTTCCAACCGTGTCCCTAGTTTAGCGTGAACAACTGCCACCCTTATACTCTAACGAGCCACCTCATTCAGGAAGGTCGTCATCCACGGATCCCACAACATGTTGAAACCGTCCACAGCTCCCAAATTTATCCGTACAACCACCCATGCCATGTAACGGAGCCAGATGCAGGCCATCAGGCCACCATGCAACTTCCTGTTCTTGGGCAGAGGTGAGATCATTCAATATTGTCGAGTACTTCTCCACCGCTACCTATCGTATCAACAAAGACGCTTACTCCCCGGTGATACCCTGCAGGTATTGCCCTATTGCCACCAGATGAGTTTGGTCAGTATCGCGTGCGCAATTCATACATGAAATCTGTGCGTTTCCCGGCTTCACCACTGGTCGAGGAAGTTCGATCGAAAAGCATAGTGTTCAACAGATGCACGTGAGTATATCGATAATGCCGATGCCGAGGCAAGTCCCCAATTCTCGAATTGCATCTTGTGTTTCCGGGGATGCACTGGAACTTGTTTATTGAGGGAGCTCCTCCACATTGCTCTGTTTTCCTGTTCAGAAATAACCCCAGTGTAATGAAAAAGAATGAAGAAATGCCAACCGTGATCAAATTTAGTACCCTTAACACTCCGTGACGACCACAGGCATTCCGCGTCGAAGCGCAGAGGAAACCTTCTTTACGTCTGTCCAGCATGAATATTACATCGGCGTCCGTACTTTCCTTGCCTGACTAATCCACTTGACACGCCGCATAACAGACATGAGAGAAACTTTGCCTTTACTGAGGAGAAAAGACTGGTAACATGAAAGCACCCCGCGCCGACATGGGTACCCCATCACCGATCATTCAACATGTAAAGCGACCCGCGAGGGATTTCTGAGCATCTGCCCCAGCGGGAGATCTTGATTACACAATCTAAGTGTTCGTTCGCTCCCTTCCCGGAGCAGCACCCCATGGCGTTTTAGTCTCGTCCTGACCTCGTGAACACCGTATGTCTACTTGTAGAGGTGTGCCACGGCATCTGGTCATTATCAGTCGAATGAAGGCCACTCAGAATCAGGCGTCAGCGCCGTCTTGCTGAACGAGACGTGAGGTGAATCATGCAATATTAGCACTGACCTATTTTAATGACTCACATACAATCTGATCGACACCCAGACATTCGAGAAATGCGAGTGTATTTCGAGACTTGATTAAACAAAGAGAAAGCATCGTGACTCAGCAAGCAACTCCAACCCAAAGTCGTACGAGCCAGTCAGGGTAAGATCAAAATGTTCGTGAAGTCTCTATGGCGCGATTATTTTGATGCAGAGAAAAATCCTTGACATTCCAAGTATGCCTTGTGCTTTTGGCGATGTGCGACAACTTATTTATCGACGGAGCTTCTCCGAATGGGTATGCCGATCTGTTTTCTCAATTAATGATACCCGCAAATGATGAGAATAACAAGGATGTCTACCCGTGCAACCGAGTTAAGCACTGTGTCACCAAATGCATTGCTCCTTGGTGCAGAGTCTCTTGTCGAAGCACGGAACAGGCCTGTGATAAGGTTGGCAGTAATATGGTGGTTGCCACGCTGAACACTTACGTCAAAGATCTTGATCATACCGAACGATTGCCTTGCATTTGGACGACCACTTACCAGCAAGGAGTCCAGCTGCAGCTTGTTCTGTCGTCAATCCTTCTTCCTTACTCTTGATCTTATCGGAACCACAGGTTCCACCAACCCATGTCCCCCCAGCCAGAGACGCTGAACAAGTGTCCCTCCATCAAATGTTCGATTGGCGAAATGTTGTCGAAGGGGCGAGCTCACTGAAGTGGTACGAAGAAGTAAACGAAAAGTATTACCTCGTCGTCTGGTGGTCTACGATTCGGCCATGCCCTTGACTCGTGCCATGAGTGACAGGCACCCGACACCCACCCAATGAGTGCGACAAGGGACAGTCAGGGCGTCTCTCTCTCACAAATCATCTAAGGAGAGGAAGAGTAAGAAGGTAGTAGGTGTCGTAAATCGGGTGCAGATGAAAGACTCAGTTCTTGACGGAGGTGTGAAGGAAAATGTGTAGTCTTCGAGATGCGCGTTCCAATTCTTCATCGTTTGGTCGACAATTCCCTTTCAAGCAACGTGACCCACCAACAGGCCCACCGCTAGCCAACCTGGGACGAAGGACACGCGGCCAGGAGACCGCCTCCAAACCTGAAATCTGGATGATGGCGAGTGTCGTGGACAGCCGAATAGCACCGACGGGCTGCCGTAAACGGTCGTAAAAAAATGCAAGGAAATATATATGAAATGCAATGCAGAAACTCCATTGTAATAAAATGCGGCCCGCTTCCAGGCAAATATTCCAGTGTACAATGTTGTCATCGGTGTGCAATAATATAGTGCATGACAATCAAGTAAACCAACGAGGAGTTTCCAGATTTTGTCCAGCGATAGCCAATGCCGCGACAATAATCAGGAGCTTGGTTGTGATTGTCGCGACACGGCAGCAGCAGCAGCGTGTCTCTGCCCAGCAGTGTAAAGCACCAACGCCCCTTTGACACTGCCGTGCTATCACTTAGCAGTTAGTTGAGGAAATGACTACTCGCGTGCGAAGCCGCCGTACTTCGTTCTCTGTTTGTTGGAGTCTTGCCTAAAGTTGCTGGGCAGCTACGTCAAGATACTTGACATCAGTGGTATCGCGGCCGAGGAGGGAAACGTTGCTTGACTTCTGGTTGGGGACCGAAAGGGCATGCTTGAACCGGCGATAACCATCCCGGGGTTCGTCGCGACGCCTCTGCTCCAGCTCGATGCGCTGCTTGTGGATGGTCTCGCGGCGAGCATCGGTGGCGCTGGAGTTGCTGGAGGCGGACTGGAAGCCCTCGTCTTCATTGTCACAGTCCTCATTGCGAGACATCCTGCGAGCGGATTCGGTTGCTGAGCGGGTGGAAGGAAGGGCGATTGGGTTGAAGCAGTAGAAGTGGGAAATGGCGGCTGCGTCAAGCACACCGTGAACTGAGGTTAGGGAGTAAGTACCACCACCGCGGCTGCGCCTGACAGACCTGCAGGCAGGCGAAGAAAAGAAAGGGCGGGAAGGAGCGAAGTGACGCAGGGTTGAGAACGCAAAGGTTGGACAGATGGGAGAGAACTCAAAGTACTGGTAACCCTAATTCGGTTAGGGGTTTCCTTACAAGGCAGGCGACGCATATGTTCCACTGCCAACAGAAAGAGAGCCCTCCGAGGGGTGCGTGCAGCTTGCCTCGTGCTGCGATCGGGATCCCGTCATATCCTGTGTACAAAACAAAGAATCCACCGAGATCGGGCGAGATCTCATTGTATGTACAGAAATCCCGGTGACGTCCTCTGCCAACCTGCCTCATGAATCTGCTGTGGCTGGGTTTCACCTGTTCAGCATCGGAGATTCCCATTACGGGCCGATCTCGTCAGAGTGGAGCCGGCATGCACCATTTTGATTAAGGGGCTGTCCTCACACGTATTCCACCAAGGTATGTTCGGCTATTTGAGCTGTGCTGTTTATCTATCCCCGCAGATAGGCTCCAAATCGAACGGCAAAGTTGCGGGGGCCCACGTTTACAGGGGCACCTTGCGGCCATGATCTATGATAGAAACGGACTGACTACTGATCCTGTGGCAATCAAGTCCCGATCGCAGAGCAGGGAGTGAACTGTTATATCTATATACCGCTGCAGAGAAAACGAATGGTCTACTGTATAGTAAAATTTGTAATGTAAGCAGGGCGGCGACGACTGTGACGCGGACTTGTACTTTCAATACATTACTGCATAAAAATCGGAAGTGAAGAAGGCAAGAGAATGTTAGTGTATCTCTGACGACTAAGATGGTCACGAGTCCATGCGGCTGGGAGTTCGGTTCTGTCCAGTTTTTTGAATCATTGCGTCAGTTTCTTTTAGGAATTCAATCGGGGCTTCGATTCCATTCTCTGTTCCTAGCGAATCCGATATGATAAGATCCTGAGAGGCAGTGCATAGGGCGTTATGAGTTGGAATGGGTTTAGCAGCTGCAGGGACACGATGCCGTACTACATGCTGCGATTGGGCAACGTTTGCGGGGTTCCAAAAACTGTAGGAAGCGGGTGCTGTAATTCATCTAAGCTGAGTGTATGTTGTCACAGGGGGTTTACAAAGCTCGCCACAGTAATGCAACGTTACATAAGTTGCCAGCGCGCCGAGGTTATCTCCGAGAGTAGCAAAATGACTACAGAGTCTGGAGACTCCGGCCGAGGAGGTATCCACCATTGCGTTGACAACAGCGTGCCCTACTACGTACTTACTCACCGAGCCCTCCAAGCTGTGGACCAAACTTAAGTCTAGCCCAGCCTAAGTTGGCGACATGTAACACGAGGGCGTATTCGACCCCCTCCTTAGGACAATCCCCGGTATAAGTAGTATGGGACACCCCCCAGGAAATACCCATCATGATCTGTACTTTCCTTCCTCTTCTTTGACGTGGTACCCTCGTCGCAGATGAGCCTTCAGTTGCTTTTTCACGTACAATCCTTTGGGAAAATGTAGGACTGATACACGCATCAGGTCTCTAAGGTATTGCAGCTTCTTCTGCAAGATGAATGAATATACATGGAAAGCATTATATCACATGGCAAAAATTGTCAGGCCAGCTAGGCCGCTCACTGCTGGACATCCTCGCACTTGTCTATGACGTATCTCGATATCTAGCACCAACTTTCCGGAGGGCGATACTCCTTGAATTTGGTGCTAGATATCAAGATACGACGTGGACAGTTCGCAGGATGTCCAGCGACCAGCGGCCTGAGCGGCCCGACAATCTTTGTCATGCGATATAGTGATTGGCCAGTGGTTACATAGATATCGACTCGCACTGCTGGTCATCCAGGATGCTTGAGATCGAGGAGAAAAAAGCTATCCCCAACCCCAGTTGAACTTATGAGCTTCATTCTCCAGTTCATCCCGGAACTGCCCACCTTTTTTCTAACCACACATTCAACAGATGATTTCGAAGTTGTCCTAGTACATCTGACAGAGCGCTGGGACTGGATCGTCGCCACAGTACATATATACGATTTCTTTCTCACAAGTATCAGTTCCACTGTTTCATGCCTAGTACCGGATTTCGAGTGGGGCATGACACATGGCTTTCGGGCGCAGGCATGGATCGCTTTTGTGTGTGTGTTTGGCACTGTTTTTTTTTTTACTGATTTCTTATTGGAGCTGCCGGGTCTCGCGTCCGATGGTCGTAGGCTGCAGCCAAGGAGATAGCAAGACGGAACAAGAAGGGAAAGTCTCATCGACGCTGGGGTACATGTCTTCCGTGGGCTAGTCTCCTTATGTACCTGCGAAACACGCTCTCCGTCGTATGTCCTGCGTCCTGCTTTGTAGTATCAGCTCCGCTCCTCACTTTAACTTACGCACGCAGGTCTTGCGAAATCTCTCCAATCGGAGTTACAATACTCTTGTATGGCGTCAACGCCCATATGTTCTTCCCTCCCACTATATATACCCCAGGTTTCAATGAAAAAAAAAAAACAAGACTGAGCCAAGTATCACTTGTAAGATCGAGTCTACGGATGAGGGATTGACCGCAGAGCTGCAGCTGGACTACTTGCCAGTAAGTGGACCTGCGGGTACAGGACAATAGTTCGGTATGATCATAATCTTTGACGTAGGTCCACGACTGAGGACTTCGTTAATGTCCTGGAAAGTCTGACTGATAATTGTGCATGGAATAGTACTTATGCGGTATGTTGTTGGTCCCACTTAACACTCTGTCAACTAGTTGCTCGTTCACGAGCAGTATCGCGGGTACGGACAAGCCTTGCTCACTTCGACTCCAGCTGACGTCTTACATAGTCATCTCCGATGCAAGCTACAGCTGGGGTTATTGAGGTTTCGGTGTATGAAAACGTGCATGGATATCCAGGCTTGTCCGACTCGATACCCGAAGGGAGTGGTGATAAAGGTCTTCTCTATGTTCTAACCTACAATCCTTGATGATATGATCTTTGCACCCACCAACTCACCACCCATCCAATTCCGGAATAAATCCAATCAGTATTTTCAGTAGACCGATTGCTTTGGTGTACGTTGTTGCCGGTGTTGCCATTAGTCGTTGTATATACATATACAGTCCTGTATGTTTATAAGTGCTTAGTGGTCGAATTCCTCTCTCAGGACTTTCCCGAAATTGTCTGTTCTTTGTGTACTTGGCTGAGTGTTGCACGTCTAGGTCATTCACTTCCTCTCCCGATAACAGTGCATACGACTCGTCGCTGGTCTGAAGTTACGTAAACCTTGGGAACCGGAACTTCGTGCCTTGCACCGCAGCCCGTGGACGATTCGGTGACAAGTGTACTCGCTGCGAAACAGAGAACTACTTCTTTGGTGAGTCCACGGGAGCCAATGCCCTTGGGCCCACTCACCACCGCACCCGGAAGGCACCTCCATCCCCCGTGCCCCACAGCTACTTTCCGTCATGCCGTACCCAGCTTGGATATCCAGCCTCACCAGAGCGTCTTCCACACGATATAGGCATTGAGCTCTGGTATACGCATGAGATGATGTCAGATATCATCAGAGGCAAATCACACTACTGGAATGTCGGATGTCGGGTGGCCTCGCTGGGAGAAATGAACTTTGTCCATGGGACTCAAAGCCCAACGCCACGCCATCTGCAGGAGGGATATGTCACTTACTCTCGTGCCCACTTGAACTGGCAGTCTCCAGTTATCCCTGGCTTCCTACCCTACCGTACATCAACATCTAAATGGGGGAATGTCGGATCGTCCATTGGCCATTGACACGATATGTTGTATGCTCGAGAGATTGCTTGGCACTGCTGATTCTGGTTATGATAGACATATCCGGTCAGCGTGTTCGCATCTGTAGAACCGACTCTGCAATCGTCAACGTGAGAATACCAAATGGAAATACGTTTTTATGGCGGCAAGAGTAGTGGTATCTGTAGTGAACTAGGATATTCAAGTGGACATAGGAATGAGGGAAACCGAGTTGAGTCACAACCAATCAGCAACCGGCTGGTTGCGAGGCGGGGATAATTGCAGGAGACATGGGTGAGCCTATGAAAGCGCGGACGTTCTCAGCGTAGAAAGCTGCAATAAATCCATGGTACCCGAATTCACGAAGCAGCGACATGTCTGAGGCAGCGATGACGGAAAGATGAACTAGTGCGCTCGACAACCAGTTTCGGGAATTGAAAGTGAGATAGATAGTGGGATGCAGTCCCTTAGAATGCCACGTGTAGGCCCTCTTCTAGACAGACGGCTCATTAACAACTGCGCGGGGGAATCAGCTAACCGGAGAGAGACTCGTACACCTGGTTCCATTATAGAGAGACATGCAAGTAAGATCATAGCTATGCGGTTGTTGCCGGTGAAGAGACTCGAGAAGTGTCATTTGCATATAGGTTCTGGCAGCGGCTCCACGTCAGTTGCACTATGGGTGTTGTGGGAAGCACAAAGTCTGTGCCAGTTTACGTGTTGAACCGAAGACAGGAGTGAAAACATGGGTGGCGAACTCATTTCATTGAATGGCCATGCACTGCTGAACGTCGCGTAGGACGTCGAGATGATCAGAGGCTAGGAACAAGGCTGGCCTAATTTGGCATCTCCCGCTCGCTGGGTTTTTCGTCCCAATCCAAAGTTTAGACGCAGGTTCCGATCAACCAGCAGGCCACAGATCGTCGGCCAGTGTGCCAAGACACCTCCATGTAGAAGAGCTATGGACTCGGTCGTTTTGTGAGGTTGAATGGGAGGACACACACAACAGCACTTGCAAACTTTCATTTCTTCTCGGGCCGTCTCAACCTGTCCCTCCCATCCTGTATTGTGTGGACATACGACGCCAGCACAGAACTGGTAATTTTCGTCCATGTAGTTGGCCACACGGTCTTGATGGCATAGTAAGCAACACCTCATAGTTTCAACTTCCTCGTCGACCAGCCACACTTACGCAGCCTGCAGTCGAAGAATTCAGTAACACCATCCTCTTCTACCAATGCAGAATAAACACGAACGCGGCTGTGTGGCCGTTGAAGAGTCCGCTTATGACCATATTCATTCTACTAGTTCCCCCATCCCTGAGCAGTGGAACGCAAAGCCGTTGTCAATGCAAATCGGAAGCACGTGTCACATCCGAGAAGGAGACTAAGCAGGAGCAGGTTTCCCAGTCAGCGAGGCTGACAATGACCGTGACATTTTGCAGAGGATATCTATCGATGGAACAGCGCACCATATCTTATGAAGAGATCGAGTTGATGGATATGTGTACCTGGCATCCTGGCATTCCTGTGAGTGTATGCCCGTCGCATTTCCCATTTGAATATTGGACTCTACAGCAATACTGGCAGTGACTGGGGCAATGTTGCAGGGAATTCTACCAGAGAACAAGAGTAATGATTCCCACAATGCTGTCGGATTCATTAATTTACTCTCCCTTTCCCCTAGTCACCGCTCCGCCCGCACGCTCCAGGGTATCTGGTCGCACCGAACGACTCATCCGCCCACCCTCGGGGGCATCCGGCTCTCAATTCTTGGTTTGCTAATATAATTCCCTGCAGCGTTACTTTCATAATACGCTGCCCACCACTGAGATAACTCTGTGATCAGTTCACTTTCCCTACATGACCTATGATCGTTGCACCCCATCACCCTCTTCATGATGGCGAAACTCAAGCACTCACCCTGGGTAGAGCACTGAATCCTTTCCAACAGTGTCCCTAGTTAGGCTCGAGTATCTGCCATCCTCACACTCTAACAACCCACCTTGTTCAAGAAAGTCATCGCCCAGGGATCCCAGAATATGTCGAAACTGTCCACGGTTCCCGAAATGATCTACACAATTGTCCACGCCATGAAACGGAGCGAGCTGGCCATCAGACGACCGGGATTGTTGTCCTGTGCAGTGAAACTACTAGCACGAGTAGCATGCAACTTCTTGTTCCCAGTTGTGGAGGCGAGATCTTCCGCATAGATCATTGAATAATGCCGGGTACCCTTCCGCCACTACCTATCATATCGGCAAAGATGCTTACTCCTGGTGACACCCCAGTGCAGGCATTACCCTATTGTCACTGGATGAGTTTGGCCGGTATCGCGTGCGTGGTTCGTATATGAATGCTGCGCAGTTCCCCAGCTTCGACACTCATCGAAGAACTTCGGTTCAAAATCGTGGTGTTCAACAGACTCGCGTGAGCTATGATAATGACGATGTCAATGCCGAGGCGAGTCCCTGATTCCCAGAGTGCATCTCGTGTCTCTGGGAGTGCACCAGGACTTGTTTATTGACTGTGCTTCTCTGCATTGGTGTTTTGTTTTCCTGTTCAGCGATGACCATGGTGTAGTGCAAATGAATGAAGACACACCAACCACGATCAATTCAAGTTCCCTTACAACCCTGTGACGGAGACATGGCGTTCCAGGTCGAAGCACGGAGATGCAATATTCGTACTGACCTATCAATGATTCGCATGCAATCTTATCGACGCGTGTACGTTCGAGAATTGCGAGTGTATTTCGAGGAGCCTTGACTAGACAAACGGATAGCACCGCAAATTAGCAAGCAACTCCGACCCAAAGTCATACCGGCCAGTCAGAGTCGTAACTACGATTAAACGTTCGCAAAGCCCCACGGTGCGATCATTTCGATGGTGAAAAAAAATCCATTGTCTTCAAGTATGCCTCGTGCTCACACCGAGGGGCTGCTGTGAATGGTCGTAAATTTTTTTAACAAAAATGCCACAAAGAAAGTCCATTGTGATATAATACGACTCGCTCCCAGGCAGATATTCTAGTGTACAATACTGTCATCGTAATATAGTGCATGAGGAATAAGTAAGCTGACGAATTTTGTCCAGCGATAGCCAATGCCGAGCAAACAACCAGGAATTCGGTTGTGATTGTTGCGACACGGTGGCAGCAGCGTGTCTCTGCTCGGCAGTGGCGAGCGTCGACGCCTCGTTGACACTGACGTACTGTCACTTAGTGATCATGACAGCTGAGGACATGAGTACTCACAGGCGAAGCCCCTGTACCTCGTTCCCTGTTTGCTGGTCTTGCCTGAAGTCGGTGGGCAGTCATCTCGGAACACTTGACATGAGTGGTGGCGCGGTCGAGTATGGAAACCTTGCTGGGCTTCTGGCTGGTGATTGGAAGGACATCCTTGAGCCGGTGGTAACCATCGCGGAATCCGTCGTGATGCCTTTGCTCCGACTCGATGTGCTGCTTGCGGATGGTCTCGTAGGGAGCATTGGTAGTGGTGGAATTGCTGGCGGCGGGCTGGCAGTCCTCGCCTTCATCGTCAAAGTCTTTATTAGGACACTCCCTGCAAGCGGACCTGGTTGCCCGGCAAGTGGCAGCAGCGAGAAGAAGCAGGGTCGAAGATCCTGCCGCGGTTGGAAGATGGAGTGAGAACTTCTGGTTCCAATTTGGCTAGGAGGTTCCACGGAGAGAGAGCTTTCGCCGGGGGTTTGCAGTAGTGTGCGAAAAACATCTCACAGCTCAGCAAATATGTATGTTCCATGAAAGGAAAGAGAGAACAGTGTAAAAAAACTCACAAGAGAATAGAATTTCCGATCACAGCGCACGAGGTATGTTACACACACACGCTAGTAGGAGCACAGGCCCCGGCATTTTGCGGCCCCTAAATTCGGCATTTACCGTTGACAAAGTTCGAAGGATGATAAAGTCTTGTGCAACGTGGCAGTGGTATGTACTGCTGAGCTGTGGTGTGTTTTCGCACAATCTACTGCAAACCAGTAGGAGGCATGCAGGCCCCGGCATTTGGCAGTTCCCTAAATTCGGCAGCTACCGTTGGCAATGCTAATGATTGGCCAGTGATTACCAGGGTTCCGGGCATGATAGAGTCTTGTGCCACGTTGCAGTGGTATAGTAAGTAGTAGGCGTGCAGGCTCCGGCATTTGGCGGTCCCCTAATTCGGCAGCTACCGCTGACACTGATACAGTCTTGCGCAATGTTGCAGGGTACTGCTGAGCGCTGGCTGAGCTGTGGTATGTTTTCACACACTCTACTGCAAACCAGTAGGAGACGTGTAGGCCCCCGCGGCATTTCGCGGTCCCCAAATTCGGCAGCTACCGTTGGCAATGTTAATGGTTAGCCAGTCCTAGTCATTACCCCAGTGGATATCAAGTCCAATTGCTGGTCATCGGGAACACTTAAGAAGGAGATAGAGGAGCAAACACCATCCTCAACCCGTCCTACCAACTTATGAACTTCACTCGCCAGTTCATCCTGGAACTAACCACCTTTTTTCTTACAATTCGTTCAACAGATGATTTCGAAGTTGCCCTAACGCGCCTGACGGAACATTGGGACTGGACCATCACCGCAGTACGTGTCTACGATTGCTTGCTCACGGGTATTACTTCCACTGATTCATGCTTAGTACCGCAGCTACCTCAGGTCTGCCCTTTACCCTTCTACTGAGTCACTCCTGATCAAGGCATCTTATCCATAGCCTGCCCACAGGCAACGATTACACGATCGTTTGCACACTTGTATTTCTTACCATCACACAAGGCATGCGCTTGCTTTACAGCCAGCTGACTGCTGGGCAACTGCAAGCAAGTCCATCCTCTTCTTGCCCGTCCCCGTCTTCATTTTTTGAGTGTTGCAGACCCTTGTTGACATGGTTGGCCCTCGCACTTTCACTCTTGTGACTGCCGTACCTTGCTTCGGAGTAATTGTCATCCCAATCGTGCAGATCCTCTGGATTGCTAGTTCTCCGATCACCGCACTTAGTCTCATGTTACTGATCGCCATCCCTATCATTATCCTTCCCTTGGCGATGCTTTGCTTTGTGAGAGCTCGAACTCGGCGATCTGATGATGGCCAGGCTTAATAGCGGAGGGTCCACATGCAGTGCTCGTGAATGTCCCCTCCATATTCTCGATGATATCCATTATACCTGTTATCTACGAGGCATACCCATGTAACAACTTATTCACATTCACCCCTTTTGGAGATCCTTTCCAACTATGTCCAGTCTCCGCGTACAAACGATCCTCCGGTTATTTCTTGCCGCATAGTGTAATGTTCCTCCACCATTAGATTGCCGAATGGAAGTAAAGGAGACCTTCCTACGACATACCTGACCGCCCCGGGCCGTAGGGCTACTTGTCCCAAAAATGAGGAGTTCAGTGCAACGGTGGCGTCCACCAGTCACTGGTCCTGTATGTATATAATTCCCATCAGGCTGATTCAAGGTAGAGTTTCGCAGATCGACGTTGGCACAACGCTAGTAGGTCACTCACGCCTTTTGTATCGCGTAGCCGCAGACCACCCAAGCACGTCGGGACTGTAAGTTGACGGACCGTGATAGCCCTAGTCAGCGCCCAGTTGCTTGTCATTTGTTAGAAGACGATATCGTCACTTCTCATCTCCACCGCCTTTCATGACGCAGCTAAGCTTTGAAGCGGACACGAGAGTCCGAAGTCCGCGGAAGAAGACTCACCATGCTTACATAATCATGGACTATGGTTTTCTAGTCACTCATTGCCCATGAACTCCTTCTCTGGCACTGTGGTCGACGCGGCCTCATGACAGCAGTACTCCCCTCGCGTCGAACAACACCGCGGTACATGGACACCCAACTTCCGTGCCCGACCCATACTGTGAAGGAAATTAGTGACAAAACCGGGCAAAATTATCACGTGTAGGTTTGCATGGGAACAAACCCTCTTCAAGATGAGGGGTGGCACGTTAGTAGCGAGATGCGCGTAAGAGCATTACACCCTGTTTTCTGATGTCATACGAGGGCTGCTAGATTGGGAGAGTTTGAGATGACGACTCTTGGCCTTGGATGAGACAGCTGGCTTTGAAAATGGCAACACGTAGTCTGGAAGCACTCCTAAACGCTACTGGATCCTAGTTTGGTCAACACTGTGCCCTTAAGCCGTTTATCATTAGTATCCATTCGCGATGGAAAGTTCGGAAGTAGGAACGAGTGATGGTTAACAGGACCACATTCGCACCCAACCACTCGGTCCTCTTGTCATATTTCCTTTCTATCAGCAATGTTGATTGTTTAAAAACGATGAGGATAATCCAAGTGGATGGGGTAGTTGGCCGTCCCGCCGGGAGAGGCGTTTGAAAATAGGTGAATGCTCTCATTCGTGTTACTCACTTTTCCTGGTCTAGCAACGCGGCTCGTCCTGCTTCCTCGGTTGTCCATCCGGTCACACTCGGGAGGCAGTCATGTGGTGTTCCGTGTTCTCAACCCTTGACTGTACATCATCACGGCTATAGTGCATCGGTCGCTCGGATGGTTGCCGGTTATTCACGGTCCAGGTGGTACATCTGCGGTGTGAAGAGTCGCCACGATACCAGCCCCCGATGGAGCATGTCTCGGATATGGGTGCAGCGATTCCAACCTCTATATATCCTTACAGCTGGTTCAAGAGAAGGCATCATCGTACTGTTCTAATACTCAGGCCTGTATGTGGCCCAAGAGACTCCAGCCGTTTGCGGCGTCGCGAGTATGAGTCAGTTTTCTATGACTGTTCCGACTTATTGACAAATACACCGAGAACTTTACAAGTGAGCGTCGATTTCCTGGTAAATACTTCACAGACATCTTGAGAATAGTGGCGCATTCGTTGCGGTCAGGAAGACAAGGTAGCCTTTCTACTGAGGTGAGTTCCTTTGAATTCGTTTTCCATGTTATTCGTTCCCGTTCGACTCCCTGGTAGCTGGAGGAAAAGGACATCTTGCTTTCCTGATTCTTCTGTTTCTCTACCAATACCGGGAATGTCTCTCAGCACCCAATTGTTGTCCCGACCCGCAACACAACCTCTCGTTCTGCTGGATCAGTTGTCTCTTGTTTGTTTCCACTCTCAGTCAGTAGATCAACGTGCCGCCTCGGTATCAATGGCAACCACCTCACGCTTTTCAGTTGCAACGCACAGGTTAAACCACTCCAATTTAGGCGCAGTTGAGGCCGCTCGATGGCCAGTGTCGGCGAGCGTATCTGCACCCTCACCTTCCCAATGGCGTTAAGCGCGCAGTCACCTGTGCACTCGTGCGTGCTCGTCGCTGAAACAAACGTCGCCCTCAGAAAGTCGCCCTTGAGCAGATGTAGGTAAGCCCTTTCATCCGTTGCTCAAGACATGGCTACCATACCTCATGGAGGTGGTCCGTCACTAGGTACGTAGCGAGTTCAATACTTATTCTGACGAAACCGTTTGGTTCAACAAGGTCAGCCGTTAGCCGGTGGTCGCAAACTGAAGGGTGGATGTATATTGCAGAACTTGACGTCAGTGACGTGACGATGCAAAGTGCAGATGAACGGCAGTCCAGATTACTGAGAATCGAGGGCCGATCTCGCAACGTGAGTCGGTGGAAAGATCTTAAAACTGTTTGTGATCTCATGCAAACCTCTACTACGGCAGCGTGGGGCACCAGTGTCTTGCCTCCGATGATGTCTCGGAGAGCGCATTCCAGACTCCACACAGCATGCCACCATGAGTTGGAGCCATTTATTCGAGGGCCCACAGCAATATCAAATTCGACGACGTTATCGCTGTCTTGGGAGGGCGGCGGTTGGAGGTTGGCCCATGACAGGTCTCCAACTTCGCAAGTTGAAAGGCAGGGATACAGTGGATATTTTTCGCCATCAGCCATGGACCTTGTTATCCGGCTAGCCTTGCAACTCACCCCTTGTTCCACTACGTGCACGACTGAGGACTTCGTTAACGTCCTGGAGAGTCTTAGCGAGAATTACGCACAGGATAGGACTGATGCGGTATGTTGGTCCCACTTAACGCTCCACCGACTCTTGCTCATTCACGTGCAGTATCGAAATTACCTGAAGTATGCTGCCATAGTTGGATACCGTGTTATTGTTACCAAAACGTTGTTCATACAGCCGAAACCTTCGCTCCCACGGCGCCCATGTGGTGTTGTGCACGTTAGTGTTTCTCCTCGTGGTGGAGTGGATGCACTTTCGTCACAGTAAGCTGACCTCTGATGAATTACGAGTACGACGTCCTCTCCCACCTTACTATCATATTGATCGAACCTTCTACAGAAGCGCATGCGCGTTGTAGGTCACCGTACCTTTGCCGTCTTTGTTACTATACCTCGCCTTGGTATGATCGTCGCTCATGCGGTCGACATCGTTGTAGTCGCACTGGGCTCTCCGGCGCTCATGTTTAGCCTCATACTGACGAGCATACTACTCGCGCTGAATCTCCCGTTGCTGCCGTCAGGCCTACCAGGACGGACTACCCATAGACCGGGGGAACGCCCGCCGGCACGTGCGGGAGCTGAGCCGATGACACTGCGCATAGACAATCCCTTTGAGGATTACAGAGTACGAACGAGCCTTTTTCATAGCGACTCCGGCTGATGTCTTACGTAGTCACCTCCGATACAAGCTATAGTTGTGGATATTGAGGTTTCGGCGTATGAAGACATGCATGCGTGTCCAGGCTTGTCCGACTCGATACCCGATGAAGGTGGTGGAAAAAGTGTTCTCTATGTCTTGTCCTGCAGTCCTTGATGATGTCATTTTTACACCTGCCAGCTCACCCCCCAGGCTCGTCAGATACTATAATAGATTCAATCATTAGTTGCAGTTGGCATGGGTTTGATGTACATTATCGTCGGTGTTACCTCAGCCGCAGTGTACATACATACAGTCCTGTATGTTTGTAGGTGCTTAGCAGTCGAATTCCTCTCCTAGCTTTCCTAAGATATCTGTTCTTTGTGTCATTATTCACGTCTAGGTCATTCGTCTCCTCTCCCGACGACAGTGCTTACGACAGGCCACTGGTTCGAAGTCGCGAAAAGCTTGGGGACTGGAACTTCGTCGCTCGCACTGCGGCCCGTGGATAAGAACAGCGTCTGGTATCCAGTGACAAGTGTGCTCGCTGCGAAACAGAAAGATACTTCTTTGGTGAGTTCACGGGCGCCAACTCCCTTGGGCCCACCCATCACCATACCCGGAAGACACACCATCCCAGCTGCTTTCCGTCATATCATGTCTAGCATGGATACCTGGCCTCACCAGGGCATATTCCGAACGAGATAGGCATCAATCCTGGTATTCGCAGCTCCTGGAAACTGTTTCTGTAATATTGCAGACGACGTCCGACATCGTGATGGGCAAGTCACGATACTGAAATGTCGGGTCGCCTCGCTGTGAGAACTGAACTTCGTCCACGGGAATCAAAGCCTACAGCTATATTATCTGTAGGAGGGACATGTCACTTACTCTCGTGTTCGTGCACTCGTGCCCCGTTGACCCGCCAGCTGCCTCCTGTCCTAGTTACCCCGGGTTCCCTATCCTACCGTGCGTCGTCATGTAAATAGGGGAATGCCGGATCGTCCATTGACTGACGACACCACAAGATGGATGCTCGAGAGATTGCTCGGTACTTCTGGTTCTGGTTCGGATGGGCATATCCGGTCAACGTGTCAGCATCTGTGGAACTGACTCTGCGACCGTCAACGTAAGTAGAGCCATTGCAATACTAATGGCTTGTACGACGGCGAGAGCGGGAAGACCAGTGGTATCTACAGAGAACTAGGACGTCCAAATGGGCCAGCAGTGAACAGAAACGAATTGAGTTACAACCCTATCATCAATCAATTGATTACAGAGCGGTGCATCCACTTCAAAACCACTGGAGATATGGGTGAGCACATGAAAGCGCGGCCGCTCTCCGCGTAGAGAATCGCAATGAGTCGAATTATACCCATGGTATCTGAGTTTACGAAGAAAAGACACCTCTCAGGTAGCGGAAACGGAAAGATGAACCTGTGTGCTCGATAACTAGTTTTTGGAAGTGAGAGCGTGACTGTAGGCCCTTTTCTAGAGAGACGACTGACACTCATTAGCAGATGCACGGGAGGGATCGACTGACTGGGGGAAGACTCGTGCAACCGGTTCCATTAAACAGAGATAAGCGAGTAGGAGCACAGCTGCGTGGTTGTTGCCGGTGAAGAGCCTCATTTTGCATACGTCGGGAGCGCGAAGTCTACGTCTTGGACCGAGAAAGGGAGTGAAGTCATGAGTGGCAGACTGGTTTGTGTCACCGAATGCTTGTTGCGCTGCTGAACGTTGAGGCAGGTGAGGTCATAGCGGGTGGTGGTCACGAGGCGTAGTGCATATGGCGCCGAGATGATCAGAGGCTGGGACACGGCTAGCAAGTCTTCGTCATCATCGTCAGAGTCCTCATTGCGGGACTCCCTGCAAGCGGACTTGGTTGCCGAGCGGTTGGCAGGAGGGGCGATCAGGTCGAAGCGGTGGGACCAGGCGGAGGGGGAAACGGCGGCTGCGTAGCAGGGCACGCTGTAAGCTGATGCCATTCCACGAAAGGAAAGAGACCCTTCGAGTGTGGGTGTGTACATTGTGCATGCCTCGTGCTGTTGGGTTTAAATTTGGTTTATACGAGACTAATCGACCGGGTGCCGCTTTGGTCATAAAGTACCTGCCCTCTCCGCCTTCGCTCGAAGCTTACAGCCACCCATGGCTTTACCTCTGCGTCATCTCGGCGTCATCCATCCTAGATCTGAACTCCGTTGCCTGCAAGCGGAGCTGATGGTCAACCTTGGTGAGATTGCGGTTACAGGGGCTTGCTTCACCCCTCCTGACCTGCTCCCGCATCTCACTAGGTAGGCTGGTTCACTCGGGTTTTTCTTTCCTCACCCCTCCTGACCTGATCCCACTATCTCGATAGCCTAGCGTAGCTTTTCGTTTACCCGTCCCTCCCACCACCACGCGTTTGTCTCGCATTTCTTATGTGCTGTCTTTGGCATCTCGTTGTGATGTTACCTACTGCCTTTGTTTGTGTCTGTTTTCTATCAAAATTCCAGATGGGCTGCAGATCACGCAGCCCGTTTTCGCCTACTCGCCCTTCTCTTGCCCCTGTGCGGTACTCCGGGTCGATTAGTGGCCGGAAATTCTAGTCCCTCCGTCAGAGCCTTCTGTGCGAAAAAAGGATATCAAACGCATTTGATGTGAGAGGGTTCGGCGTCTCGCCGGTGGTGAATCTCTGCATTCCTCGACCTCCCCTCCTTGCCTATGACGCAGCTCACTTACTCTCCCCTTTCTCCCAGTCACCGCCTCGCCTCCGTGCCCCGGATACTATCATTCCACCCAGCACATCCACCCCATCAACCTCTTCATGGTGACGAAACTTAAACACCTTTGGCGTAGAGGTGAATACTCGCAACAAACTTAGTTAGGAAAGGAGCGAGCGTCTCTATCGTTGCACCCATGTGGAGCAAGCTCGCTGCGACATTGAATGAGTTCGAGGTGCGTTGGTTAACCGCTTCAGGGCATCGTCGCCCCGACTGACCTTCAAGCCATGTGTGTACATATGATCGGTCTCTTCCCCAATCTCCACCCAGCTCTCTGCGCCTTTTTCATCTCACTTAACACCGTATGTGCCTCTGCTGAAGCTCTGGCAGCTGTATGCGCCTCAAGTAGTGGCCAAGTTCCTGATGATGCGTTTGCGTGCGCTGGTGCCTCTTTGCCAATATACCTTATCAGCATGACTGCCGAAGGTTTCGAGCGGGACATGACGGGTGGCGGTTGGGTGCAGGTGTGGACCGCTTTTGTGAGCATGCTTGCCACTGATTTTTTTTAATTTTGATTTCTTATTGGTGCTGATCTTGCGTCTGATGTTCATAGGCTGCAACCAAGGACAGAACAAGAAGGGAGAGATTATTCTGGTTTCATTACGCTGGGATACATGTCTTTCGAGAACTACTCTTCCTACGCATCTACAAAACACCCTCTCTGCGGTACGTCCTGTATCCTGCCTTGTCGGCCCCACTCCTCACTTTTGGCCCCCGCTTGCAGGTCTCGGGCAATCTCTCTGATGGGAGTTACTCTTATACGGCATCGACGTCCATATCTTCTTCCCTCCCACTATGTATACCCGGGTTTTGATGAAGTAAACAAAACTAAACCAAGTATTACTCACAAAATCGAGTCTGCAGGTGAGTGATTAATCGCTAAACAAGCTGCACTTGGACTCCTTTCCGGTAGGTGCTCTTTCAGATGCAAGGAAAATGTTCGGCATGATCTTCGACATAGGTGTTCAGCGTGGCTACAATCACCGCCAACCTTATCACGAGCCTACTCTGCGCTTTGGCAAGAGGCTCTGCACCGAAGAGCAATGCCTTTGTTGACACAGTGCTTGACTTGGTCGCGTGGGTGAGTGTCTTTCTCATTCTCATCATTTGTAGGTATCGTTGACTGGGGAAACAGATTGGCGAGCCCATTTGGAAATAAACGAGTTATTGCACATTGCCAAGAGTACAAGGTGTACTTGGAAAACAAAGGATTTTTCTCTGTATTAAAACAATCGCGCCATAAGGACTTCGGTGACATTTAATCATACTCTGACTGGCTTATACGATTTTGTGTTGGAGTTGCTTGCTAAGTTGCCACGTTGTCCTTTTATTGAGCCAAGGCTCCCCGAAATACATTCGCTGTTCTCGGATGCATGGGTGTCGAAAAGACTGCATGTGAACCATTGAGACAAGGTCGGTGTTGATATTGTATGATCTCACGTTCGCTCTGTAGTGTGACTTCTCGTTCAGTCAGACCACGCTGGGGCTTGCTTCCGAACGGCCTTTATTCGACTGGTAGCGACCAGATGATGTGGTGTGTCTCTACGAGCAGCCATACGGTGTAGCACGATGGGGACGCCACTCTGGGAAGGGAGCGAACGACATTCAACTTTCAAGGTCACCACTGCAATGCGTCTTCCATTGGGGCAGATGCATGTTTATCTCAGAAATCCCCCGCGGGTCGTTTTGTATGTCAAATGATCGAGTATCCACGTCGGCGTGGAATGTTTTTGTGTTTCCAGTCTTTTCACCCTCTGTCAAGGTAAAGTTACCCTTACGTCTGTTATAAAATACAGCATTTTAAGGGGGGCCAGCCAGGCAAAGGAATGATGAGTGTCGGGATGATTTTCTTCCTCAGTAGGGCCCCACTAAGGTTGTCACTAGCTGAGAAAACAGACTTATCCACCAGTGGGAAGAACCTCCGTCGACAAACAAGTCCCCACACGCTCCCAGAAACACGAGGCGATCCTTGAAACTCAGGGTCTCTCTCGGCATCAACACAGTCGTTATATTCACGGTTGACCTCATTGTGGTTCGTCGTTACAGTGAGGTTCGCAGGTCACCGGTGCCACCATCAATGCCTGATATAAGGTTTCCGCAGCACATGCTGCACCGTGGGCTGGTGATACTCCGGCTCTCGAAGGAAACTGGAATCAACCTTGCGCCCATTTCCATTCCAGAAATTCCATGCATTGCCATCTCACCTGCCGTTTGAAGCTTATGGTCATCGTTTAGATCACGGGGCGTTCCGGAGTCTCCCGATATACAGCAACCAGATGAAGGACTTTGTTCACAATTGCCGAGGACTGTGCCTCCTTTTAGAACCTCCAATAAACCCTCCCTCGTTCACGATAGCGGTAATCCGTGTTACCCGATATAGGCAAAGCAGGGGTGACCTAACGTTCAGTTCAGCCTGACCATGCATCCTGGCACAACAACCTCGTCGAACAGGGTAACCAGTGCATCACCAATATATTAACATGCACTCAGGTTGGTCGTCCAAAATGCTCAAGAGGGAGAGATAGAGAGACGGACACCATCCCCAACCCACCCCACCAACCCATGGACTTCATTCGCCGGTTCATCATGGAACTGCATACCTTTTTTCCTACCATACATCCAACAGATGATTTTGAAGTTGTCCTAGGACGTCTAATGGAATGTTTGGACTGGACCATCGCCGCAGTGCGTGTTTTCGATCGCTTGCTCTCAAGTATCAGTTCCACTGATTCATGCGTAGTATCGTAGCTATTTCAGGTCTGCCGCTGTCCCTTCTGCCGAGTCATTACTGAGCGAAGCATCCTATCCATAGCTTGACTGCAGGCAGCAACTACACGACCGTTTGCACACTTGTATTCCTTACCATCACACAAGGTGTGCGCCCGCTTTACAGCCAGCTGACCGCTGAGCAACTGCAAGTAAGTCCATCCTTTCATTGCTCGCTCCTGCCTACATTTGAGTGTCGCAGACACTTGTCGAGGTGGTTGGCCCTTGCGCTTTCACTGTTGCGACTGCCGTACCTTCCTTCGGAGTAATTGTCATTCCAATCATGTAGATCCTCTGGATCGTTAGGTCTCCTATCACTGCAGTTAGTCTCACGTTAGTGATCACTGTTCCTATCGTCATCCTTCCCTTGGGGGTATTGTGCGTTGCGAGAGTTCGAACGCGGCGATCTGATGACGACCAGAGTTAATAGCGGAGGGTCTGTATTCAGTGCTTGGATTCAGTGAATGTCCTCTTCATGCTCTCGATGGTATCCATTATACCTGCTATGTACGGGAAATATATATGCAGCAGCTTAATATGCTCAAACTTTTCCAACCCTGTCCAGTCTTCGCGTGTGAAGGATCCTGCTACCTCTTGCTGTATGGTTTTCCGTGGGAAAGGGGAGGAGGGGTAAGTGAACCAGGGGCGAGGGGAGTTGGGTGGTCGAGGAATGCAGGGAGGGTTCCACGATGCCGAAGGACACAAGGAATCAATCTTACTCATCAACCGAATGCCCTGATATATATTTTTTCTAAGTGTAGAAGGTTCTTACGAGGGACTAGGGGTTCCAATCACAGCACGACGCAGCACCTCCCCCAGTGAGCAAGAGGGTAGAGGGCCGCCACCCCGTATTTCTTTCCTTGCGTGGAACGTGTGTGCTGCCTGCCCTGTAAGCAGGACATAACAACAGAGTCAAATCCACGATCAAGTTGTCCTCCCAGTCCCCTCCCTTCATGTTATCCCCACGCCTCCCATCCGCCTCCTCAATTCAGTGTCCCCTCGTTTCCCCCCCCTCCTTCCCGCCCTTTCCCTTTCTTTTGTTTCTCTTCTCTCTTCCTTTCCTTCACTTGTGTGCAGGTTTTGTGCGGCTGAGTCGTATCAGTGGTTCATCTACTTCATCCCCTCCTCCTGAATTTGACTTGTTGAACTTGACCGACACGATCGGCGAGTACTTCTCGTCCCCTCCCTTTGCCACTGCCTCTCAAGGTCGTCCATATACGCCTCCGGACAATAGCATCTAGCCCCTTGCTGTCAACAACATCAGTGCAGGGGAGTTGTCCTCGGACTGCCTCAGGTCTGGTAGGCGCAGCCGTGGTGGTGGTACTCGCTCCCCAGCCTCAGTTTACGGTGCCTTACGCAGCCGCCGTTCCCCGCTCCCATTGCTTCAACGCACCCGCTCGGCAACCAAGCCCGCTCGCAGGAAGTCTCTTAACGAGGACTCTGACGATGATGACGAGGACTTCCATCCTGCCACGAGCAACTCCAGCACTCCTGATGCACCACACGAGACCATCTACAAAGCAGGACATCGAGCCGGAGCAGAGGCGTCGCGACGAACTCCGGGATGGTTGCTACCGGCTCAAGGATGCCATTTCAATCACCAACCAGAAGCCCATCGAGGTTTCCCTCTTCGACCACGCCACCCTGTCAAGTATCTCGACATGACTGCCCAGTAACTTTAGAGCAAGGCTCGAGAAACAGAGAACGAGGTACAGCGACTTTGCACGTGAGTACTCATGTCCTCAGCTGCCATGACCGAATGCAAAATGACAGTACGTCAGTGTCAAAAGAAGCGCTGATACTGGGCGCAGCTGAGATTTCCGATCGTTTGCTTGACATTGGCTACCATTGGACAAAATTTGTGGACTCCTGGCCGTCGGTTTACTTATTCCTCATGCACTATTTATTGCGCACGGATGGCAGCATCGTACACTGGAATACCCGCCTGGTCGCATTATATCACGATTCGCAGCAGCCCCTCGGTGTTATTCAGCTGTCCGTGAGTGCCAATTGCTCGCAGCGTGATTCCTACGTCCCAGGTTGGCCGGTAGTCGGCCTGTTGGTGGGTCACTGTGCTTGAGCTGCAGTTGTCAACCAGACGATGAAGAATTGGAACTCGCAGAGTCGGTTGTAGGATGATTCAACGCAACGCCGACACAAGATCGCGAAGCGCTAGAGACATCGTCTGCGCCCTCACGTGAGTGGCGCACACATCCCGATGTACCCGTGTGCGCTTCATCTTTATTATTATTATTATTATTATCTTGTCGCTTTGTCGATCTTCTCTCGTTCTACATACTTCCAATACGCACTTGCAGGCGACGACCACTTTGCTGTGGTTGCGTGCTTCGTGCGTACTAATACACCGGCATTCATTTTCATATTATCCGCAACCTCTGGCGTCTACCGCATTGCTATGACTTGGTGTCCAATGTACGTCTCGAGGACTGCGTGTGATTGTCCTCCCACCTACGTCACGAACTGGGCCCCTCTTCTGCGCTCGCTTCACGACACTTACCCGCTCTCTTACTCTCCTCTGATTATGTCAGCGAGAGAGACTCCCTAACTGGCCTTCCTTTATCGCACGCATTGAGTGGGTGTGGGCTGTGTGTCACTCACGAGTCAAGGGTATGGTTGGGCGAATTGTAGACTCCTCGACGGTGAGGTAATGCCCTTTGCTTACTTCTCATACCACGCTCATTTACTTCAGTTAGCTTGCCCCTTCGACGACATTTCGCAAGTCGAACGTTTGATAGAGCGACGCTTGAGCACCTGAGTCCGGTTTTTGTGGGCCAGGAGGGATGGGATAGTGGAACCTGTGGTTCTGGTAAGACTGAGTCTACGAACGAGGGATTGACCCCCGAACAAGTTGCAGCTGGGCTCCTTGCCGGTAAGAGGTCGTCCAGATGCAAGGAAATCGTTCAGTATGTTCATGACCTTCGACGTAGGTGTTCACCGTGGCGACCACCATATCGCTGCTGAGCTTATCGCGAGCCTGCTCCGTGCTTCGACAAGAGGCTCTGCGACAAGGAGCAACGCCTTTGTTGACACAGTGCTCAACTTGGTCGGATGGGTAGGCATCCTTGTTGCTCTCATCATTTGCAGGCATCATTGGCCGAGGAAACAGATCGACATGCCCGTTTGGAGAAACATCACCAAGAGCACAAGGCATACTTGAAGAGCAAAGGATTCACCTCTGGATCGAAATAATCGTACCGTGGGGGCTTCACGAACGTTTGATCGTACTCTGACGGACTTTGGGTTGGAGTTACTTGCTAAGTTGCGATGTCATCCATTTGTTTAGTCAAGGCTCCCGGAAATATACTCGCAATTCTCGAGTGTATGTGTGTCGATAAGATTACATGCAAATCATTGAGATAAGGTCGGTGCTGATATTATATATCTCACATTTGTCCCACAATGTGGTTTCTCATTCAGCCGGACCACGCTGACGCTTGGTTTTGAGTGGTCTTCATCCGGCTGGTGGCGGCCAAATGTCCTGCTTTGCCTCTGCAAGCAACCATACGGTGTTCACGAGGCCAGGGTGATGCTGAAACACTACAGGGGTGCTGCCCTGGGAAGGGAGCGAATGAACACTTGGGTTGTGTAGTAGAGGTCTGCCGTTGGGGTAGATGCATGTTTACCTTAGAAATCCTTCGCCATGCCATGTTACTGTGGGCTGCTCTCATGCCTCCAGTCTTTTTCTCCTCAGTGAAGGTAATGTTGCTACTATGTCTCTCTGTTATAGGATACAATATTTCAAGTGGGGGGAAGTCAGGTGAGGAAATGGTGATTACAGCAAGCTTCTTCTGCGCTTCGACGTGAAATGCCATGCCTTCGTCACACGCTAGTGGGGGTATCAAGTTTGATTGTAGTCGGCTTATCCATCGGTGGGTAGAGCCTTCATTGACAAACAAGTCCCCGTACATTCCCAAAGATACAAAGCGACTCTCGAAACCGGGTCTCTCCCTCGGCGTCAACCCGATCTGCATATTCATGAGCATCAACCGAGCACCATGAATTTGGATTGAAGTTCCCCACTGAGTGGCGACGTCACCTTTTTCTTGATAGGCCTCATGTGCCTATGTGTCGTATGGTGGGTATTGGTAAGGTTGCCCAGGGATCTACATGTATGTACAGGCTAAGCACCGAAAGACTGGCTTGAGGGAGCAAGTGTTGGACTTGAAGCATTGGACAAACGGCTGTTTCGGCTGCTTTGGATGGTCTGTGGGAGGGAAAACATATGGAAGTAATGAAAGGAACTTCTCAACGGACGTCCCCACTCCGAACTGGTGTAGTGACTAGGTGCGAGTGGCAAGAGCGGAGAGGCGAGCATTTTCGCTTCCCACGCTTAGACTCTCTTCCCAGTGCGTTTCCTTCCTAAATTACAAGCAGCAATGTGGCAGCCCGTGTGCTTACACGGCGGCCATGATTATAGGGGCCCTATGGTAGCCGGGTCCGGATCCAACGGGTCACCTGTCACAGCCACGTCTGCGAAACATCTAAGGCACTCGCAACGTGTACCGCGCAGTGGATGCCACTTCTCAAAGGAAACCATGTACATACAGTGAGTGAAAAAACGTGTGCAATGTTTGGCTGTTTTGTACTAAGTCCGGTGTAGCGCCATGAGGCGTGGGAATCCTGCTTAGCCTTGGTGAGGTGGATGGTAGTACTTGCTCTTGGCTACAAAATGGTCCCAGGGTCACGTGATTTGGTGCAGTAGTCATTGAGATATGTCCATTATAAAACAGCTACACCATTGCACACGTTTATTCACTTTTGAAAAGTGAGGGGTATTTGGGGAATATCAGTACTTGGTATAGCCTCCTTTTGCTTTAATCACTGCCTCCACCCTCCTAGGCATGCTTTCAATCAACTTCTGACACTCTTCAGCTGGTATATTGTTCCACTCCACCTGAGTCCTCTCCCACAACTCCAGTATTCCCTTGGGAGGATGCTCATACTCTGCAAGCCTCCTCTTGAGGTAACCCCAGGCATGTTCTATGGGGTTGAGGTCAGGGGACTGTGCAGGCCATACCATAGTCCTAAAATCCTGCTCCTCTAGCCACTCCTTGACCTGTTTGCAGGTGTGCTTGGGGTCATTGTCCTGCTGGAAGATGATGTCAGGAGGATGGAGACCATAATACTCAAGGGAATCTTGTAGTTCATCCTTCAAAATTTGGAGGTAGAGGTCTCCGTCCATCCTACCATCAATCTTGGTGCCATACCCAACACCCTCCCAGGTCATACAGCCCCACATCATGAGAGACCCTCCTCCAAACTTCAGTGTCCCCTCTACTAGCCTATCATTCAGCTTCTCCCCTGGCTTTTTCCATGCCCATTTGCACCCATCTGACCCCAGGCGATTAATTTTAGTCTCATCAGACCATACCACCCTCTTCCAGTCCTCCAAAGTCCAATCTTTATGGGCATAGGCAAAGTCCAACCTTGCCTTGCGATGCTTGGCAGAGAGGATAGGTCGTTTTCGCTTTACCACAGCCTTCATACCAGTCTTCTTCAGGTGCTGGCGAACAGTATTTGGGTGGAGGGGCTGGTTGATGACATTGGTGAGAGTTTTGGTCACCTGCACAGCATTGTCTGCCTTCTGAGTTGAGATGAGGTGGATGGCATGGTGGACATTAGCAGGGGAAAGCTTGGATGGACGACCTCCAGTGGACTTCTGCAGGCTGGAACGCTCCTTGGAACGAAGTCTAGAGATGGTAGAGCGATGTAGGCCAGTACTGGAGGCAATAGAGGAAGGAGAATGACCAGAATCAAGCATAGTGAGGATAGTATTCCTTTGGGTGGAGGAGATGGATCTCATGGTGGTAAAGGTTGGAAATAAAGAAGCGTGTGAACTTGTTCAAACTCAGACACAATGTTTATATGTGTATCTTTGTTTGTAGGACCAAACAACCACAATTATCTCTTCATTTGACTCAGATTTTACTTCCAGCCCAAAAGTGAATAAACGTGTGCAATGGTGTAGCTGTTTTATAATGGACATATCTCAATGACTACTGCACCAAATCACATGACCCTGGGACCATTTTATAGCCAAGAGCGAGTACTACCACCCACCTCACCAAGGCTAAGCATGATTCCCACGCCTCATGGCGCTACACTGGACTTAGTACAAAACAGCCAAACATTGCACACGTTTTTTCACTCACTGTAGTACATGGAATCAACCTTGCACCCACTTTGATTCCAGAATTCCATGCAAGTTACTGCTGCCATACCCGCCATTTGGAGCCTAGTGTTGTTGCTTGGAACACGGACCGGTAACCATTTGAGGGCCGGCCGAAGGGTTCTCAGTGCACAGCAAGTCAAGGGTCCGTCGGGAAGAAAAATGCAGGTAAAGGTGCGCAACTCGCTCCCGATTTGTTTGTCTGACTGCGACACAGTTGCCGTCCGTATCGATACCTACACATTATCTGCTCCCGCTTTGTGGGACGTACGCGCAAAGCTCTGGATCATCGCAATATCAGCACTTGGACGTAAATCAATATCGGTGCTGGTAGTACACCCTTCGAGTACACGGTGTCGAAGTCGGTGCTCCGTAATGGAATAACGGGTCTCTGCATTCGCGTTCTGTGAGACCAGCAACTAGCCCAGGTGTACTACGGCATGTGGCGTGTACACTGATCTGTGACAAAACAATACTCAAATGTGCAAATTGAGATAATGCGCAGGTTTTGCGCATCAATATCTCAGTTCTGTAAATCTGGAAGCGTCGTCCGGTTGATGTGGTCACATCATTGAACGTGAAAAAATTCTCTTCCAATGCAATCCTCGGCGTCGGTCCCAGAAACGTTACATGATCTTCACGGTTCAACGGTCCAAAGCTGGCTGGAAAGAATGGAAATAGCCTTCTCTTGAGCACGCCTTTAGACGTGTCTCTTTGGAATGTCCCTAGTGCCTCCGATGGCAACGCCCACAGCCGTTGCCTGCACCACGTTGGTAGTTATATTCCTTGCTGTAGCTGAAGTTTCCAGAATCGTTTTCTCTCCAACCAACTGACTTTTGAAGACAGGTAAGTTGTTTTCAGCTTTTTTTACACCACCGATTATCGGCATTAATGGTGTAGTCGAGTATGTCCGGGGTTACGATAGGGCACGACTTTGCAGTACAACCCCATGTGCAACTTTTATTTACACCACGCGGCAAGAAATAACCGGAGGATTTCTCGTATGCAGAGACTGACGCAGCTGGAAAGAAGTTTGAACACGAGCAAGCTGTTACATGGGTATGCTTCGTGGATAAGGATATCAAAGCATAAAGGGGACATTCATCATAGCCAAGCACTGCATGGAGACCCTCTACTATCAGGCTTGACCGTCATCAGATCGCCGTGTTCGAGCTCTCACAAAGCAAAGCATCGCCAAGGGGAGGATAACGACAGGGATGGTGATCAGTAACATGAGACTTAGTGCGGTGATCGGAGACCTGGTAATCCAGAGGATCTGCATGATTGGGATGACGATTACTCCGAAGGAAGGTACGGCAGTCACAACAGTGAAAGTGCGGGGGCCAACCATGTCAAGAAGGATCTGCCACACTCAAATGAAGACAGGAACGAGAAACGGGGGGAAGGACTTTCCTGCAGTTGCTCAGCAGTCAGCTGACTGTAAAGCAATCTCATGCCTTGTGTAATGGTGAGGAATACAAGCGTGCAAACGATCGTGTAGTCGTTGCCTGCGGGCAAGCTATGGATGAGATGCTTTGATCAGTAGTGACTCAGTAGAAGGGCCGGTGGCAGACCCAAGGTAGCTGCGGTACTGAACATGGATCAGTGGAACTGATACTTGTGAGCGGGAAACCGTAGACATGTACTGCGGCAATGATCCAGTCCCAACGTTCCGTCAGACATACTAGGACAACTGCGAGATCATCCGTTGAATGCATGATAAGAAACAAGGTGGGCAATTCCAGAATGAACCGGTGAACGAAGTCCATGCTTTGGTAGGACGATTTGAGGGTGGGGTTTACTCCTGCATCTATTCTTCTTAAGCGTTCTGGATCACCAGTAATGCGGGCTGGTGCATAGGCAATCACTGGCCAATCATTGCTAATGGTAACTGCCGAATCAGGGGGAGACTAGTCTTTAGCCTCGTCTTCTACTCAAGTCGGACCCTCTTCGGCAGTTCGACAGAGGTGAATGAATCCCTTACGACATCCTGTGGCGGCCTTGCGTCTCCTTGGATTGAAATATCTTTGACCGGGGTAGTCCGGATTCTCACGTGGCAGTGTTACTGCATCACGATCCCGATTTGGATAATTGCCAGCGACCTTCCCCGTTCTCTCGCACAGATGTGTAATTCATTTCGTGGGCCACACATGGCCCTGTGGACCTTGTGGATACGGACACCACAGTGAAATTTATTTCGTTCACATGATCCGCTAGAGCATGAGAGAGCATGCCATGGCCCTGTGGACCTTACAGATATGAACACTTTGTGAAGTTTATTTGAGTCACTGGCGCCTAGCCTTCTGAATCTTCTGTTATGCCGCCGAAAAACTCGGAAGTGCAGAAGTGCAGACCGTCCAGCTTTCCAACTGGAATAAACTTCACTAAGAAGTATCCCATGGGCCGTAATGCTCTCTCATGCTCTAGCGGATCACGTGAACGAAATAAATTTCACTGTGGTGTCTGTATCCACAAGGTCCACAGGGCCATGTGTGGCCCACGAAATGAATTACACATCTGTGCGAGAGAACGGGGAAGGTCGCTGGCAATTATCCAAATCGGGATTGTGATGCAGTAACACTGCCACGTGAGAATCTGGACTACCCCAGTCAAAGATATTTCAATCCAAGGAGACGCGAGGCCGCCACAGGATGTCGTAAGGGATTCATTCACCTCTGTCGAACTGCCGAAGAGGGTCCGACTTGAGTAGAAGACGAGGCTAAAGACTAGTCTCCCCCTGATTCGGCAGTTACCATTAGCAATGATTGGCCAGTGATTGCCTATGCACCAGCCCGCATTACTGGTGATCCAGAACGCTTAAGAAGAATAGATGCAGGAGTAAACCCCACCCTCAAATCGTCCTACCAAAGCATGGACTTTGTTCACCGGTTCATTCTGGAATTGCCCACCTTGTTTCTTATCATGCATTCAACGGATGATCTCGCAGTTGTCCTAGTATGTCTGACGGAACGTTGGGACTGGATCATTGCCACAGTACGTGTCTATGGTTTCCCGCTCACAAGTATCAGTTCCACTGATCCATGTTCAGTACCGCAGCTACCTTGGGTCTGCCACCGGCCCTTCTACCGAGTCACTACTGATCAAAGCATCTCATCCATAGCTTGCCTGCAGGCAATGACTACACGATCGTTTGCACGCTTGTATTCCTCACCATTACACAAGGCATGAGATTGCTTTACAGTCAGCTGACTGCTGAGCAACTGCAGGAAAGTCCTTCCCCCGTTTCTCGTTCCTGTCTTCATTTGAGTATGGCAGATCCTTCTCGACATGGTTGGCCCCCGCACTTTCACCGTTGTGACTGCCGTACCTTCCTTCGGAGTAATCGTCATCCCAATCATGCAGATCCTCTGGATTACCAGGTCTCCGATCACCGCACTAAGTCTCATGTTACTGATCACCATCCCTGTCGTTATCCTCCCCTTGGCGATGCTTTGCTTTGTGAGAGCTCGAACACGGCGATCTGATGACGGCCAGGTTTGATAGCGGGGGTCTACATGCAGTGCTTGGCTACGAATCATTCTCTTTTGCCATTCCCAATCATCACTTTTGCTGTTTTATCCCTCATATAATGTACTTAGTATTACCTGAAAACTTATCACACTTTTGTCTATTGAATAAGCTCCGTAAGAAAATAAGTAAATGAAGATGCAATGGTAGTGTCGAGGTGTGGTACCTAACCCAACTTCGGGGATATGTTTCTCAAATTACTCAGCTCAGATTTGAAGCGGGTATAGTTTGAATGAGGTGAGTGTGTTTAAATTTACT
Source organism: Pisolithus sp. B1 (assembly GCA_024663435.1). Lineage (NCBI taxonomy): Eukaryota > Fungi > Basidiomycota > Agaricomycetes > Boletales > Pisolithaceae > Pisolithus > Pisolithus sp. B1. The sequence continues at coordinate 268,215 of JANFAA010000027.1, read as the reverse complement.
GATGGCATCACTTTCTCGTAGCTTTCCCGAGATTTCTACTCTTTGTGTATTCTTAGCTCAGTGCTTCAAGTCTAGGTCATCCATCTCCTCACTTAACGATGGTACTTACGGCTGGTCGCTGGTCTGAAGTCATATAAAGCTTGGGAACTGAAACTTCGTCGCTTACACTGCGACCCGTTGACGTGAGCAGCGTCAGGTATCCAGTGACAAGCGTACTCACAGAGAGATACCTCTTTAGTGAGTTCAGGAGTGCCAACGCCCTTGGGCCCACTCGCCACTACACCCGGAACACACCTCCATCCCCCGTTCCCTGCAGCAGCTTTCCGCCATGCCACGCCCAGCATAGATATCTGGCCTCACCGGAGCGTGTTCCGCATGCTATGTATAGGTAACGAGCGCTAGGATACGCACCCCTTGCAAAGTGTCCCAGTAATATTGCAGACGACATCAGCCATCATAATGGGCAAATCGCAATACCGAAGCATCGGGTCATTTCGTTGGGAGAACTAGACTTCGTGCAAAGGAATCAAAGTCCACAGCCACACTACCTGTAGGAGGGATATGTCACTCACTCTTGTGCCCAATTGATCACCCAGCTTCCTCCTATCCTAGTCACCTCTGGGATCCCTACCCTATCATGCATCGTCATCTAAGTAGGAGAATGCCGGATCGCCCATTGGCCGATGGCCCGAGATTTCTTGGCACTGCTGATTCTAATTGCGATCGGCATATCCAGCCAGCGTTTTACCATCTGTGGAACTGACTCTGCGATCGTTAACGTAAGACTACCAAGTGGAAACATCGCAACACTAAGGGTTCGCATGACGGCGACGGTCGGAAGGCCAGTGGTAGCTGTAGTGAACTAGGACATTCAAGTAGACATAGGAATGAGGGGCAACCGAGTCGAGTTGCAGCCAATCAGCAATCGGCTGGTTGCCGAGCGGCGTATCCACCAGATAATTATAGGAGACATGGGTGAACGCACGAAGGCGCGGACTTTCTCAGCGTAGAAAACTGCAATAGATTCGTGGCATCTGAATTCACGAGGCAACGGCGTCTCTCAACGGTAGGAACGACGGAAAGGCAAACCAGTGTGCTAGACAGATGGTCTTTGGAAGTGAAAGCGAGATAAGCAGTCGTATGCAGTCCCTTAGAATGCCATGCATAGGCCCTCTTCTAGAGAGACGACTCGTTAGCAACTGCGCTGGGGGACCAACTAACTGGAGAAAGATTCGTACACTTGGTTCCATTATAGAGAGACATGCGAGTACGAGGACAGCCATGTGGTTGTTGCTTGTGAAGAGACTCGAGAAGTGTCGTTTGCATATAGGTTCTAGCATCGGTTCCGCGTCGGCAGCATTACGGGTGTCACAGTCTAGGGGAGCGCGAAGTCTGTACCAGTTTATGTGGTAAACCGAGAATGACAGCGGAGTCATGGTGGCGGATTGGTCTCATCGAAAGCCAATGCACTACTGAACATCGAGATAGGCGAGGTCACCATGGGTGCTAATCACGAGGCGCAGTGCATAGCACGCCGAGATGATCAGAGGCTGGGACATGGCTAGCCTAATTTGGCGTTTCTGGTTCTCGTCCCAAGACACTCCGATCAACTAGCCACTGATCATCGGCCAACGTGCCAAGACACTTCCACGCAGAAGAGCAATGGACTGTGTCGTTGAATGGGAGGACGCATACGACAGCGCGCAGACTTTCGTCTCTTCTTGGACCGTCCCAGCCTGTCTCTCCCTTCCTGCATGGTACGGGCGGATCGCATCCTCAACCATATTCGACCCATGCATCGAAGCTCGACGCGCCAGCACAGAGCTGGTAATCCTCGTTTCATGTAGTCCGCCACACAGTCTCGGTGGCGTACTAAATGGCACCTCATAGCTTCAACTTCCTTGTCTACCAGCCACATTTACACAGCCCGCGGTCGAAGAACTCAATCAGCCCATCCCCCTCGCCCAATGCAGGCTAAACATGACCATGGTTGCGCGACCTTACTTACCACCACATTCATACATCTAGTTCCATATCTCTGAGCAATGGGTCGCAAAGCCGCTGTCAATTCAAAATCAGAAACGCATGAAGAGACTAAAGAAGCAAAGGTTTCCGAGTCAACGAGGCCGACTATTGGCATGACATTTTGAAGAAGCTATCTATCGATGGCACGGTGTACCATATCATACGAAGAGATCCAGTTAATGGATATGTGTACGTGGCGTCCTTGACTGCATTCCTGTGAGTGTACCCCCGTCGTATTTCCCATTTGGGTATTGAACTCTACAGCAATACTAGCAGTGACTGAGGTCCTGCTAACGTACATCTTTGACACCGTGCCCAGCCTTCCATCTGGTTTGTCTGGTTCTAGTACAAACACTGAATGATCTCTGCATGATAAAAAGGCCACTTTGAACTCGCGTCTCCGCAACCTTCCTTGTCCACGAACGCTTAATAACTGACCGTTGCTATTAGAGAGATGGTTACCCTGGTGAATATGGAGCATAGAACTTGCTACCTCGTGGCGTTATTTTTCTTCGTCGCCTTCATCCTCTTGACCCTCACCGCCATCTCCCTCCCCGCCATATCTGGTATGGATATCACTCGCGTCAATATGGGAAGTGGCACGACACTAACTGCTGCAAACGAAACCGTCACCCAGCTGAGAGTAAGTACTTTCCTCCTTCATGCCTCACTTGCCCTCATGTCTTCACCACGCAACAGTTCGGTATATGGTACATGCTTTGCCACCTGTGTCTTAATCTGAAGGAGCTCACTTTTCCGATCAGGGCATACTGCTACGATCTCTCCAGTGGGACCTCTCAATGTGGCACTAGTGCAGGTGACTTCTGTCACGTTAACGTGGTCTTCGACTCCTTGCTTATCTCACTCGTTTCAAGTTTCAATCAAGGGTTACTCCGTGATTGTCTCCAACCAGACAGATACAGTGGATATAGTTGCGTCTTGGACTCGTGGCCTTACTCTCCATGTTGTCGGTACGTCCTCGCTTGCACCATCCTCTGAACACGGGCCTCATCTTTACCATGTGATCTAGTGGCTATAGCGACGTTTCTTGCGCTCTTGTTTTGCTTCTTCAGGCATATTTCTGTCTTTCTTCTCGCTTCCTCCGTCACTGCGTGTCTTTCGGCCATCGCCTCCTTCGTCGTTGACGCCATTCTTTATGAATATATCAAAAGTCAGATGACCGATCTTGGTTTTAGCGCAAATACCAAACCTAGTCATGGTCAGTACACGATTTCTTGCTCCCTTTTTACCAAGTCGTAATGCGAACCCAACCAGCTTTCTGGATAACTCTCGCCTCAGTAATCTTCCTCCTTGTCGGTGGAGGTCCCCTTTGGCTTGGTGGTTGCTGGCGTTCGTTGGCCAAACAAAAAGTCATAGTTGAGGTACCACGGGAAAGGGTAGTCAAGGGCAGTGCCGGAATCCCTTGGCTTTGCTAGGGGGCGTGCGGCTGTCGAGTTCAAGACGAATGGTGAAGGAATGAGATGTGTGCTTAATAATCACGATGGGAGGGAGAACCACGGGTACGATGGGCCACAACTTTGTAGGGACTGTTAATATTCGGAATCGGGATTATGATGACACCTCGATACTGTCGAGCTTTTAGACGTGGAATGTGATTTTAAAATTATTCTGATGGACAGGAATGGCAGACTTGTGTATTCTGTCTGTGTGGCAAAGCAAAAGTGGCATGAGATAGTGCGTGCCAAAGTGCACGTGTGGTACAACAAAAACAACGAATGGAGGAAGGGGCTACGTCAAGCATGGGGAGGATCAAGACGTATTATAAAACCGAACTACGAGATGACAGGACAGCGGGCAACCGACACACGATTCGTCGTCAAACCGCGAGTAGGAGCACAACACGTCTTTCCTCAGCGTGTATGACGAGTCGTTAAAGTAGCTCCCCTTCAGCACAGTACTCTTCCTGTATATTTAAAGTGAATTCTTCTCCCTCACCTCATCTGCAACCCCAGTCTTTCTGTCGCTACCAATGATGTTACGATTAACATTGACCCAGTGCCTCTGAGTTGAATCCGGATTTGGATATCGGCTGCCTTAGTTTGGGCCCTGTTAACCGTTATGTGGTGGTGGCACAAATAAATGGACACTCGTTGATGGATGTCCTCGAGACGTTCGACGTAGCGCAGTGGCACATCCTTCCGATCCAGAGGAACGGAGATCTCGGGGGGTGGCACGGAACAGAGTAAAATTGGCGGTTTGTATCCGCTAGTGATCCAGGAACTGCAACCGGGGTGCACGATTCACAATGTTGAAAATTGAAAGAGGCCAGTGCAGCCAGTACCTATCCGGGTTGAACTAGCTGGTAAGCTTATGGTGAGGACCGAGGTAAATCGGAATTCAAAGGCACATCACCCGAATGGTCGGTGACACACACAAATGAAGGTCTGACAAGGATCATAAAGTCAGTGGCCGATCTCTAGTGGTGGCACATGGCTTCTACTTACCCTGAAAACTGCCTTGCTGGAGCTGACATCGTGCAAGTGGTCGCAAAAGGATCATCGGTAGAGCTCGAAGTTGGGAGAATCCCCTTCAATCATTGTACCTTTTCAATGTTCTGCATGGCCAGTACGGCACCTAATTCTAGTTTCGTCGCAAGTCTGCTGTCCCTGCTTGGCCGGAAGATGAGCGACAAAGGCCTAGAAGCCAGCACTGGCAGGGACCATGAACACGAATGCAGATATAGGGTGATGGTGGCACCCCTGAATCCGAACATTCCGCTCTTAGGGGAAAACATCAGGGCTGCAAGTGGCGGTGAATGGATTGTCAGGGACCATTTCAGTTTCTAGAAATCCTTTGAGCAAATAGTGAGACAAACCTGGAAACCCGGTAAGCTTGTTGTTGAGCAATGCCGGAGACGTCTAATAAGAACTCAGAAGGCGTGCGGAGTGTAGCTTTTTCTAAGGGCAGCCCTACGACCGACCACTATTTTCCCAAGTCCGGAAACGAGAATTCCTAGGATTATTTAATAAAGCCTACGAACTGGGGTAGCGCAGAAGAAAAGGGGCCAGGCGCAAAACACTCTTGTTCCCTCAAGCGGCATTAACTATCAACACCCATTGAATTTTCGTCCATACCATAATTCTCATATATTCAATCATCTATCAAAATTCTTGATATCCACATCTCCCCGGGTCCGCATTGCCACCGCTCCTATTGAATGTCTTTGCGCCCTTGTGCGCTTTAGAAACGCACATCAGTTCCACATGAGAGCGCTAATAAAATCAGTTGGACTTTCTTCACGATCGGCCCAAGGAAGTGCGACGTCCACGTCGGCCACCGCTGTCGCTTGCACTGAAACAAGATGTCCCCGAGGCTCTGCTACAACCAGCTTGGCGGAAGCATACTAGTTACTCCAAAATACGACCTTCGTGTCCCACGATGGCGCAATGGGCTAGCTGGACAGGGTTGACTTTGGATCATGCCCACTGCCAACCAAATCCTGTGTCTGATAGGCGAAGTCCTGCACGTATGGCATGCTTCTCGGACCCTCGACACCCTTTCTGCCTCTCACCCATCGCTTCTCTGCTGCGACGGGTATTCCACGAGGGGGTTGGTTGCAACGATATGATTGACGCTGGGGGTTTTGAAACCAATCACTATTAGATCAACATCTTCTGCCTGTCCCACCAGAGCGCGGATCGTGTGTTGCGGACCGCGACCAAAGAAACGGCTAGCCACGCATGGTATCCCAATTTCGTCATTTAGCCCGTTGGCCATACTTCTTCCGCAACTTATAAGTATCTGCCGTGCTTGAGTTGGCGCTTTACGTCGACCTTCTAGACGCGCAGACCACGTGCAATACACCTCCGACCTACTTTGTCGACATCTCTTCTTCGCGCAATACAAGACTAACTATAAAGCGAATATTCACAGGAATCCCGAATGGAATTCATCAATGCAAACGCAGGTACGGTCATACGATGTGGTTACCCCTTCACTACCTCACTGCTGACCTCGTAACGAGCCCACCGCATGCTTCAACAAGAGGTTGGTCTTCAAGTACGGTGCCAGCGTAGCTGTTTCCACAAACTGACTTTCATTTTGCTGCAGTAAGTTATACACACGATCACCTAACGATTTTCTGTAGACGTAAGTTACGCCGCGTTCAGATAGAATATGCGGACTTCCCTACTGAAAGGTCTTAGTACTGGTCACTGGTCTGGACTCTGAAGTTCACGCTTTGAGAATGGTTGCACATTGTTGTCAGACCCACTGGCGACAAACGACTGCCCCTCAAAAGACACCTGTATATCTTACTGGAGTCATCTATGTTGCACTTAAATTGGATGGCACTTTCGCTCTCGTTGCCCGCCAATCACACTCAGTCGTACTTGGACGTCGAGGGGTATCCTGAGAGTAGCTTCACTGGCATTTACATCTTAATCATATCACTTTCCACCCGGCTGCACGCAACCCCGCACTCACCTGGGAATTACCATTGCGTTGCGAACGACGATACAGGGTATACGCGCACCTCAGAGACCAAGATTTGGGCGTAGGAGCGAAAGGCAACTTTCACAACGACTAGACTCCTGCGTGCAGCATGTGATGTAAAGGCTGATTTGTGAGTCCAATTTTTGTTCAGATCGACCAGGACAGAGCAGCATGCGGGCTTCCAGGGACGTGCCCGCCTAGGTCCGCGAACATTCTAGTCAAATCTCAACTATGACATATCTCAGCGTTGGCAAATCACTCGAAGACGTTGCTCCGAAGTTATGAATGATTCGAGGGTTCAAGTAGTACTTTCATGCATGCAGTTGGACCCAGACGCTGAAAGTAACACAAATTAGAGGACTTTTAGGTCAGTTCCACAAGAGCCGGTGGGATTGAGAAACAGACCGGAAGCACCCCGCACATGAGAAATGGTCGTATCGTACTCTTCCGCACGCTAGGCTATTAGCTAATACCTGCACTCGGGCAACGCGACGTTACGGTAATACTTACCTCAGGCTGAAAGTGATGATCATGAATCCCCCTAGGTCAACTGCGATGCGTGTCCATGATGTAAGGAAGGATATGCAGAGTGGAAGGAGGGAAGCCAGATATCATCTGTTTCCACCTGCTTGAATCTGCTACATTCACCTATACATGCTTAAAGGGCGCAGCAAAGTGGTATGCAAGTTTGTCCATGACCGACGGGAAAGTACTAGACAGATGGTAGTGGGAGTTGTCTTTTTCGCTGGGATGCTACCTAGCCATCCAATACCTGGACGATATGTGATGGACATGTAACATGCTCGATAAGAACGGCAGCGAAAAGCCTGGTATAGCGTGGCACTCGGGGAACCAGGGGTTATACAGAGGCCTGCGTTTCATTCTTGGACGATGGTGAAACAATAGCCAAACAGATCGTACAGAACGGCGTCAGACAACGAGAATGCGATCGTACCTTGGAATTAATAATTACAGACGATATGCTTTATGGAAAGCCCGGAAGATGATAGCAAGTTATTTCTCTAAGCCAGGGCATCCGTCCAATGATGTTCACCCCGCTGACAGCTCGATCGTGTATGAAAAGGTCATCGAGATACGCACAACCAACCTTGAACAAACCCATATTCTGCGGAAGCACTAGTTGGCAAGGATCCGCAAGATACAGAAGGCATTCGTGGGTAAAGAAAAGTGGCGGCCCGTGTTCAGATTTAGATGGTGGGTATGGCCTTTGGAGGAGAAGACGGCAGGGGATTTAGTGGCGGGAGTGGAGGGGTAAGTATCAAATGCCGCCGGTTCTTATGGCACCCGTACAACGACTCCTGTCGGTACAGCGAGGCACTGTGGAGAAGACAACGGCGCACGAGATTTAAAAGTGGTATCTTTTGGACTGGCTCCACTGTGTCGATATACTTCTATCGAGAGCGCGCGACGACTGTGGTTAATGACCTGTTGGCCGCATCAACATCACTCGGCGGGAAACAAACAGCACAGAAAAACCTAGCTCGTTATCCTCCCACAATGTCATCACAGTGATCCCTTTGTCTGGTCACCTTGGCTGCATTCTGTTGTTATAGGCTGTGTGACACGCTTTAAACCCGTTCCTAAGGATAGGCTAGGCAGAAAGATGCCTTTCAACTTGTAGCTGCAACGTACTACCCAGGGGAAATAGTAGTATATGGAGCATGCACGGTTGAGTCAGGCGACGTGGAGAGAAAGAACATCGCTGCTCACCACCTTACGTAGTATCAATCGCCTCACCAGTGAGACTGGCAAGCGTCCTTTGTAGCCTACAACAAACAGCGACAGGGAAACGATGACGAACCGGCGTGACGATGGCAATAGTCGCAGGCAAACGTCGGATGGCGGGGTAACTAGGGGTGAGAAAGGAGACGCATGAAAGCTATTCTCCCCAAGGAGTCTGTATATCCTTACGCTCCCTCTAATTCACCCTCATTTGTACTGTACATACACCGCACAATTGGAGCTCCTAATTTTCTGCGCAGATCATGTTCATGACGCTTAGATGTACAGTATTGACGCGTTCATAGGCATAAGTTTAACTTGTATGACTTTGAGTGATGCGCCGCAGCGTTGACTCGACTGAGCATTGGTGCGGGATTTTTAGATCCAGCAAGCTGTGATGCAGCGTTATGACCAGGAGAGTGGTAACCGATAGTACTATAGTTGGGCGCTTGGCACAGAATGTAAGCACGTGACTTTGATTGTTCTATGATAAACAGATCCTCCCACTGGCAATATTTGGCCTTCGGAGGTTCCCAATAGAACGTACCAATGACAGCCAGGCTCAGCAATGGTCTCCTTCAACACCCAGGCGCGATAAACATCCCGCCTATGCGCTGGATGATACGCTTTTTGTCTGTTTTAACTACCCAGTCTCGTCAGCAGCTATAACCCTGGCACCCATATACACACATACGTAAATACCACATGTCTGTAGCTTTGAAGAATTGTATCGCTTTCCGTGGTTGGGACCAAGTGATGTTGAAGTTGAGGAGTGCAACTACTCACTACTCACCATCAGTGTTTTTGCATGAGGAACGTGATTGGCGAGTGCTAGTGTGGCTTCCCTTCCACGGCCCAGACGCAAGGAGGCCACACAAAACCAAGAAGTATTCACGCCGTCTAACTAACCACGGTTCTTTAGTGCCGTTGTCCAATACGTTGCGCCCATTATGTCGCATTGCTTCGTCATGGGGGAAGTCCCCCAGTAGGCTGGCTCCACACCTTACCTTGGTGTCACAGACCGCTGGCAATAACCAATTCACGCCGCACTGAGTTAGCCACAGAGTGCGCGGGAATTTCACCGTGTTTGTTGGGTCGGGCCCCTCGAGTCCATCCTTCAAGCTTCGTACGGAGTCTCCGTAGGTGAGACGAACCCTTCTCATCATTCACCAATTCTTTGCTCGTGATGGGAGACTTACGCAATTTCCGTTGAATCGCTCTCAGTTTGAGTATTGCTGAGAAGAAATTATCCTCTCGGAACCTGCATCATGGAGCTGTGCTTTGGACAAGAGGGGTTTTAGTTGAACGGCATCGATTTATTGCTTGCAGACTCACATACAACGGTCTGGAAACATTAATGCAGGAATTCGGATCGGAAATTGATAATGTACCTTTTCAGTTGGTCTGCTCAGGAGCGACAGAGCATCGCAGTAAGGACATCGGGAGAACGGGGCATCTTATCACGGGGGTGTCAAGATTCGCCTCTCCCCTCCAGAAGGGAAGACCGACACTCGCTGTCTTCATATCTTGCTTTCTCTGATATCGCTTTAGAGCGTGCCCGTAAGTAAGGGGAATGCGAGTATATTATACAGAACCTTCGGCGATGCTGGGTTCCATTCATGTTGACGAGGTCACTCGAACCGCCTTCGCCCCCAGCGGAGTCGGGCACCGACCAAGACGTACCTCACAAGACTTAATACCTGTAGTGTGTGGATGTCCCCGCGTGCGCCAACTTGTACGACAACAAATCACTCGTGGGAGGAAAGTAAGAGAACAAAGACATCATACAAATCAGGAGGTCACATCACAGCACTTTTACGGCAGGAAGGGTCTAGTCAGTATAATGTAGTATAGTTTGAGAAACACATACTTGATCACCGAGGACATGTACGATTCCGGAAAGGAAAAGGGAGATTGGAGACAATCGATCCGCCCTGCTTGGATACTCGGTACTCACCGATTTAAGTGCAGTTTGAGAAATACATACTCGATCACCGAGGACATGTACGATTCCGCAAAGGAGAAGGGAGATTGGAGACAATCGATCCGCCCTGCTTGGATACTGTGTTACTCACCGATTTAGGCTAGAACGACGTCGACAGTACTAGTACTAGCCGTGTGCCAACGAGGCGACCAGACATAGCATGCGTTGGACATTGCGGCTGGCATGAAGTTCCTTTGGGGATGGTTGCTTCGTCGTTACGGTGGGCGCCCTTTGTATTTGAGTAGTCGGAGATTAAAATTGGCTTTGGAACGGATGCCTCGGAGATGAGTTACATAATCTTGTAGCGTCCCCCCAATCACCGATACGGTGGTATGGAAGAATGGAGAGCGCTGAATGGCATATGACACAGCGAGCGTGTGTGCGATATACCCGCAACCGTAGTTTGGGGATTCGTTGAGAAGGTCTTTACACTATAAACGTGGTAGACGGATTCTGTCTCGTGCAGCTGTCTGTCGACGTGGCTGATGCTAATCGGCTTGCACGCGCCGCGCCCATCAGATCGAAGAAGTTCCCGCCCCGCATTTGGATCGATGAAACGAGTATCCAAATCAGGGACAAGCAAAACACTCGAAAGGGTCGCGCGTTAGAGTGGTGGGACTCGAGACACCCTCAGGCTGATCGCAGGTCAGTGCCTCTGCCAGGGATTTTCTTTCAACGATTCCCACCAGCCAGGGGAGGGGGTAAGGGTGTCGTTGGTCTCTGCAGCTGTGTGAGATAGCCGTGTGCAGATAAAAAGGAAAGCGGAGAACAATAAGAGCCCACCCTCCCCGCTTTCTTATTGTCTCCCTCTTTCCGGTAATCAAGCCATGCCGCCGACTCGACTCTCCTATCGTCGTCGCTCTTCGCTTGCCATTCGTAAGTTCGATCGTTCTCTCCCGACTTCCCTCACTCATTTCATATCCGCAGCCACGTCGTCTCATATCAAACCGGGCATCTACGGCGCTCCCTCCCCGTCTCCAAAATCCGTTACCTTTGCACCGAATGTCACCCCTGTGACATACAACGACCCTCTATCGTTTGACATATCCACTGCAGAGCCACACTCACCTACGTCGCATCTCTTCCCTCCCTCGGAGTCACCAGCGCCGCCTCCCTCAAGGCGACGTGTCCCTCCAGGCAAGCGTCGGTCACTAGGGTACATCCCACGCCCACCCAATGCCTTCATGCTCTTCCGCGCCGACTTCGTCAGACAGAAACATGTTCCTGGGTCAATAGAGACCAACCATGGCTCACTGTCTAAGATCATCGGTACGAACTACCCAGTCTCGTGTCCCACGTGTCATTAACTCTCTTCGTAGGCAATTGCTGGCGCGCCCTTCCATTGGAGGAGAAACGCGTGTGGGAAATTAGAGCAAAGAAGGCCAAGGAGGAGCACTCGGCCATGTACCCAGGTTACCGCTTCCGCCCCGTCCACAACAAGGACAAGGCCAAGAAGAAGACCAAGTCGCCTGTCACGCCTGAGGACGAGCAACGTTGTGAGGCAGTCGCCCAGCTGCTGCTTGAAGGAAAGAAGGGGGACGAACTCGCTGCTGCAATTCGCAGGTTGGATGGCAGGAGCGACCAGACGACGTTGCCATATGCAGCATACCCATCTCGCCGACCATCTTCAGTTCCTCTCCCAGACAGTCCGTTCCATCCCATCGCTTTGCCTGCCCTGCCTTTCTTGCAAGTGGGATCAAGGGCGGGATCACCCGTAGGAAATATATCTCGCTCTGCGAGATTCGTCCTCGGTCACCGCAGGCCTTCAAGCGTGCAGCCCGTCCCGAGCAGACCGTGGGGAGTGTTGGATCCTATGCTACCCCTCCATCATGACCTGTCTTCTCTCCCCGAAGTTGACAGCACCCTCTTCGATCCTGCCTTCTTGGATGCTGGGTTCTCCCTCCAGTTACAAATGGACCCATCGTTTGTGAGTCTTGTCTTTGTCTCACTTCATCCTATTTGGTAGATTTATTCGGTGAATGTTCTCAGAACATGGACGAGATGTATTCGGTGCCGCCGCTTGCCTCTTCACCAGGTGAATTCCCTCCGAATGGGCTGGGCGAAGTGTCTCCCAAGGATGCCACCACGTTCCCGGTTATGACAAGTGATGCCTCTCCCCTCCCGCAGTATGCATCAATGGCAATCTCCACACCCGTGCCCGTCACCATGTCCATGTCCAGCTCGTTCCCGATGCACATGTCCATGGCTGGTGTCGACGTAGATCCCCTTGCATGGCTTGGGCCCTCGATGACAGATATCGTCAACGTCGCGGACTTCCCACATTCTCAGCCTTCCTCGATCTATTCCGGTTCGCCTGCCAACTCGGACGCGGCGCTGCCGACTGTTGTTGCGCCGAAGCCACAGCCTGCGTATCAACAGCAGGCGGATGCCCATGTATTTGAAGGTTGGGCTGGCCATGGTCCTGTCGAGCACACGGCTCAGGACCAGATGGAATGCAGCAGTCGCAACATATCCAGGACGGGTTTTCTGGTTTGCTGCTCCAAAACGAGTTTGAAGGCGTTACCTTTCGAAGGCGGTGCATTGGAATATGTGCCGACGCAAACATACTGAGGTAGAAGAAGGTCACTCAACGAGTGTATTGGATATATCCACACGTTCCAGAAAACGGCAAAAAGACAGGACGATATTACGACTTGGACGGACGATGACGACGCGCATCTGCATCCACTTCTATCCACCCATTGCGTATTTGTATTTTTTTTTTTTCCTCTCCGATCACACCTCCATTGCAAACTGTATCATAGGTTATTTAAGGAGTTTGGTGAGTTGCTGTCGCTGATGACGCTGGGGCAGACGAACGATCCTTGGATACCCATACCCGCATTCGCGGATACGTTCTCTGCTCCAGTGGTGGCGGCGTACACTCCGAATTCCTCGATTAGATGTAGCACTAGAAAGTTTCTTTTCCTCGTCTTGATAGTTATCTGATTTGAATGTAGCTTTTAGTCTCTCATATTTTGTCGGTTAGGAATTAGATGTGAATATATATCAATATTGTGTTGACTTCTACAAGTTCGCAAGTTGTGACATAGGAGATAAGATAAGATGTGACGTGGTGGCTAGATGGATATTGCATGCCGATCGATCACCGACTCTTGGGGACCGATACGGATCGATCGTCTGGTTGTAAACTTCCTGAATTCAACCTTGTTCAAGGTAAATCCTCCGAGTTGGCCTCGGCTTTTCGTCGCAAGTCCGCAAGCAGCAACTCTTCTTTCACCACGAAGATAAGCCTCTGCCTTTGACACTTGAAAGAAGGGAATTACCAATAGTGACACACGAATCACCTATAGCTGCTGTCTGTGAATGTACGAGATCGTTTCCTCCTTTTTCTCTTTCTCCCTCCTCTCGTGTCACTTCTTCACACACACGTTTATTGTTCATAGCGTCAACCTAGTACGTTCTGGTGAAACCCGAAACCTGGTCTGTTCGTCCAAATGCCCAACGGCCTCGTTTTCGGTTTCTGAATGAAAACGGGTCCGCTTGGCATTCGCATGGGAGTGGCAAGCTCAAGCTCTTCAGATCAAAACTCTGTCGCGTCAGGCGCGACATTCATAAGTTCGATAACCAGTACCGCCGCGACGTCATAACGACCTGCACCTCATGTCGGAATATTGGTTGTCACCAGGTCAAACTCACAAGACGTATATTTAACATATGATCGACTGACAGTCATTTAATTTTTGATATATTGTCTCCAGCTGCAGATATAAGCTCGTAGTCATAGTCTGTAGCTACATCGCGTTTGCAACCGGTTCACCCCCACCAGCCGTCGTGATCCTCAGCCCGTGAATGCTAACGGCTCAACACGTACATAGTACGAAGGTTCAGGCCTACTCCAGGCCCTAGCTAAGAAAAGTAACAACGCCGAAGACAACATAGACGGGGCCGTACAAGAATCCCAGTGCGGCCGTCGGCTTCCACATAGCCATGTTTCGTATGAGATGTACTGGGTATCGCCAGAGTAGGTATACGTGAAAGAGGTAATGCGTTCGTATGTATAGTAAGTTCATTCAAAGTATAATTGTTTACCAAAAAGTCAACTAGACAGTACCCCAAACACCGTTCAAATGTACACGTTACTACGCGATGCAGTCGTGCTGCAGTTTTGGGACGGACCACCCCGCACTGACGGCTCCATCGACAACAACGATGGACGCCCATTCATAACCACGCCAGTCCCCACTTTAACCTTTCCAAGCTGTGCCATGACATCGTTCGTCCAGTCACGGGACAGCATCATTGGCCAGTACAGTGAAGCGAGATGATCGCATGTGGGCTGACGCATCAGGGTTTCAGATTTTGCACTGGAGGCCGCCCGCTTACGACGAGATTTGAGATGAGGTTCAGATTCGTCGACTCCACGATTTTCTCTCCTTCCACCCTTCCTGTGTCCCCTCTGTTCTCTCTTTCGTGTTGACATCCCTTCTGAACATTTTTGTGGTCCAGGAAAAATATTCTCGAGTTCTCTGGTCCGCGTGCGTCTCGCAATCGCAGAGCGGTCTTCTTCGGGCCATACGGCGACGTCGGATTTGGTGGCACAAGAGTCAGTTGACCCCCGCCCACTCGACGAATCTGCAAACTCGGGAAAGGAATCGAGCGCATCTGCGTCCGCCATTGTTACCCGGACGCCACTCTCGCTTGGAGTGTTAGCACGGGGAACCGTGGGGTCGTCGTCTACGAATCGCTTGGTCTGAGGATGGGCATCGGAATGTCGCCAACGTGAACGTAGATGGAAAAGGAGGGCAACGATGGCCATGGAACAAAAGACAGCGGCTGCTCCGACAGAGCTACCTATAATAAGCGTACTGTCACTGCCCGCTGAGGATGACGCGGTCAGTGGGATTTGGGAGACAGAGGGAGATGATACGGAGGAGTATCCAGGTGTTGACGACAATCTTCCGGGTATACGAGAGGGGCTGGTGAGGGTGCTGTATGGCGTGAGAGGGAAAGTGGTGGTTGACGTTATCGGTAACGTAGTATGCGAGATGGTGGAGGTGGTTTGTGAGGTACTTGATCGCATGTAACTGCTGCTCTTGGGCGTCACAGTGGATGCAACTGATGTCCTAGCCGAAGTAGAATGGGTGGTGGTTACAACCATCCCAGAAGATGAATGACGAGAGTCCGTAGTTGAACTGGATTGGGTGGTGGTTACAGCCGTCCCGGAAGATGAATGACGAGACGTCGTCCGGTTGGAGTCTCCTGTTGCAGACGGGAGATAACTTAGTCCTCGAGATTGAGCGCACGCAGAGGATAAAATTCCGGTATCACATGGAACTAGGGTGGACGTCGCAGAAAGACTCATAGAAGATTTCGACGATGGCATGGGGCTCAACGGTGGCAGGAGGCCTAACGATGATGTTGGGACTAACGATAGTGTTGAGCGTAGCGACGGTGTTGGGACTAACGATGGTGTTGAGCGTAACGACGGTGTTAGGGGTAAAGACGGTGTTGGGCCTAACGATGGTGTTGGAGGTAACGACGGTGTTGGGCGGAACGACGGGTTAGTAACCACATGAGTGCCACTCATCGTAACGGGCACGCTGGGCAACGAAGTCGGTGGAAACAGCGTGGTGCCGCCAGTTGGTAAGCTCGCCAGCCGAGAACTGCTCTGCTTGGGTGTTTGCAAAACAGAGCTCAGCTAACAGTACCCATACCTCAGTATGTTCTAACCCGTGTAACAAAACGATCGACTCACCAAAGTATTGGTATCTGTGGAAGGAGTTGATTTTACGATGGGAAGGCCGCAAGAGTCAGCAAACACCAGGTATGTGAGGCAGACTGACGTACCGTTTGTAGTAGACGACCGTGTTGAAGAGACCGCAGGCATACTGTCAAGAAAGAACGGTGAGTGTTTGTGTCTAGTTAATGTCCACGATGATAATGTCCATGAGAAAGGAGTGTGGCCGAGAAGCGAGAGGAATGAAGTAGCGAACGGCAGAGACAGAAAGCGGGGAGGGTCTTAATGCAAGTATGCACAGAGGATAAAGGTGGTCACAGATGATGGCACTGGTTGCTTTATCCTAGGAACGAGAGGCCAGATCATGATGAAACCCCTGTAAGAGATAGACAGATGATGATATGCGTATCTTTCCATTGGAATGTCGGGCAGAGACCATGCCGTTGAAGATTCAGGGCATCATCACAATTGGACGTGTTGATCTGCGGACTCGGACGTCATTCTAGTTACCGGAACACCTCGTATGAAGGACTCATCGTCTTCGCCATCGCGTGTTTGATCTGCATCTCTCCAACAACTTGAAGGCTCGTGATCAGTTTGAAACATGAAACAAAGTCCTTCGGAGCGAAACCGTTACGTAAGTAAGAACTTTGAAGAATGTACAAAGGATCAGTTGGTGGAAACTCGCACAATGCCGCGCTTGACGGGGTAGCCAAATACTCGGTTGAGTAAAAGTGCGCTGTGAAACACGGGTACAATTCCCACCATCATCGTCGCATCTACATCACAGTGCAATGCCAGTCACTTGGAAGTCCTTTGGGTACATTGATTTGTGCGAGCTCGAAAGTTGTGAGTACGGTGATTCTGCACACGCTGAAACTGAAGGGCTCCCAGGAGGTTCGGAATCAAAGCTCTTGGGCGGTGGAGGAAACGATGAGACTCTGCTTTCTACACCTTCAATGATGCCTGGCAGGGGCAAGACGACATCTTCCGGCGGTAGAACTGAATCGATCAAAGGGTCCTGGACCCGGCGGCGAAACGTATGACGCCGGTAACGTAAGATGAGACAGGCCCCCAATATCGCAAGGAATACGCCAAGAAGGATAAACCCCACTGTCAAGCCAGCTGATGCGGTGTGGCTGCCTTGACTGAAGGACGTATTTACTTGTGCCTGTGATGGCGACTGCACGGGGCTGGGTGTGGCAGTGATCAATGGTGCAGCGGAGATGTCGCTCGCGGATGGGGTTATCAGCATAGTAGATGGATTGGTAGGGACCAGATTGAATGAAGCACAGGCTTGATTTGGAAGACCGCCGCTGGAAGAGCAGGACGACGTACTGGACTGTGGAGCATCTACTATGGGTGAAGATGGGCTTTGAGTGTAGGTACCGGTAAATAACCAGTGAGAAAACAGGCTTTCCACCTGCGAAACATTGGGCAGCAGGGATGAGGCTTGTGGAAGGTTGGCGTAAGCAGTCGCCACATTAGGCACGGGCCCTGGTGACGTAGCGTCCGCTACATTTGAAAGTTTTAGTCCACTGAGCTAACTCATACATGGGAACGCTCACGAATCGATATAGTCATCGGAAGTGCTGTCGAGCTAGTATCCCCAGTTGCAGGCGGAGGGGTCAAACTGGACAAGCAACACAGTCAGTTGAAGGCCCGTACATAGACGTTGTAACGCACTCAGGTGAAATGACAGCGGTGCAAGTAGAGAGGGTGTAGTGACGCACAAGATATGTAAAATGCGCCGATGATGCATCAGCATAGCCCAAACAACTGAAGTACGTGTGTCATGTTTTCCACGTCCATTGGTCGAAACGCCAAACTCACTTCTTCGAGGCTTGATCTGTGACAGATCATACAAGACCCCACTCATACGACGAGAACCTGTTAGTCTGTTACAGGATATTTGATGTAAGGTACAAAGGGCATACCGTCCTTCCGACAATACGAAGATATGAACATTGAAAACCATTGAGCACCATACCTGTGCTGTTCGAATCCCGTGGACAGAATAGCAGGGATCAGTACGGAATCAGTGGTATGTGAAGAGTGTGGCACGGGTCGCCTTCAATGCTGAGGGAAGGATCAGGGAGTGAGTGCATCAACATATTTGCTCCAAACATGGAACGAGCTGCCCGCCGCCATCCTTCATTTTCTCGCTCAACCGTCCCTCCTGGTGAGAGTCCACAAGCTACCTACGTTAGGTCGTTAGTGCGCAAACTTGTTCAGTTCCCGTTTCAGTCGCCCGGATATCAAACTTTTGTTTACCACTATTTGTGCTGGGCCCTGAGCCGAATGTCTCCTTCCTGCTAGCTTGGCCATCTTTCATGTGCTGATCCTCTTGTGACGTATACCGACAACGATGATCCCGGAACGTGGACGCCTCGAGTCCCTTCTAGCTGGGTCGTTCGAAGTGTCTCCGAAGACGCGCCGGCATTCCCTATGAACTTAGCCCAAGCCTTCGCACAAGAGGACTAATTCCAACTCTAGCATCAGAAGTGTTTCAACATGACTTTCACCGTGAAAAACAGGTGATAGCCCATAATTCTATCTTTTAGTTAAGGTGTTGCTGCGGTAGAGTTCGTTGAGCACTACTGTAGCTCACCCCGCGGTGGCTCGACTTGCGAGTGTGACAAAGGTTCAACTTATTGGGCTGAAAGGATCTTATACTGTTAAGGTAGTATAGACGTGATTGTGCGGGTTTGCTACATACAAGAGACTATCTCAGTATCTCAGTATCCATATAACAAAATTTGCAAAGGGGTCATGAGGGGGTATATTGTGAAACAAGGAGGCTAGCGGGTATGTGTACAGACACTAGGACTCTGTTCATATGGTACTTGGTTTGTTCAAAGTATAACCCTCGTCAATGAATTAGCCAGCGTCAATGCCAGAATCCTAAGAACTACCCTTCGTGATATCGTTAGGCGATGTAGTGTCCGCTGAAGATGGATTATAATTTGTACCGCACCGGCAGCCTGATCGACGACGGTACCCTTGACGTCTTTATTATGGTCTGAGAGGACCATCCTCTTGGCAAGTACAGTGTGATACAACAGCTAGGTGTGGATGACATTAAACATTCAGATTTTGTCACCATCGCCCGCTGCGTGATTGTCATAAATCCCCTGCTCCATTGCCCGCGGTCGCGTTTGTTCCTCAGGATTCTACAGGATAAAGCTTCCCGAGTTCTCTCGATCGTTCGCGCCTGGCAATTATGGAACGGTCTTCTTCATGCCGTACGTCGGACACTGAAGGACTGTACGTAGCGGCCGTCCTCTGTCCACTCGATATATCCGCAATTTCAGAGATGGAGCCGACATCGCCCGCGCCTACCGCAGTTGCACTGTCACTACTCTCACTCCGAGTATGGTTTTGTCCACGGTCATATCCACGTTGACCTCCCAAGACCTTGGACATACCGGTCCGGTTCACGGTGCTAACGGTAGGTCTCGGGTGCTCGAACGGGTCAAGGCGGCCATGGGTATCGAAACGCCGTCGTCGGAAACGTAGACAGAGAAGGGTGACGATGGCGATGAAGCAAAGGAAAACTGTGGCTCCAACGGAGCTACCTATAATAACCGCACTGTCACTGCTCCTCGAGGAGGACACGGTTGGTGGAGTCTGAGTAGATGAGAGACATGTAAACGTATTGTGTTCCTGAGATGTGGTATACGGTGCCAACGTAGGGATTAACGTCGATAAGACATTTGTACCTTGTCTGGTGGGACTCAGAGTTGACATTGTAGATATGTGAGTCGAATAGACCTGTAGCGACGTTTGACTTGCCAAGGTGACGGTGAGTGTGGGAGTACTGCTCCTCCGCGGCGATGAGGTTGGGTGTGAGAGCATAGAAGGCTCGGGCACCTGAACGATGGAATCCATTTAATGGTGCCCGTCAGTCCGTTCTAATGTGTGGTAGAATGGTTGACTCACCGACATATCGGTACTTGCTATGGGTGATACTGGTGTTACATCTTGCGAAGTTACCTCAGCGAGGATAGAAGATAACATAGACACGTTATCCATGAGGAACTGTAAGTATTTGGATCTAGTTAACGACCGCGGTGGTAATGTCCACAAGAAAGGAGGGTGCTTAAGACGCGAGCCAAAGGAAAATAACAAAAGCAAAGAGCAGTGGAGACGGGACCCAATGCAAGAAAAGAAGGGTGGCTGCCTAAATGTCCTCGAGCAGCAGGTCAGATTAACACGAGCACATTGTGGAGGATAAAAAGATTTGGGATATGTACTGTATATGGCTCCCAAATCATCTTCACGAAGGATGATACTATCTTTTTTTGTTGACAGTGAAACGAATACAAAGATCGTCATACACGAATCCGTTGATCTGAGGACGGCTAGAGTCACCGATACGCCTCACACGAAGATCTTACTTACATACCCTTCCATAATCCCGCGTTTGACTTGCACCTCTCCAACGAAGTCCATCACTATGATTATTCTAAAACATTGAGTAGGAAGACCCTTAAGGTAAAACCGTTACGTAGGAAAAAAATGAGAGGGTGTTCAGGACGACAACTAGTGTGCATCAGCGCAATATGTGATAGAACGAAGAGAATACGTAGTGTGGCCATCATTATTGCCACAACCATTTCATAACGCCATACCAATTTTAGCGCTCGGTGTTGTCGGGCTGAGACCTGTATCTGATTGGGAATCCAGTGGGCATGCCAACTCACATCTGTTCGATACCTCTGCAGGTGGCGCTTCAGCGGAAACAGATGCCAAGCGCTCCCTGGAATATCCAATGTCAGTGATCAGTTGGTTGGAGACGACCATAACATCCCCCCTCTCTCAACCACCCGGAAGTAACAAAGCGCCCTTTCTACGTTGACGGAACGGAATGAATCACAGAGCTCGGAGCTCGAAGGTGATGGATACGACGCTGGTAACGCAGAATGAAGTAGGTTATCGATGCCGCAAGGAGGCCACCAAGAAGAGCGAGTGCCACTATCAAGCCAACTGATGGGGGCATAACCGGTTCGATCAGAAGATGTATTTGTGTGCGACGGTAATTGCAAGAGGCTAGAGGATGTAGCAGTGGTTGACGCATCGTTGGGATGTGCACGCTGTTGTCAAACGAAGCACTAACTTGGCTAGCGAGGAGTCTGATGGGCGCCAAAGTTTACTGGAACGCAGACTGCGCGCCATGGAAAGTGGGCTTCAGATGGAAAGTTTATCTGTTAATGAAACGTAGACAGGAGACAGCCTCGAGGTTTGTGCAGTGTGTGGAGCACTGTAGATGAAGGATACCGATAGTAATGGACCAGTTGCTCAGCGCAGGCAAGGATACGGACCCCGCTGATGTGTGCGGAGCCCTCAGCCTATCGGAAAAATTCACACATGGAAGTGCTCACACATTGCGGAGGGTGGTACCAAAGCATGATCGTCATTTGTAGCCGGGGGCGAAAGCATCGAGCCGGAGGGGAGACCGGACGTAGGGGGCATGCTGTGCAGAGACGTTGTGGTGCGTTTAACTGACGGTATGGTAAAGAAGTGACGTGAGGGTGTGGAGTCATGCACAAAACACGCAAGACGTACCAGTGATGCATTTACACAATCCGAAAGAATGAGGATATGTATATATGCATCCCATGCTCTGTGTCCCTCACTTAGATGGAGATCGATCTGTCGCAGATCACAAGACATGTCGATCTGTATGGTGGAAACCTGTAACCGGACAAAGTGCAAAGAAGGTACTTTATTTTTCGATGAGATTGAAGGAACGACATTGATAAACTTGAGCACGATAGCATCAGCATCTTGGGTAAGTCCCGACCGTGGTGTTCTGCGTGGCGTTCCCGGGAGATGGCACGGGCGCCACACGACTTCAGACGCAGACCGTTCTCTGGAAATCAAAGGTTCTTTCCGACTTACAAGGGCCTGTAACTGGCCTGGCGGTCCAGTCACATAATCTGTTTGGCATTAGACAACGGGTAATCTCGCCTCAACTCGGCACATCACTATGCAAAACAGCCGTGAGAGGGTGTCGAGTGCTACTTTCCCTAGAGAAGAGCTTGCAGTGTCGCCACGACGCAGTTTACGACAGGGTAAGGCTGAGCTTTCGTGGTAGCCAGCGAATCCACGACTCTCACAAAGTCGCTCAGTGGAGGAGGATTTGGTCGCCCAAATTTTTCCTTTATTTGGGTGTGCTTGTAACTCGGGAAGTGCCGCCGGGGACATAACTCTCAGCCTCCCCAACCAACCGAAACAGACCACTGTCAGGAATCAGACCAAGTCTGTGGCAAACCGAGATCGGACGAGTTTCAAGTTACGGGACATTACCTTGCTTCGATTATTTTCTGCTCTGGTCCAGGGTCTGTTATCGGACATGCCGTGTTTTTGGCAACTACGACGCTACACTATGTCCTGTAAATTACTACCCAGCTTGCAAAGTCATAAGAACCGTTTTCAGTGCTATGGGGACACGAGAAGGACATATGCATGATGTACGTGCGCTGCTTTCGTGTGGTACTTGGTTTGATCAAACTATCGTCCTTACTAATCAAGTAATCGACTGGCATACACACCAGCGTCCCTCGAACCGCCCTTCGGGATATCACTAGGCAATACGGTGCCCCGTCGAGGATGGATAATACCGCACTGGTACCCTGGTCGACGACGACGCCCGGCCCTTGAAAACTACACCCGTCCTCAATTTAAACTGAGTTCAGATTTCCCTTCCCCAGTCAAGAACCATCCTAATAGCAAGCACGGCGTGACACATTGGCTGGGTGCGGATGACATTCGAGATTCAGAGTCAGTCAGTCCTGAGCTTAGAGTGGGGATTCAGGATGGGGTTCGCAATCATCGATGATCAACAGCACCGTCGTCCGTTCTCCTTATGCGATTCTCACAGCCCTCTTGCTCCCTTGTTCGCGATTGTTTTGGTCCTGATGATTATGCGGGGTAAAGCTTCTTGAGTTCCCTCGACCGTTCACGCCTGGCAATCCATGACCGGTCTTCTTCGGGCCGTATGTCGACCACGGAAGGGCTGGCCGTGACGCCTAACGTTTCCTGCCTCTGCAGCATATCTGAAATTTCGGAGAGAGAATCGACATCGCCTGCGCCCACCACGGTTACACCAGTCGCTACTCCCACTTGGAGGACGGTTTTCTCCATCATATCCACACTGACCTCCCCATACTCCGGAATTATGGTTCCGATCCATAGGACTAACTGTGGGCTGCGTGCGATCGAGTGGGTGATGGCGAGCACGGGCATTTAATTTCCGTCGGCGTGAACGTAGACGGAAGAAAAGGGTAATGACGGCGATGGAAAAAAGGAGAACTGCGGCTCCGACAGAGCTACCTATAACAACCGCACTATCGCTGCTCGTAGAGGACGACGCGGCTGGTGGATTTTGGAGGAACGAGGGAGACGCGGACGCATTGTGTTCTTGGGACGTGGTATACGTTGACAAAGCAGGGGTTTGCGTTGGTAAGGCATTTGTACTTTGTTTATTGGGACTTGGAGTTGACAACGTAGTCAAGCCTGTCGAATAGACATGCAGCGACGTTGAGATTGCCGGCACAATAGTAGTGGTGGGGGAAATGCTGGTCGTAGGTAGCGGTGAGTCCAGAGGCAGATTACTCGAGCTGGGCAGCTGCAAAATGGTATCTATTTCTCAGTCCGTTGTTGAGGTGCATGGTAGAGCGGTAGGCTCACAGAAACATCGGTACTCGCGGTGGCCAATATCGGGCCCATGCCCGCGTTTAACGAAATCGTCGTTTCGAAAACAGTAGAAAACACAACCATGTCGATGGCCACGATGATGTCCGCCAGGAAGGAGCGTAGTTAAGATGTAAGCAGAAAGTAACAATAAATGCAGAGGAGATCGGTCCCAATACCAGGAAAGCGGTGTGGCTGCCTTGATGTCGTCGAGGATAAAAAGGCTGGGATATGTATATGTATGTTTCCCAAATGTTTCAATGAAGGATCACAGATAATGATACCCTCTTGGTCTGTTGATAACGAAACGGAGGTAATGATGGTCATACACGAATCTATTGATCGGGGAACAACCTGAGTTACTAATACGTTTCACATGAAAGTCTTACTTACCCTTCCATCATCTCGTAGCTGACTTACATCTCTGCAACGAAATGATCATTCTGATCATTCTGAAACATTACGTAAACAAGAAGATCTTTGAAGTAAACCTGTTGCATAGGGAAAAATAATAATAATCGAAGAATGTTCAGGGCGACAGTTAGTGTGCACCTAATTGTTCGCTTGAGCGCAACATACATACATACTTCGCACCATCACACTGTCAAAATGCCATGCCAATCTTGGAACTCGGTGGTGTCCGACTGAAACGTACGTCTAGTTGAGAATTCTGTGGGTATATTAATTCCCACCTGGTCGCATCCAGTGCACGTGATGCTTCTACAGAGGTAGATGCCAAACGATCCTCAGAATGTCCTGTGTCAGTGGTCGTGCCCGATGGAGCTAACCATGATATCCTACTCTCTAAACCACCTGACGGTAAGACGACCTCCCTCGTTGATAGAACGGAACGGTCCGAAGGGCTCGAAACTCGGGGGTGATGGATACGACGCCGGTAACGTAGGGTGAGGAGGTAGACTATCAATGCCACAAGGAGGCAACCAACAAGAGCAAGCTGCCACTATCAAGCCGACCGAAGCTGTATGGCCGCCCTCATTGACAGGTGCATTTACTTGCGGTGATGACTGAGAGGAGTTGGAAAGTGCGGCAGGTCGTCGACGCATCATTGGGCGGTAGAGGCATGGTTGGAGTGGATAGGCTATTACCAGGTAGAGCACTGGCAAGTTGACTAAGGAAAGTACTGCTAGACGAGATAGCTCCAATCCCGAAGGTACTGGGAGGAGATAACGGTATGTCGTTACGCGAGCTATACACCGGGCGTAGAGTCGGACTTCGAATGGAAGAATTGTCTTTTGACGAAACATCACCGAGAAACGGTCCCGAGGTTTGCGTTGTATACGAGATACCGGGAGTGGGTACTGGTCCGGATAGCGTGTTGTTCGGAGGCAAGGTTGCAGACCCCGCTGATGCATTCAAAGCTCTCAGTCTATGTGGAAAACTCGCACATGAGAGTACTTACACGTCTCGGGAGATCCATTACATGGTTGAGGAGACAGGTATCTGGCTCGGAGGGGAACTCTAAGAGACGTCGTACCGTGTTTGAACGATGCGATACCAGTGAGCTGAGGGAGTGAAGTCACATATAACACACAAAATGCACCAGCGACGCATCAACACAGCCTGAAGGACTGAAGGTATATGGATGTCGCATGCTTCGTGTCAATCACAATGCTAACTCGTGCACTTGAAGATTGATCTGTCACAGATTGCAAGAAAACTCGACATATATGATGGAAACCTGCAACAGGACACTCAGTGCAAAGTGCAAAAAGGGTACATTACCCTCCAAGTTTTGGCAGGACGAAAGTAAGGACATCAATAACCTTGAGCACGGTGGTAGGTCCCGACCGTGGTGCTCGCGTGACGTGCCTGCGCGTACAGCATAACTGTTGCGTGATATCAGGCACAGGCTTCCTCGATGATGTCCATGACCAAAAGTCTCAGTCGCTGGCCAGAATTCTTTGCCTTACATACAGGGTCATCAATTTGCCAGTGGTTCCATCGCTTCACGTAGCACTCCATCGACCAACCACCAATCTCTTCTCATTCCAGCATGTCAACGGGTAGAGCAGTCATTGTCGGATTTCGAGCATTTCTCTCTTTGAAAAGACGGTTTGCAGTGTCGCCACGACATTATAGCAAGTGACCGGGGTGCGAATAGATGGAGCTGAAGATCCCCATCACGGAAGGCAGTTGCGTGGGCAGCGTGACAACTCGAGACTCCAGCGACTTCCTTCGCTTGTTTCTTGCAATTCGTGGGCACGCATTGCGAAAGCTTGTTGGTCGCATGTGTACCCCATGACAGTTGTGCGCTGTGGCGATATGCCAGCTGGCCAGACTGCAGACCAATAAGTACTCTGCCCAAGTGCCCGAAACAAAGACTCCCCTTGGCTGAGCCTATATCTCAA
The DNA here is from genome assembly GCA_024663435.1 of Pisolithus sp. B1. Taxonomy (NCBI): domain Eukaryota; kingdom Fungi; phylum Basidiomycota; class Agaricomycetes; order Boletales; family Pisolithaceae; genus Pisolithus; species Pisolithus sp. B1. Next base: position 242,240 of record JANFAA010000027.1, on the reverse strand, counting down.
TTTCTTTCAGGGTGTGTAGGGGAGCGGTGGGCCCGCAGAACCACCAGAACATCGCTGTCAAAAACTAGTGCGTCCCCAGTATCTGCCACGGAGATGACGACACAGTCTGTTCAGCTCCACAGATTACTGCAACTCTCTGACACTGGGGGTGGTCGTTGCTTGCATGCACCAAACGACTGTAGAGCCTTGGGTCGAGAGGGCTCTGATCAGGGAACTAATTACATCATCTGCCTGAGCCTGTATCCAAATTATTGTTAGACTGATACGGATATTGCCGGTGCGGATGGTTGGTAGGTTTCACCTTACCGAACTTCAATAACCCAGCCTAAGAGGGGTGTATTGCTTCCGAAAGTGCGAGACGTCTTAGGATCTTTGAATATCTATACGTAGTCGACTGACTCTGCCCCTAGCCATCTACTCGATACTTAGCCTCGCTATCATGCAACAACGTGATTGAATGGAACATTCAACGACCTCGTTCAAGCTCAGTTCATTACACTTTCGACAAGTCGAAGTGTGAGCGAACCACCACTTCAATCCGATTTGGTCTGGTTTGCGGCAACACTACCACTGAATTCAATTACAATATTTGCTGATTCCAAACGACATCGACGGCCAAGAATACTTGTGAGCCTTGAATTACGATGTGTGGAGCTACTAGGGCAATCAGCCAAACAGAATGCAGAAAGGGCCCGGAGTCCCAGGGTATTATTATAGATGCCAGACAGCCGTCACAACCTTCATTCAATCTGCCGAACCAATAACGACTGCATTCACAGGCAGGTAGTCAGAGAGTCAGCGAGCAGTCAGGTTAATGACATATTAGCAACTCACGCATCGTAGTCCCCTTCCGCTCAACGAGGCACTGTTAAAAACGTGAAGAGAAGGGGTTAGGCCAACCGAATCACACTTGGCGACTTACAAAGAAAAATGCTCGAGTGGAAAAACTTACCTCATAATCATCACCTGTTAGAATGATACTGTCCCCGTGCATCAAAACAATCGAAAACGGAGGAACTGACGGTCCGGCTTTCTTTCCGTTTCTCTGTTTAGTTTTAGCTTTATCCTTGGTTCTAATGGACGCCGTCGATTGAGATCCGACGGATTCCATCACTATCCTCAAGGATGTACCTGGGTCCGGTTTGTCTCCAGTGTCCGCGGCCGCCCTTCCACCCTGGTATTCAGCCGTGTCGGCGCCGCCTCCAGCTGCATCGATAGTACCTCCTCCAATCGCAAAGGTATTGCGCTCTTGGTTGTCTTCGCCCACCCGCTTTTCTGACAAAGCGCTGTTCTCTGGTGCCTTTGTAACCCTTTCTGCCTGTACAAAGGTCAGCCCAACCCCACATCCCTCCTCGAGCTTGAGTGCTCCGCCAGGGTCCAGAAATGGGTCGGGAAAGCTGTTATGGTAGCCCCCTAGAGGAGCCAAGTGCAGCACAACGTCGGTGCCTAGACACAGGATGGTCAATGGGACCTCCTTTGCACCAAGGATATTTGGCCACTGCAATTAACAATCGGCACAGCAAGTCAAAAACCCGTCGTGCATAACTGCGACTTTTCTCTTGTAACACTCACTTTCTTCCTCCCGCTGGTGCACCACCCCACAACAGATAACCGATTGAACTGAGGACGATCGGTCCTGCCATATTTCTCGGTAATGTGCAGCAGGTAATTGTGCGCATGGACAACACAATCCGGTACACCCGCCGACATAATCCACTCACGTAGGATTTGTGTCGGGGCCACCACTGCTGATCGCAGTGGCATACGTGAAGAACGGGTCTACAGCACACGGAATGAGCACATGAATCAACCCTCCAAAGCTACAACTCACACGCAGAGCTCTCACGACGCAACACCACATCCCTCTGAACGTCCTCCCACAGCTTCGTCGCCTCTTGTTGAAACACCTCCCTGTTCGCCGCAAACATATACACGGCCTGTACGTTCTGCCGCAACACGTATGTATATGATAACATCTCGTTCTCCCAAGTCTCCTCTTTGACGGCCAGATAGTGTGGAACGTTGTTGAGGGGTAGGGGCACTGGCAACTGGGCGTATACATCTCGGACGGATGGTAGTGGGACCACCTTTCCGAGAGGAAACGTACACAATGTCTCCTTATCCCATTACCATCAGCTTCAAACAAACATAGAGAAAAACGACCAAAAGAAGCAAGATGCGTGGAACGAACGAACGAACAAACCAGCAAAGACCATAATACAACGGACATACCTTTGCCATACACGTCTTACTCTGGCATATCCAATGCCGGAAAAAAAGCGGCGCGTTCGCGAGCCCACATCGACGACAGAACCAGCCTCTGGTAAAGGAACATTCGTTGGGGTGAAATGACCCCAGAGAGTCATATGGGAGGTAACTATAGTACCGGAGTCTGAGGTTTTGGATGTCGTATTCGCTGATGGATTTGCTCGTCAACGGCGATGGCAAAGGACACCACCACGGTCGCATAATATCGGGCTGTGATACAGGCGTAACTTCGAGTTCGTGGGGAGGAGCAGAACCAGGGGAGGTACCCGTGGAAGCATGATCGTCCAAAAGGAACTCTTCTCCTCCAGGCGCCCACCCTAAATTGAAACGCCATTGAACGGTACCCTGAAGCTCGTCCGTACCAGGAACACGGACCCATTCGACGACATCTTCCTATTTAAAAAAAGCCGAAAAACGTCCGATCAGAAAGGACACCAAATCGCTGTCAGATCTGCAACCCGGGATACGTACCTCTATAGAAGCGACGAAGAAGTATCCCAAACACGCATAGGCGTACTCGGGAGACGGTGTAATTGGACAAAGGGGACTATCCTGATGTGCCCAGACAAGGACGGGTATGTAATGGGATTTGGCATCGGAAAGGATATTTATGTCTTGCGGACGGGTGCGGACAGGGGTGAGTTCCTGAATGCTTGCAAGACTACGTCTAGTTTCGGATATAAGCGGAGTACTACCATCGCCCGTGCTCATTGCTAAGTAAACAAGTAAGTGTGTAACATTCAGTTTCTGGGGGTAGAAGACAGGAACCGTGCGGAATCTCACCGGCTGGGGTATTTTCTACATTATTGGATGACTCCTCGGGAAGGACTAAGGTATCAATATCAATATCTTGTTCGTGCGTTATTTGCTTGTCGTAATCAGGGACGTCAAGCATTTCCCCAGGGTGGGACTCAGTAGGGACAGATGTATGTAGGACAAGGGCAGGAACTTCGAGACTGGCCATGCTCGCAAGTCCCGCCTCGTATTCATGTTGGGGTTGACTATTGTCAGAGGCCATCGCCGAAAATTGCATGGTCAATTCCCGAGGTAAGGTAGGCTGAGTGACCTCGTGGATGCCTATGTTCTTCATACTATTGCACGCGTTAGAGCTCCCAGGGTAGCTCCACGTATTATTAGTATAATAGGTATGTTGCATCTGGGTATAATGAGTTGGAAAGTGACCCCAGTCAGGGGTCCGAGCTGAGATAGTAGTATGGGTATCCGTATGCGCAGACCGGAGACAGGGTCGATAGTGAGGTCAGCGAGAGGGCGCTATTCCCCCCATCCGACACTGGAACAAATAAACCAACCAGACGATTCAGCTCCCGGAATAGTTACGAAGTAGGCTAGACATTCTCACCAACGTCCTCCATAAAATTAGAGGGATCCCTCCAAGGATACACGTAGGAACCACTATCCGCAAAACCGTTAACACGGTGAGGTTGATTATCCCCCACGGTATTCACTGCTCCCGGCTGAGGAATGTGGGGCTGCTGCGGGGCTTGAGTTTCGCTGCAGGAAGGGGGCTGCATGGAATCGAGAGTGGGGTTGCCGCTCTGCGAATGATCAGGAACCTTAGGATGACGAGGGATTTTGCGGAGACTTGGTAGGGGTTTGAACAGTGGCTGGCCACCATACATTCCAGGGACATAAGAGGAGGTACGGGAGGTATCGGAGACGGGAGAGATACTTGAAGCCTTGTGCACAGATGATTTGCGTGGAATGTTACGTGCTTCTTTCCGCCGTGACGAAGGCGACGTTCGCCGTCGCTCCACACGCATTCTTGAAATGCGCTGATTCAAATCATCGCGAGGGCGTGAACGCCGTCGGACATCATCAAGATGGGGTTGTGCCCTCGAGGAAATTCTGTCAGTGGCATCAAGTTGTACGATGCCGCTGGACCTCGGAACGGACAGGGACGGTGGCGGCGGAGGAAGAGGGGGTCTAGGGTCATACACGAATTTCCACGTCCTGTCATGCGCATGTGTATAAGAATCGCAGAAGCCGTTACCTCGTGAAGGTATTTGGACGGGAGGAGAAGGAGAGAACGAAAGAAAAAAAGTAAGAGAAGGAAGACGTACATCGACAGATTCAGACTGACATGGTCTACCCACGCATCTTCATCGTTCGCGCCTTTCCCCTTGCCCAAAAGCATGATTGGCGTTGCGCAATCCCCCCAGGTCAGTCCTGACTGGGTCTTCCCAAGCTCGGGAAAGAGCGATAGAAGATGAGGGAGAGTCTGCAGGAGGGACTGGAACATCAGCAAGAGGGAACGGAAAAGAAAATGATTATGGACATGGAGGGAGAACTAACTTTTGTCCACGCGCGTGGGGGGCAGGCGATGGGTGTCGGGGGACGGGAAGGGTTCAAGGTAGGGAATGGAGATAATGATTGTGTGATTCCAGCGGACTTGAATTGGTTGAGCGATGGTCCGACGAGGGACCATCTTGTTGCGGGAGGCCCATGCAGAGACGCAGGTTGGAGTGGCGTAAACTTGGGGGTGGATACGCGGCGTTCCAACGCGGGTGGATTGCTAGGACATTCTGCGGATGTTGTAAGCTGCGATGTGGACGGGTGACTAGTAGCGACAGGTGGCGCAGGTGTCGGCTCCGTTTCTGTGACCTCTGTTGTCGACGTCAACTCGGGCAACGTCTTGCGTCGTTTGCGCGGGGTTTCCTGATCCTGATTCGCGAGTGGAGGTCGCTTGGTAGAAGTAGGGATGGGAGATATACCCCTTTCCTCATTTCCCTTCCCTTTCGCAATACTAGTAAGTCACGAAAGTAAGCAAGATAAACGACTAAAACAGAATATGAAGGGGCGCATGACACGTACTCATTTCCATTCTGCCCGTCCAAGCACTGGCCCTCAGCTAGGATCGGGGGCTGGTGTCCTTGAGTCGGGATGTGGTTACTAAAGTTGAATCACATATTGTTGATCAGCATCCTGATAAAGCAAAAGCACACGTCATACCCCGACCCGATAGAGGATGTTAGTCTACCGGTCTTCGGCCCTGGAAGGGCGTCGTAGCCGTCCGTGACGGGCACACACATTCGTCCGGTTTGCGTGCACCGTGCGCAAGAGGGGAGGCTACGTGAACAAGCTTGGCGGATTGAACGACAATAACAACAGCGAGGTGAGACGACGAAGATAGTGCGTGCATCTTGGGCGTCTGTCGGACGTGTTCGGACTGCTTTGGCTGTGCTGGGAAGTGTGTCGCTGACATCAATTTCGAATATGAATCGTGCGTCTACGATTCGGTGATACGTCGATGGCGAGGGCGGATTTGTTGGTCTCCGCACGGACGGGTGCCATGCTCGGACGTTGTCTGGGATATCTGAGTTGACGTCCATGATTCGGTAGCAGGTGTAGCCTGGTTCGAGGCAACCTCCCAAGAGACAACTTTGGAAGCTATCAGATCCAGCTAGTTTACGCCATCCACAAACATCAATTAAGTACACTTTCACAGGCTCCCATTCACTTCAGCCTCTCAAAGTCTGGAACACCAGGAAAAGTATATACATAAATGATGAACAGATGAAGTAGATACTGGACACATATGGACATATCAGAATACAGAAGGGTTCATGAAGCCACAGGGGCGTTATTCCCACTATGGGAAAAGCCCCCATCGAGGGAAATTCCGATGACAATTCAGTCTGACATGGAGGGACTCAACATGTAGATGCCTATAGATGTGGTGACAACTCTGTCCAGTTCTTGACATCATCTTTGATCTTTACTCACTCATATATTGACATATCTGTACTCTATGTGTACTCAAGGCACTTGTGTAGGCAACATATGCTCACCTACAGAAATTGAGTATAACACAGGGGTGATTCAATCTCCAACATAGAGCCAGAACATCAAGTGTGGTGGACACTCAGGAGAATAAGGTGTTGCCTCCTGAGGCAGATCTGTTCAGGCTGGTGAAAGGAAGTACAAGACCTCACACCTTCACGCTGTATCAAAACATTATTGTACCAGCAGTTCCTTTCCTTTTCTTAACAATACCTCTTTGTTTCTGCTCTTGTAGGTGGCGTTGGCAGCACCAGTCCTCCAGGGATGAAGAGTGAACGTAGGAACCAGTGAATTGGGCACATAGCGCCATGCAGGCGTTGTCTGCATCTTGCGCTGGAGTGGACGTAGATATGGTATCAGAAGCGATAGATATCATCGAAGGGCCGGTTGATTGTCATGGCTTGTGATTCTTCCGTATCCTTCGTATCTAGATCATCAGTGTCTACCCTGCATCTGTATGTGATCCATCAGACACGTTCAGTTTCATCCATGGGGGGCGGATGCTCGGGGTGAGACGGCCGCAGGTGGTTTTGCATCAATGAACTAGAGTTACGACCCCGCCGATGCAGACGCGCTATGTGGCATTTGTGGTATCGACTCACTGAGCCAGGGGTCCGAAGCATCTCACACACGTTCGTACGCTCCTTCCATTTTGCGTAGTAGGTATTCGCCAGTATGTCAATACACGACCGGAAGGCAACGGTAGAGACAACCCACCCATCCGCTCAACGTTCCACTCATACAACAATACTCCACCAACACCCCGTCTCTCACCCTGGTCGCCACAGTACGACAGTCCCTAACTCAAGAACTTCCTCCTCCTTTTTCTGGCTCTGGAAGGATCAGTGGACGCCAGTGAGGTCTGCTGCATGACTAAAGTACCTGTTGACATGTGTGGCGGCAGCATACCGGCAGAAAATGATTGCGGACACGTCGAGAAAAGGGTATGTACGTACTTGAATACTTTCCGTCCCAGTACTCCATTCCATCCGACGTTCCCCTGTGGTTCGCGCCTCCCAACGCATCTTAGCAACACACAACACTACCACCTCGCACTTTTGAGGTCTTCCGACTTATCCCTCTCTAAATTTGTCTCGGTGCCATCGTTCTCACTTTCGCGAGCTCGTCATCTTAGGCTATCGGTCTGCTAGCGCACTTCGCGGAACCGGTAAAGCGCCGACTAGGCGTCTTCATTTCGCGTCCAAGGAATGTAAGTAGTGATATAACCAAAAAAACGCACTAGGACTTGTAATAATTGTAACGGATATCCGTACGCACACTTGTGGTCCTGGCGAAGAAGTCCTAATCAGTCCCGAGGCACCGCTGGGATCGAGTGAAACCAACGTACCCGAGGAATGACCTATTACCACCATCGGAACGTCGAAAATAATCGGAGGTATCCAAACCAAAGGGATCAAGGTACTTTCTCCGTGATGAGCGCATTGGCAGCAGAGAGTAATCCAAGACACGTAGATCGACCAAGTTGTGGAAATCCCCAACAAGGCACAAAAGTATCTTTCAGTTTTGGGGTGAGGCGGGTTGCGTAGCATGCTCGTGAATGCCTCCGTTGAACCTTACAGGCTCCTGCATGCCGACCTCTAAGGACACCTGAATGGTGAAAACAGTCCTCCTCCTAGCCCGATGTTTTCACCAAGGATGGGCACCGGCGGAGGTCAAGTTCTGCCACCTTGAGCACACAGCGGAAGGTGCATCAGCAAAGAATCCATGCAGACGAGATTTTTGCAGCACTGCACGACTATCGGCCGTCTGGGTTACAGTCATCCACGTAGGCGTCCAACGGGCAAAACGGATGTTTCTTTAGAAAAATCCCAGTCAGGTTCATGGCGAATTCGCCTGAGTTCTGCAGGGGACAACGGTGGGTTGGATTAATGGATTGGATTGGAAAGCTGACGTATTAGTAGCTCAAGCGCTCGGGTACAAACACATGTCAATACCTCGTCAACCTGAGAAAAGACATGAGACAGAATAAAAACAAAAGCTAGAAAGCGATGAAGGAGAGATTTACATCAGGTGCGAGAGGGTAGCGTAAGCGATACGGTAAGTTAGAGGGCGTAAACAGTAGAGGAGGGGAAAAACGTCGCGCCTATCGAAGAACTTATGTAAGCCTAGCAAAGGAATCCTCGTCCGAGTCACGCCATGATTCGTGTCTTCGTTAGGCTAGCAGAGTCAATGCACGTTGCCGATGCAGCACACAAGGACCCTGTGTGCCATCGAAGACATTATCCGTAAACTTCACTGTCGGGGCGGCCTTGCCACCCGCTAAATCCTTGCAAAATAGTTCCGCATTAATGGATCTCCATGACCTTCCGGATACCTGTAAACCCACGGAAGATATCCCATATCGAATCCATGTTTCCCATATTCGTCGATCGGGAAGCTAACCGTCGCCTTCATGAGACTCACTGAGTCCGCTCTGGTGTCAGTTCCCTAAATACGGCGGAAGGTCACGGTTGTTGGAGGTCACGAAAAATGAAGAGATTCTCCCGCCGCAATATGCACGACGGTGCGAACGAAGCGGATAGCTTGGCACTCGTTATGCAGAAGGTGGGCGGTTCCTGCTGGGCCATCGTATACGAGACTAAAGTTCTGGGGAGTTGCAAGGGGCCAGAAAACTTTATTAGAGTGCTGCGGTCAAAGTTTCCGGGAAAATATCCTTGAACTTATGCAAGGAGGGTGAGTTCACATTCTAGGCTCACAGACAACTGCGTTATCCAGTTAACTACTCGAAGAATGCAGGTCAGTTGCATGCGTATGAGGTATACTCATACGCAGACAACAGGTACGACACAATATCTTCGTCCCTGCTCTGTTGTCGAAATTCTCGTGGCCCGGACGTAGGGAGACATCCTAGTACCGAGAACGCCAAGGCGACCGCCACTGCCACCGCTAATAATGGTTGATAGTTCAGGATGTCGCCACTTGCCCTAAACTTTCCTCTAATTCCACCATGCTATGTGTTCGCAAATCTTTCGAGAACTCTTCAGTTGAACTCCATAGCCAGTGATACAACCCCAAATCCCAGCTCCATCAGTGTCCGTGCAACAACGATTTTCAAATGCTGCCGCTGGCTCATATAGACCGTGTCGCACTTTACGTATGTGCTCAAAGTCTCAGCTAAGCATAATTACTCTACAGGGAAACTGGTGGAGCCCCATGGCGACTCGTAAATATTACCGGGCAAGAATATTCGACTTTTCGGTCGGCGAATTCTCCTTATCGTTGTCACTTGGTGGGTGGTTGAACAGAGCATACGGACCGTTCCTAGGTGATATAGTTTATCACTGCGTGAAGCAGCCGAGGGACTTTTTACTTCCCAAGCTGGATTTCCACATTCTGCGAGCTGACCATACGCACCATACTCCCCATCCGAAAAGTCGAACCCCGCGGTCTCCTTAGCTGTTAGCATGGCTCAGCGTATTCTAGGATTAGAGTACCCGGATGAAGAAACTCTATCAAGTTTGAAAGCATCCAAGACATCTTTCAGAGCCACGTCGGGACATGGGACGTCGATGGACGGAAGACTCAATGGCAACACAGGGCGGGGCGTCTATCGGATGTGTACTGATATTCGGTTTTATCCAGTGAACGCTGGCCATCTTCATAGTTGACAGGTAGACACGCGCGGGGCAAGTTGGTACTATGTAGAGGAGTGGCTGGGCATTGCGCTCACGGACCCGAACGGGAGGGTCAGTGTATGCTTGAAGCATAGCTTATGCCCAATCAGTCAAAGCCGGTGAGAAAGGACTTCACATAGCGGGACTCTTCCACCTTTCCTATACTAAATACTGGGGCCGGTTTGGTGGCGCCATTGAAGACAACATTTTCTCCGAGTTATCCCAGGGGTTACCAAGACGGTAAGTATGTATTTTTTCATTCGCTCTGCCTATGCTAGGCGGTCCCCCCGAAGCGGAAGGTGACGACACCAGGTGGAGAGCTGTGGAGATTTCATATGTTACTGTAGATAGTGTCTCACTCCGGTTGGTCCGTTGCCAAAGTAAGGACGGCGTTTTTGGCATCGAACGAGAACGCGGCCCATGCACACCTTATTAGGGAACAACATGGGTTAGCCAGGCTAATATACCTGCAGGTTCACATTACCTCCGTGGTTTGTCTGTACCCAAGCCGGGTACAGGTGGGTGGGTATGGGTTAACCCACGGGTAGTCTTTCATCTGGGTAAACTTACGAGCATCTGCAGCGCATGTGTATAAGCAAGTTGAAGTACTACTCCCCATTGAGTCACCAATCAGTGTATTTATGATACTGGCAATCAGTCAGAATTGTTTTCCCCAATGAGCTCCACAGTTGTGTTCTCATAGATGCAGATTGATCTCACGAGAAACCGTAGTAGGTGATGGGATGGACGTGGCAGACCACAGGGATTGGACTCGTCGGACCATGTCGAATGGTCGCTTGGATACACATTGCTATTATGGCACGGTGTCTCGCTGGCGTGCACTCTGAGAGGGACCACTGGATCCGTCTTCTACGTTATGATGTGCGCATGATGCATCGTGTTCACGCGTATGTTGTACTTCGAATTGGATTTTTTTTGTTCCGTGGGAAGTATTCTTTATCGAAGTTGGTTTCGTCAATCATCGCCAGTGCGACGCATGGGACCGACAGAACAACGCTGCACTACGACTTCCACTGGCTCTCAGCTGCATCTGTCAGGTATTCATGATTAGCATGCTGGCAGACAAACAACTCTCCAAGATCAACCAATGGCCTCTCGGTTGATTTGATTTCATACATCAAGGTCGGAGAGGCTTCCTACCCGTTGGCTCTTTCTTCGTGAGTGATATGATGATAGGTGGGTGGTGAGCCAGCCGGCTTTCCATTCGGTTCCGTCCATGTTTTCATTGGTAAGTTAGGTATCATGCTTCACGAATCACCGAGGTGCTGTGTTCTTGATTGGGTGAACGATTTGGCACAGATGACGCAACAGTGATATACGTGTCAAGCAGAGATAAATGTCTTCCAGGTTGAGTGGGTGGGCAAGACCGTGTGTAGATTCGATGACGGGAAGGCTAACAAGAGGTTGTATTTTGAATATCATTCGTGTCGACTACCGGGTGTGCTCGATCTACACATGTCTGGCACGTCTTCTGACAGCTATCGCATATATGATAGAACATATTCTCCGAAATCTCTACACGACCCATGGATATAATGGGTATGCACCCCCAGGCTACCCATACCCGCATGACGACACCCGTTGGTATTACCCGGATCCTGGGCAACCTCTGCCTATGTTGTTCCCTATGCCCTATCAGCACGGCGTATCATTGCAAATACAGCGCTGGCACCGTACCGACTTCAGGAAGGAAGCTGAATCATATCTGTCCGTCAGCTTCGTCCATTTTGCTCTCCCCCTGAGGTAGTAATTGCATAAACATTGCGCCACCCAGGTAACCACGATATAAAGCAGTCCATGTTTCTACATCGTGGTCCACAAGGCTACTAAGATCACAGACTTTCCGTGTGCCGTTTCACTCGCCCATACTTCTACGCCCACTGCTACCAAGTCCATAGCTCCCTACCGAAAGACTGGCGTTTTTGTCGCGTTTTTCGTGAACCTGAAACGACTTTCTCGTGCTCACTTCCTTCTCAAGTCTGTGTAAGTATCTGTATACAAGTACCTTTTCGTTGAATCGACTGTCCGCAGAAACATGTCTACGGGATACGCTGATAGTCGCCCAGAAACGCGTCTAGAGCGTTACACCAAGTTCTGGCAAAAGGACCTCACCCGCGAGAGCGAAGCCGACAGCAAAAACCGTCTCGACAAGTACATCGATGTCGTTAATGGTGCATTCCACCTTTCTCGTCGGCGTTCGTACCAAAGCTTACGCCGCCCGTTACCCAGGATATTATGACGGTGCAACAGCGTTGACCGAGTACGGCTGGGCACAGTCGTTCCACTTCTCGCGTTTCTACAAGGGCGAGGGCTTCGCCGCATCTTTAGCTCGCCAGGAACATTATCTAGCCTCCCACATGGGTCTCCGTCCTGGCATGAGAGTGCTGGATGTCGGATGCGGTGTCGGTGCACCGGCACGCGAGATTGCTCGTTTTTGCGACGTCCAGATCGTCGGTCTCAACATCAACGAATTCCAGCTCGGCCGTGCTCGGCGATACACTGAAGAAGCTGGTCTTTCCGACCAAATCACTTTCGTCAAAGGTGACTACATGAAACTTTCAGAGCAATTCGGCCAAAATTGTTTCGATGCCGGTGCGTATGACTTTACGCACGTGGACGCAACCCATGGTTCACACCCGTGATATAGTGTATGGCATCGAAGCTACCCTCCATGCTCCCACGTGGGAAGGCGTCTACGGTGAAATTTTCAAAGTCCTCAAACCTGGCGGCGTTGCAAGTGTTGTTTCCATTTCATGCTACTCGCCAAACTTACCCAGCCACCCAGTTCGGTGTTTATGAATGGTGCATGACTGACGCCTGGGATCCATCTATTCCGTCCCACAGAGAACTCGCCCATCAAATCGAAATTGGCAGTGGCATTCCAGAACTTCGACCCATGAAACTCGCTCGTCAGGCTATGAAAAATGTGGGCTTCCAAATTGACCACGAAGAGGACCTCGCCGACCGCCCGGACGAAATTCCCTGGTACTACCCTCTTGAAGGTGACATCTTGAAAGCGCAGACTGCCTGGGATTACTTTACTGTTTGGCGAATGAGTTGGAGTGGAAAGCTCGTTACCCATACCGCTGTCAGATTTATGGAGATGCTTGGCCTTTTGCCAAAAGGTACATGGGAAGTGGGTGAATCTCTCAAGGTTGCAGGGGATGCACTTGTCAAAGCAGGACAGGCCAAGGTCAGTCCGTTTACTTCACCGTGGAGTGTAGGTGCCGATTGGCTGCCCTGTTGATTTGCAGCTGTTCACACCGATGTTCTTCATGATTGGCCACAAGCCCACTCTTGCTAACTGATCACGTTCGTTGGCCCGACTGCCGGTCCCCTTCCCGTCATCACAGGGACCATCCTACTGGATTATTGATATATGAGCAGATCATGATGTATAGTATGTTATTATGCTACGATAGCGTGTAGTTGTCGAGAATCTGAAAATGACGGGAAACTGTGATTTGGATTGCGATGTCCTTCGGGCGGTGAAACGAATGACGACGGTACCGGTGTTTGATCAGCCACAAGCCCGTTCTTGCTAACTGATGACGTTCGTTGACCCGACTACTGCGTGTTAAATTTATGGCGTCCATCATTTGCGAACCTAGAAATGCTGGGATTTTTGACTGGTCTCTGTCCCGTTTCCACAGGGACCGTCATCCCAGGCAGATTAGCGCGCACACCTTGCGTATTCCGAAACGGGAAGTTGCCACAACGCAGCGACACGTCGACACAGCCACATCACGCTTGTACTACCTACCACACGGACTCGAAGCTGCATTTGCAGAATACACGCTCGCTTTACTGAATTATTGAGCTATATTTTTCTGCAGTCTACTTATCATTCAGTGGAGCCTCAGGGGGTGTGTTGGAGATTGAACCACCCCTGTTTGATGTTGCCTGAGGTGTGAGTCTTACATGCTTACATAAGCACTTGGAGCATACACTTTATACACTTTTGGTACTGTCCCCTCAGTAGTTGTCACTACTAAGGCAGTCTACAGCCCTTTTCTACAGCTAGTAAAGATATAAGCACCTTCTAAACAAGGGTAACTCTTCATGGCCAAATATCAAAAATACTCCATGAACAATTGCCAAAAAAGATTACCAGGTTATGTGCTGTGACTGCAAGGTAACTCGTGAAGTGCTACTGCAGGCAGGCGGCGCCAACCTTGCTCGGCAGATATGGATAGAATAGTACTAAACAGGAAACACCGGCAGTGCCCAACTCATGTGTTTCATGCAGACCTTGCTATTGTATTGAAGACCATGTGTTCGCTCGTAGTCACCTTTGACGAAACCGTGATAGTGATGGAAATGACGATCTGGCTGGTTTGCGATCTTTCCGCTGCCTCATTGCTGCGCTGCGGAGACGCTACGCTGGCGATGTAGGTAATATCTCTGCTTGGGCTGCTTGCGTGTCTCCTTCTTTCTCATGCACGTGTAGGTGACTAAGAACAGAGTTTCTCAGCTGTGTGACAACGCGCTACTATTCGCACAATGCCGCTAACCGAAGAATAGAGTTTCTACCGTAAAGTGTCAGTTATCCGTCCGTTGCATATACCGTAAGCGTACCTTAGCCGTTTGCCAACGCGCTGAGAAAAGAGAAAAGAGAAAAGAGAAAAAGGAGTCTACGTATGCGTATATGCGTCACGTGACCGCGACAAGTGTCAGCGCTGTATGGTCAGAGTCTACAATACGAAGTTCCTTCCAACAGCACGCACTGATGCACTGATGTCCGGCCGCCTAGGAAGGGATTTTCCGTCGTACGACTGTTCCCACAGCAGACACAACGCGGTTAGCACAATTTAGTCAGGTCCTAAATGAAGTGGGAAACTTGGGATATTCTATTCTAGTTTAGGGTATGCTTGACTCATTTACACATGTCTAGTACGTCTTCTGATAGAACAGTCCCCCGGATCTCTTCATGACCCACGGATATATGTAATGGGTACGTACACCCCGGTGACCCATACCCGCACGACGGTACTTAGGGGTGTTACATACTGGCATCCTGGGCAACCTCTGCCTATGCCTTATCAGTACGGCGTATCATTGCAAACACACGTTCCAACTTCAGGAAGGAAGCTAGATCATATTTGTCCGTCACCTTTGCTCATTTTGTTCTCCCTTTGAGGTAGTAATTGCATGAACTTTGCGCCACTCATGTAACCTCGTTATAAAGTGGCAGTCCATGTTTCTATATCGTAGTCCACAAGGCTACTAAGACCATAAGCTTTCCGTGCGCCATTTCACTTGCCAATACTCCTACGCACACTTTTCCACGGAGTCCATAGCTCCCTGACCGAAAGACTAGCGTTTTTGTCGCGTTTTCGAGAGTCTGGACGACTTTCTCGTACTCATTTCCTTCTCAAGTCTGTGTAAGTATCTGTATACAAGTACCTTTTGGTTGAATGGACTCTCTGCAGAAACATGTCTACGGGATACGCTGACGGTCGCCAAGAAACGCGTCTAGAGCGTTACACCAAGTTCTGGCAAAAGGACCTCACCCGCGAGAGCGAAGTCGACAGCAAAGGCCGTCTCGACAAATACACCGATGTCGTTAATGGTACATTCCACCTTTCTCGTCGGTGTTCGTCCCAAAACTTACGCTGCCCGTTGCCCAGGATATTACGATGGTGCGACAGTGATGACCGAGTACGGCTGGGCACGGTCGTTCCACTTCTCGCGTTTCTACAAGGGCGAGGGCTTCGCCGCATCCTTAGCTCGCCAGGAACACTATCTAGCCGCCCACATGGGTCTTCGGCCTGGCATGATAGTGCTGGATGTCGGATGCGGTGTCGGTGCACCGGCACGCGAGATTGCTCGTTTTTGCGACGTCCAGATCGTCGGTCTCAACATCAACGAATTCCAACTCGGTCGTGCTCGGCAATACACTGAAGAAGCCGGCCTTTCCGACCAAATCACTTTCGTCAAAGGTGACTTCATGAAGCTTTCAGAACAATTCGGCGAAAATCGTTTTGATGCCGGTACGCATGACTTTGTGCACATAAACACAATTTGCTATTCATACCCGTACTGCAGTATACGGTATCGAGGCCACTATCCATGCTCCCATTTGGGAGGGCGTGTACGGTGAAATTTTCAAAGTCCTCAAACCTGGCGGCGTTGCAAGTGTTGTTTCCATTTCATGCTACTCGCCAAACTTACCCAGCCACCCAGTTCGGTGTTTATGAATGGTGCATGACTGACGCCTGGGATCCATCTATTCCGTCCCACAGAGAACTCGCCCATCAAATCGAAATTGGCAGTGGCATTCCAGAACTTCGACCCATGAAACTCGCTCGTCAGGCTATGAAAAATGTGGGCTTCCAAATTGACCACGAAGAGGACCTCGCCGACCGCCCGGACGAAATTCCCTGGTACTACCCTCTTGAAGGTGACATCTTGAAAGCGCAGACTGCCTGGGACTACTTTACTGTTTGGCGAATGAGTTGGAGTGGAAAGCTCGTTACCCATACCGCTGTCAGATTTATGGAGATGCTTGGCCTTTTGCCCAAAGGTACATGGGAAGTGGGTGAATCTCTCAAGGTTGCAGGGGATGCACTTGTCAAAGCAGGACAGGCCAAGGTCAGTCCGTTTACTTCACCGTGGAGTGTAGGTGCCGATTGGCTGCCCTGTTGATTTGCAGCTGTTCACACCGATGTTCTTCATGATTGGCCACAAGCCCACTCTTGCTAACTGATTACGTTCGTTGGCCCGACTACCGGTCCCCTTCCCGTCACCACAGGGACCATCCCACTGGACTCTATATATGAGCAGATCATGGTGTACAGTATGTTGTTATGCTACGATAGCGTGCAGTTGTCCGGAATTTGAGAATGATGGGGAACTGTGATTTGGATCGCGATCCCCTTCGGGTAGTGAAACGAATGACGGTATGGGTGTTATTATTATGTCAATCACAAGGGTACCTGTATCAGGGCGCATCTGGATTGATGGTGAGATAATCATCTCCTCTGCATGACTTCTCCTAGGGGCACTAGGACCTGCCGAAAGTTCAAAATTCAATGTGATCCATGATACGGTTCTCAGTTGCGTAGCCCTCCTCAACATGCCGGCTACCAGTTGTCTCCGCCGTGTCTCGTGCGGTTTAAGTGTTTCCTTTGCCGTGCATACGTTGCCGAAGTGGGGGTGGATCCGTTACCAGTCCACAACGGAAGCACTCGCCTGGGCCTGGGCCTGTCGTTCCCGGTTTCAACGGATAAGGTCTTTCCAATGACGGTGGAGTATCGTATCCGTGTGTCCTGTGCTACAGTTCGACGTCCGCCTCGTATTGTCGCCTGCCTGCTTCCGTGTCTAGTCTCTTTGATAGGGCACTTGCCTTTTTTAAGTAATACTGTGATCTTGTAAGCGGGAGTCGCTGCACTCCTACGTTCCGCGCATACGCCGCTGTCGTCGCTTTTGGGGGTCAGTCCTCGTAGTAGCGTCGCGTTGTGCTTCCCTGAGGCTGTGTAGTGCACGCCGAGCGTGCATACCTTCGTGTGATCGCGGCACTTGTGGGGCGCACTGACAGGTTGGACATTTGTTACTGCAAGAGTGCGACGGTTTGGTCTCGGGCTCGTCCCACATTCTGCTTCTCTTTGTTCCTCTTAAGTTTCTCCACTTTGATGTTCTGCGCCGCTGTGACGAACTCCTCCCAACTCGAGTAGTCTTCGTCCAATTTGTTGTCTCTATCGCAGAGTACCAGCGTTCCGCCAGCATCCTCCATGCTCAGCGCCAGTCGCTTGACCCTCACCGCCCATAACACATGGCCATAATTTCCCGCTCTTCCTTCCTCGACCCACTCTCCGATCTCCTCCTCTTTTAGCACCGGCCCTTGATACGTTCTCGCTGTTGTACCCTCGTCAGCTTGGGTCGTCGAGCCGGTGGCCACCGTTTTATGAACGTCGCTTTCAATGTCGCCATATCTTTCTTGTTCTCTATCAGTAGGTCTCCGAATCACTCGTCGGCGTAGCAGCCTAGTGCTAGCTGCAGCCCAAACCTATCCACCTTCCTCGCTTCCGACCACGAGTCCGGTACTGCCAACTGGAACAGCGCAAACCATTGTCGGTTCTTCCTTGTTGCGGCAGTCCCCTTGGAAGAGTGGTATGACTTTCGCGGAGTCTGACATGGTCCCGTTGTTCCCTCCCGGAAACTGCGTAGTGGTTGTGCTTGTTGTTAGGCACGAACGTGGGACGTACATGGTCGTCTGGCCGTCTTGTTTGTGTTGTTAGGCCGCTTTTGGCGTCGGCGAAGGGGGTGTAGATAGACGTAGGTTCTGCGGTCTGTGTATGTACGTCGCTCCTGGTGTTGCGAACACCGCCGATCGTAGTCTGAACTGCGTTGGGTCTGCCGCTAGTCACTTGTCGCGTGTGCGGGCCTTTTCGTTGCCCCCGTTCCGCCCCCAGCTGATTACTGACGTTGGTCCACTGTCCCATTTCCTAATTCCTCTAAGTGTCAGACGCTACCGTTGGAAGTGCAATCGAGTCAATGACTATTCGCCGTTGTGAGGTTCGCAATCCCTTCTCGCCACCGGATAGAGAGACTAGGATGGGACCACTGTGTCTCAACGTTCCCTGACTCTGGCACTCGGTCACGTGACCCCGCCTCCTCCCCGCTCTAGTGCAATTATAGTAAGTCTACATCAGCATTGTAGTACACACAAGGCCGCTTCACGTTATAAACACACGGGGTTAGGAAGGGGGATGGCGCGCGACAATCAAAAGGCTTACGATTCAGCCGCTCCATCCCCCCCAGCGATCGCTTAGATGCTGTTGCGAGACTTGCTGGTCATGTGCCAAAACTGTCTCTTCTCGATGGGTAACCGGGCAAATCGAGTTACTCACGCGGGGAGCTTTGACCCTGATGCAGCTGTCGGGGTGTGGTCTACTGGCTGTACTGGCAAAACTAGCATGATTGCAATGGGTAGACGTAGATTTGCCGTACATACCTGTCAATGACGATGAGCAGCGACATATGCGTGAGCGTAGAGACGACGGCTTCGTATAGAGAGTTGGCTTCCACCGTACTCAGGTCGTGGATTCCTCCGTTCCCGCGTTTGCAGAGAATTCCAGCCGGCTAATTGACCAGTGCGCTGTGCACACCCATGCTTCTCCCGAACGTATACCAAGGCAAGCGCTCGTAGTGTAAGTTGAGTTCCCCTGAGCTCGTCAGATCGCACAGCGGACGAAGAGCGCTCTGTAGCTGCCAACTTACTGAACATCTCGAGAAGTTTATCCTTTACCTCCTCGACCCTGTCTGACTTAGATGGTTTCGAGGAGCTAGAGATACTACGACCTGGAGAATGTCTTCGTAAGGTACGTTCCCTTGTGTTTCTACTCAGTCCTGAGGCACCGTCAGGATCAAGTGAGATTGACGTACCCAAGATAGGGTCTACTACCACTATCGGAACGGTAGAGACAAAAGAACATACCCAAACCAAAGGAGTCGAAAAACTGCCTCGTCGGTTGGGCCAGGAGGAAGCAAGGCAATGTACGTAGACTAACCAACCGGTGGAGTTCCCTGCCCAGCCGCGAATGTATCTCAGCTTTGGGAAGAACCGGGTTGCGTAGCAGGCTCGTGAGTGCCACCATCCAGGCAGGTTCTTGTACGCCGAGTTATAAGGGCCCTTGAAATGGTAGTGATAGGCCCTCTCCCAACGCGTTGTCACGGTCGCCAGAGCTTGCTACTTCGAACCCCCACAGCGGAGGGTGCGTCAGCAAAAAACTCCATACACAAAACCTGAGACCTGCCACAGTTGTAAAGGTCGACATCTTTGTCGTGAAGAAACGTCGTTACGGTAACTATAACAGCAGTAGTGAGGCGCAACTGTCGGTCATCTTGGACTTACATATTTGAGCCAGTCAGAGTCATCCATGGCAGGGAGGAATCGACTGCACGAACGTTCTTCAAAATAGTCCTCCTCAAGTGCATGACAAGGCGTGCGACTCGTAGAAGATAACCGCATCAGCACGGGCATATCAAAGTATTGAAGGGAACGGTGAAGAAAGGACAAAAAGTAGCTATGCCAACCTCCTCATGCAAATCCATGCCCTTGTCAGTACAGGTGTAAGCCGCCAACGCAACTATGCCTAGCACCACCCAAGGATTGTGTGCACCATCAAAGATGTTACCGGAATGTCCAGCGGTTTGCAAGTCATCTCCACGACTCATATGAACTTCCACACAACAGTTCCGTAACCATTGGCGGTCAACGTTCCGGATATCCGTTAACCAACGGAACGTACTGCACATCCCGGCCGTGTTTCTTCATCAAAGGTTCCAGAGTCCTGTCCCCCAGTGACTCTGCTGTTGGGCTTAGACGCCTTAAAAAAAGCACGTCGCCTGAATCACTGTTGTATTTGCGAAAGGCATCCAGCAACGAGACATCCGAAGTCACTGCGCACTTAGCAGCAATAACCTCGTACCGTGACTCGAGTCTTGAATGTGGTCAGTCACAACAAGGCAAATGCGTTAGGTTGGACCTACAATGATCGGCGACCCACACAGGGCTCGTAGCACACCTCCAAGATGGGAGGAATGTCTTCCAATCAGACCATCATGTCGAACGAGTGCTTCGTATCACGACAATCCGCCGAAGAGCATGTGCGCTCCTTACATCTTGTCAGGGTGTTCTCCCAGGCGCTGGTTCGGGAAGGAAACGCAAGCCGGTATTCGCCAATGATATAACTGCTATGCATGGAGTCCCGAAAGTGGGGGCAGTGTGGCTATGAGGGGCAAAGAACTCTGCCACACCTTTGGAGCTGGCAATTAACGAGGCGATTGCGCGGGGGGGAGCGCTGTTCGGATGTGGCACTGCGCACTCTCTCGTTCCTTCCAGTCGCAGACGGATATCGCTGCAGAGTGACGCGACGCAGGCTGACTGAGCGCTGTCCCTGTCACTTGGCCAGATAAGTTACTCCTTGCTCTGGATGCTCGCGCAGCCGCCTTCGACCCACAGCCACACGTTACCAGTGGCTGTGGGTCGATGGCGATCTTCGTCTGCATCCCCCTCGATTATCCGGAGCCACAACTCTTCTCCCCGGTTCTCGCAATCATAGCAGTCCACCTCATATAGTAACCTTCCGATAATACACCAGATAATCTCCATCACCTATCAGGTTCCCTTCTCGGCTCTTCTTTGGACCTCCGGATAAAACTTCTTCAAATCTGCCAATGCTGCTAACAGATTACGGTCATATTTGATTGAGAGTCTGTCCAACGGAATGAAACCTACTTGTCTTGTGGTGGAGCCTTCGAATGTGTCGGTATCGCCCCCGTTGGTCCTGTCACCACGTCCTTCCGCACCAGCCGTAGGATGTGAACATTAAAACCTTGTATTTGTAGCATTTTTTGACGCAGAGGGAACAACGAATTCGGGCGCCGGCTACTCAAGCGGAGTCGGGTCCCATACGCTTGAACGCGGTGATCAATGTTTAGAGTCACTTAGTGGTCCTGAAATAGTGTGAAACTTGATGCCCACTATGTGGCAGTGGGCATGTCGTGCGACTTTTCATTCTACTCCCGTGCAATCGCGACACAGCCATCTGCACTTGGCCGCTTCAAGTTATCTGCTAGCTTTCTCGCTGCTATATCGGTAAGCACTGCGTCTGATTGTTTAGAAAGCTTACGTGTTGGCAAGGCTAAAGGGTGAGCTGATGCTGCGTGGATTTCGCGAACCCATCAAAAGCTGCAAAGGTCATTCACATGGATGAACGCCAGCCGCCAGCAACTGCAGCATATATGTAATATCTGAAACCATTCGAAAAGTCGTGCGAAAACCAATGGTTCTCTTCCCTCCCTTATGTCTTGTCCTAGTAACTGGAGCGCTCGCTACTGTTGTAACTGACCCACGTGTCATCAGTGAAACTTGCGAGACCATTGCTACTGCTGTCTCCAGCGCATCCGCAGTGCACTTCTCGGGTACGTTAGTCTTCCCCCTATGTTTTTTTTACCCATAACTTGGTTCTACAGGACCTTCGTATGAGGAGAACATTCGTCACTGGGCCTCCTCAAGTACGCAGCGGGCGACCTGTTCGCTCGAGCCGGGCACTGCTTCGGACGTCGGGATCGCGGTACGCGAAGAGTACAATCCGCTTCGGACTGACTTTAAGCGAGACCCTTCCAGTTACAAGTTCTGGGGAAGAACAGAATTCCTTTCGCTGTCCGTCTCCCTTATGCCCTGACTGGTCAAACCACCCAGCTAATTGGTCGTGTAAGGTTAAAGGTGGTGGCCACACGCTGAATCCGGGCTTCTCCTCCACCACTGGCATACAGATTGCGATGTCTAGGTTCTCAGAAATCGTGTATGACCCCAAACTGCGGGTTGTCACTGTAGGAGCTGGTGTGATCTGGGATGATGTTTATGCTGCTCTCGAACCTCACGGCGTGACTGTTATTGGTGGAAGGGTAAGTGGAATAGGTGTTGCGGGTTTCACTCTTGGCGGAGGTATGAACTACTCTTAGGGTCTGGTGTAAGCGCTTAGCTGGATCCCACAGGATACTCATGGCTAACAAATCAATACGGCTTGGCGGTGGATAACGTCGAGTCCTTCGAGTTGGTTCTGCCTAATGGCACAGTGATCGACGTCACGGAATCATCTCACCCTGATTTGTTTTTCGGCCTCAGGGTGCGCCATCGTCATATTTTATTCGACGGAAGCGCGATAACGCAATTTGCTATTCTAGGGAGGTTATAACAACTTCGTGTGTGCATTTGCCTTCACCATCCGTAAGTCATGCTGATAGGCTGAAAGGGTATCGTAACGAAATTCATTTTGAAGACTCATCCGCAAGGGGAAATTTGGGTCAGTCCTTCCGTAACATGCCATGGCACGTTGGAGTTGAACCGCGACTTCAGGGGGGCATCATCGTCTATCCTGAGACTTCCGTTGATCAGGTTACACGTGCGACTACCAAGTTCTCAACGAATAACGACGACCCCAAGGCCCAGATTATCATGTCAATTACTTACTCTTCCGGAAATGTAAGCTAAATTCATGCCAATCCATGAGAATACACTCCCTGACAAGTTGGATATAGCTCTTCTTGGTCGCCACACTTTTCTACGATAACACAGATCCAGCACCTGGGGTTTTCGATGTCTTCTTGGACATCCCAGCGTTGATTAAAGATGTCAACACGCGGTCGCTCCTCTCTCTGGTCGTGGTAGCCTCTTCGTTGTTGGAAATGGGACCACCGCCCTCAGAATCGTTAGTGGAGTCCCTCCCACAAGGGTTGGTGGTGGAAGAGTTTCCTTCGATTCAGGTACCCCAATCTGTCCCAGTCAACGCCACTCTAGCATTGCGGTAAGTCAAATGTTAGTGTCCATCAGGGAGGACAACTCTGGCTTATACCGCTCAGTGGGATATTCAACACCATGACCGTAACGAAATATTCCGTAGAGCTGATCGAAGCGGCTATCAACGAAACCATTGTGTGTTCCCACTGCGATCTGAGGACGAGAGAGAAACTCATTTTCTCCATAGCACTGGGGGCCGATGCTGGTAGCCTCTTCGGCTGTATTCGTTTCTTACAGCTTCATCCCTGCCATGCCAACGGCGCTGAAATGCAACTCTACCCCATCTGCTTGGCCGCCTATGCATAAGGAGCCTATTGTACCAATTGTCCTATCCTTTGGATGGACTTCTGAGTTTTCTGACGACATGATGCACGGCTTGATTCGGCAAAGCACGTCTACGCTCTTCGACAAGGCGGTCTCTCTCGGCCAGGGTGTCAAGGACGCCCCACTCTACAGCAACTGTGCCCTCTTCGATACTCCATTAGAGCGCATGTACGGCAACAACGTCGAGCGTCTAAGAAAAATCAAGAACCAAGTTGATCCTCACCGCGTGATGAATCTAGCGGGTGGATTCAAGTTTTAATCTTGAAAGAGAAGGAACAGTTATCTCGGAGGCTACGACCGAGTAGCTAGGGCAATCGACTTACTGTCTGTATTCACCAGTGAAGACTCTGTATACATAGTTGTTGTACTTTCAAATTTTTGACTTGGATTGCGTATCGGGAGTAGATTTCCCGGCAATTCACTGATGTCCCTCGTTGTGTTATAAATATTCCCTGTGAAACCTAGTTCGATCTCGAGGGTTTACAGAAGTAACTTTGCAATAAATTAGTGATATCCATGGAGTATAACCAGGTCATCCTCTTGGCAAGCAAGCGCGGATGAACCTCAGTCGGACGAGGCCCGGGCCGTGCCGCTCTACGTCCAGTGCTGGCAAAAGGATTCGACTACGCACAGTACGAACCACTTCGTCATGTTCAAGCGCCCCCCGAAATGACGCGTTTTTGACAGGGATATACATTCAGGACACATCTCAACCTGGGCAGGACCGAGACTGGGACAGAGAACCATACGTTACTGTAAAATCCGAGTGTGTCCGTGATCCGCAAGGAAGACGGCGGACTTCCAGAGCTATTTATGCAGAAAGCTGACGGATCAGTCAGCAGTGTGTCGCTAGTTACGGTGCAGTCGGTTTACTATCTCCATCGCTGGCAGTGTCGAGCGTAAATTCGGCGATCCAGAGAAGATGGTTACGGACGCGGCAAAACTTCGCTACTGGCGGAAAAGTGAGGAGTGACAAGCTTCCAACGACCAGTCACCAGGCCGCAGGTACCCATCCCGCTACATGTTGTCTTCCTTACATAATATAGTGGTCAACTGCACGGTACGTTGGTGAGAACACGCACATCATTGGCAAGACCAGCCAAAGTACGGGCCATCGGAAGAGCTGGTGCATGTCACATTTCCACCCTTGGGACAACTTTTGGACTGTTCCCACGGTCTCGAGGCAAACCTACCAGGCTCCTTGTCCGAAATTCAAACCCAGGGGTAGCATATGTGACGAGCCCTGACTGTAACGTCTTCCCCTTCCTGGCTGCGACGTCCTCCCCTGGATCTCTGACTACGTTTTCTCCTTGTCTTTTGACCGCTTGTTATCTGCCCCCCTGATTGTTGGCTCAGACGCGTGTTTCTACCATTGATTCGCCGTTGGCGTTGTCCCTTTCCTCCGTCTTATCCTTTCATGCTGAAAACTGACGATCTTGACGTCTAGGTCTTAACCGAACCTGCACGCTCCGTTTGTTCCTTCGACTTCGTATCGGCTCTCTAAGCTCGTTATCTACGGCTGGTTGTCGGTGATGATGGATGCCTTGACCGGTGAACACTGCCTTGGTTCGTTTCTCTCCCTACCTTGTTCTTTCATACTTATAATCAACGACCTTGACGTCTGGACCCTGGATTCGTGTGCTTGTCGTTCACGTATGGTTTGTCCTCTTCCCGCTTCTCGATCCGTGCAGCTGATAGCTCTCGTCCACGGTTTGGGCTTTGGATCGGTGGATTCGTCGCGTCGGTTGCTGTAGGCTTCTCGTTGTTTGACACACGCAACCTCCGTGTACTATCAATCCCTTTCTCGACTCGTATGTTTCTCCCTCCCCCAACGCCCACTCGCTTTGCCTCTTCAAATCATCGTATAAACCCCACACGTTGTAACTACTCGATGCCAAATGGACATTACTGCTGATGTTGTTTCTAACCACCCGTGATAAGCAAGCCGAAGTTTCGATGGTTAGGACATGAGAATGCAACAATACCAATACCTGTTGGCCGACCTCAATGTCCAAAATAGGCTTGATTTCAGGTAGTATGGTGCACGAGGGACGACGAGGGAAACGACCTTTACGTATAACGAGATGTATGGACAGCTTGCCGTACAGTGGGGGGAATCATGAGCGCACCCGATCGGTTAGCACTTGTCAAGATTGCATGCCGGCGTACGCTGGGTGTCCCTTCATTCATCTGGCAAAGGCTATCTCGGATGCGATTTGCTAGAGATTTTGAGCACTTCCTCACACTGTCATCCGCAGTAAACACAAAAACCACGCACATAGCGAGTATGCACAATACAGCTTCATTCCATTGTTGGTGCACCGCATGACGAGGGGTGAAAAGAGATGCGTCAGTCCGTGGAGGCATTGTAAAACCAGGAAGAGGGGCCACTGCATTCGTGAGGACGAGGTTTTAAAGTATACCCTCATGATGTTCCTGAATACACCCCATCCAGAAATGGTTAAGGAACTTCAATCAGGCAACCGACGAAGGTCTGCTCATTATTGAACTCTTGCAAGCAAGGTTGTCGCTGGCGATGGCAGCACTTCCCAGGTTAACGAATGGTGCCGTGATTACGTCACGGCTAGCGTGAAGGATCACAAACAGGCACAGTCGGAAATGAAGATGAGGAAACTGAAGGACGGCGACGTCAACAGACTTTACAGAAATTTCCTGCTGATATATGGCTTCTCTTCTACGGCTGCAAAGGGCGAGTGGAAGAGTGATAAAGTACAACACCGTGGAATATCTGTGCAATTCATTATATGTAGTCCTCTCCGTCCATGTCGTCGAAGGGCCAGCGCACTGAGGTCCGAGCCTGTTCCTCCTTCTACTCGATCGCCGCCAATGCATGCTCCTTGATCTTCTTACGGCGTGCCATGACCTCCTTGTAGTGCTCGGCAGGCACCCAGCCCTCCGACCCGACGCCGATCTTGTCCCACAACGCCACTAGATACCCGTCCATCTTTCTCAGTACTACATCCAACTCCATCATTTTGCGTACGTCATCGGGGTCGTCGAATACGATAGGACACGGTAGCCCTCCCCCCCGTGACTGTCTCCCATTTCTCTGTTGCTCGTATCAGCGCGGCCTTCGGCTCCAGAGTTTTGCCCTCCTACAGGGCACAGGAGTGGTAGAAAATGTGGCGGAGCAGCAAGTTGAATGTGCCCGTCACCGCCGCGTAATGAAGTATGTTGTACTTCGCCGTATATTCAATGTAGTAGTAATGGAGGAGGCGGCAATGGTAAAGTTCCATCTCCTCTCTTCGCCGGGTTTCGCCCAAGTCGCTCAACTTCTCCGGAAGCGAAGAGGGCGTCATAGGTTCCCGGCCGGCATCATCGTAGTTCTGCAGCCATTGGGATATACCGGCTTGGAGAGATAGGGGTAGGTCCGAGGGGTGTTGCCAGTCGATTAGACCGACGACGACATACGAGCTAGAGACGGACGACAGAGGAACGATGATATTGCTCGGCTGAAAGTCGGGACGGTGGATGCAGACACGATCACGGGCTAAGTCCTTAGCGGTCAGTGATGACATGATGTGAAGATAACGCTCCAGGTTCTCGATATGGTCTGATGGCTGCTGCTCTTGGTACTGATAAGCATCCCTCCTTTCGCACTGAACAACGGCAGCGGTCGACCGAACCGCCGTAAGTACGCTATTTCCTTTTCAGCTTCTCTTCTGAGGGTTGCCTCGGTATTTGCGTCTATAGTTTCCAGTTGGTTTAAAGTAGCAATGAAAAGTGCAAGGAGCGGCCTACACGGTCCTCGATCTACCTCGAGCTGCGACCCCCGGCCGTACCATAGAGGCACACTTGTTGTGGACCGACGCAGAAACGCTTGTCCTTGAGGGAAATGCCTGGCGAAGTAGGTTCAGTGACCCTCCAGGTTGCATTCGCCAGATCTTCGGTAAAGTACAGGCTTCCGCTAGCTGGGAAAGTAATCAATGTCACCTTCGACTCCAGTTCAACCAGTTGGCGCAGAATAGAAATGATTTCTTCTTCTCTCAGGTCAGATCATATGTCAGCTAAGTTAGTGCCTTCTATAAATTGCATAAAGATATGCTTGGTCCCCGCCGCCTTATCTGGCGTAGGCGTGTATGGGTATACCTCCGGTGTAGGCAGCCCACCAATGGAACGGAGAAAAGCCAGAATAGTCACTTCGCTAGCGACAGCGAAGTACTTGGGAGTCGTAGCCGGGTACGGGATACGCGCTGCCATTCGGAAGCCATCGCGCATGTAATGAGGAAGATGGGGTTGTGGTACTCACCCTCGTTAGGCTCTCGATATCATTAGGGCGCTCCGCTTGACGGATTCTGCTGCAAGTCGACGTAACCCATCAACGTTGAAGTCACCACATGGTGGTGGTGTTGATCGGGCTGTGCAGGAATGTCTGTATCTGGGATGCTAGGCCACCGTGCTCGTGCCACACTTTTGCCACTTCTCGCCCGGATGCCATCATCATCGATCATCGATCATCCGCGACATCCGAGTTATAGTGATTACAGACTTCCCGGTTCTTGCATTTTGGCTCGTGGCGGCGGATATGCTTCCTGTAGCGACTCTCCCACTAATTAGTCGGGATCTTAAAAGACTACAACTATGACTGGCTACAAGTAAAAAAGACATTCAAGCGCACCAGCGTTCAAGGGCTGTCATGGTGGCAGGGACTGTTTACTTCCGAGGGCCAACAAGTGTGAGCGAGGCCTTCAATTAGGTGGATGTGGAACGCAGATTTCATAGGTACAAACTCCATCGATGATGTCCTCGAGCGATCAATGTCTTGCAACGCATTCCTCTCTTCATTCAGGCGCGGATCGACGTGGTGAATAAGAAATGCAGTCGGAGTGATCCCCTCGGAATACTCCTTCGTACCCCCCTGGTGGGCATCCTCTTCTCTATCTCTATGCGTCCTTGTTAGGCGGAAAGTGAACATGACCTGATCGGAAGGGCATTGACTACTGCATCCTGCCGTCTTCAACATCCTAGAAAGCATTAGGCAACACCTGCAGTCCGCTCTCTCCAATTCCACTATATGACTCATCCGTGAATGTTGGGTTTAGGCTGCGCCTTTAGATGTATGGCTGCGAGTTGGACCTAAACCATCGTGCTTGGTAACCCGTAGTATTAACTCAATGACTATTGCACTCGCACCTGTCCGCATCACGTTTTTCGGGCTACACATCTCCCCGTCTATGAGGTTGTCATCCTGAGACACGAAGGATGTGAGTTTTGTGAGCTCCTGCTTTCCTCCGTGACGCATCGTGCATGATGTGTAGTGTGTGGCTCACGAGATCCGAATACACTTGCATAATTGTGTTTGTGCATGGTACATGACACTTCTGCTATGCTTTTGGTTCCCTGCCGTGATTCTCCTGGCACTCTCTTCAGTGATAATCCAGTGTCATTAGGATTATTAACCGTACCTCATATGATAACTGCATTGTGCCGACCGTGACGAGTCCTGGTAGAAAGCAAGCTTGATAAGTATTAGTAGTGCCAACCGAGTGCATGGTTAAGAAAGGCATTTGTACCGCAGCCCTGAGCACAGCAAGTACACTTTTGTCGAAGCGTTTGCGCGATACATAAAAGTCATGCCATCAGCTTGTTTTTCCACAATCGATCCCCCTTCACCCGCTACCGTGGTAAGACAGGCTCTTCGCATTCCATGTCCATCAATGACCTGTCGCCGTATTGGGGGAACGGACACCAGAGCGAACCCACAGAGTCTTATGACGCCTATTCACACGTCCCTACAGTCACCCAGGACCAATGGAGTCTGAATTCGCTCGAGGCGCTCGCACCTGGATTAGTTACTCCCTCCGTGTCGAAGAACGCTGCAACGCCAAGCTTGCAATGTTCATCTACTACGGCTAGTACGGAAGGACATGGCGACAGGACTAACGCGGTGGCGACCGATATGTCCCAGGATCCCACCACTATGTAAGTGGGCCCTATCTCGTGGGCACGGACTTCTGATCGACTGTGACGATGATCTGTCCAGGTCTCAGGGGGGCAATGCCTTGGCAGATGACGAGCGTTTGGTCCGGAGGTCTGAAGAGGAGCTGAGAAATGACCAAGACCGGAGGATGGATTTTGTGTGGCGTGTCATCGGATGGATAGCATGGGAAGGAGACTGCCGTGATTCCCTGAAGGAACACTAGTTGTGGCTCAGCATAATCGAGGGGAACGTGGACGACGACGTGTGGCTGTGGGTTGACGGCGATGAAGAGTGGCTTACTAAGCGTCCATTATTTTTTGGGGGGATCTCTCGCTATGGCTGGCTCGATGCTCAGTCAGCTCCGAGTCTGCGTCGTCGCGTCACTCTGCAGCGATATCCACCCGCGACCGCAAGGAACGAAAAAGTGCGTAGTGCCACACCCGAAGAGCGCGTTTGCGCAATTGCCTGGTTGATTGCCAACTCCAAAGGTGTAGCGGAGCTGTTTGCCTCTCATGGTCGCACTCCCCCCACGTTCAGGACCCCCGAGATAGCAGATACTCTCAGTGGAATCATTGGCCTATACTGGGGCGCGTTTCCTTCTCACAATGGTGCTTGGGAGAACGTCCTCAAGAAATCCAAGGAGGACGGGTGCATATGCTCTCTAGCGGATTGTCGTGGTATGAGGCAATGGTTCTATATGATGGTTTGGTTGGAGGGTGACATTCCTCGCAACTTGGAGATTGGCTACGGGCCCTGCGCGCGCTGTCGGTCATTGTAGGTCAAGCTTAATACACTTGCCTTGCTGTAACTAATCCTTTGCAAGACTCAAGTCACGGTATGAGGGCCTTGCAGCTAATTGCACGGTGACTTCACACGTTTCGTTGCTGGATGCCATTTGCAATATCAGTCGTTGCAGCAGAACACCGCGCTCCTCAAGTTCCCCAGGCCCGACAGCAAATTTACTGGTGAACAGAATGCTGGAACCCTTGATGAGGCAGCATGATTTCGACGTGCGATATCTTCCATCGGTTAACAGATATCCGACACCATTACGACAATACGTTGCGAAACCGTTACGCCCGCAAAGGTACTCGCGGAGAGTCAAATTTACTCATAAGATGTTTGACGGTGTTCATGATCCTTGGGTGGTGTTAGGCATCGTTGCATTGGCGACCTGCAGAGCCCCTGCTGGAAAGGGGACGGATTCACACAACGGCAAGAGGCACAGCTACTTTTCATCCTTTCTTCGCCATTCCCTTGAATGTTTTGATATGCCCGTGCTCCCCCAGCTGTCTTCTACAGGCCTGATGCTATGCCATACACTTGACCAGGACTGTTTTGAAGAGTATTCGTTTGGCCATGCCCACCGTGCCATAGATGATGACTCTGGCTGGGTCAAGTCCGACCAAGATGGCAGGCAGTTGCGCCTCAGTACCGCTGTTATGGTTGCTGTAACGACGTTTCTTCACAACAAAGATGTTGGCCTCTATGGCTGTCGCAGGTGTAGAAACATCTGTATGGAGTCCTTCGCTGGCACGTCCTCTACTGTGGTTCGGGGTGGCAAACTCTAGAGAGCGTGCAGGACTTGGGCCTTCATCAGCGCATATTCGTGGTGAAGACGACGTACTGGGAGGGGACCATCCTTCAGTTTTTCAGGGGTCCTTAGATATCGCCATGCAAGAACCCGCAGGGATGGAGGCATTCACGACATATCTACGTGATCCGACTCTTTCGAAAGACGAGGTACAGTTACAGATGGTTGCAGGATTCCTCAAACTGGTAAGTCTACTACGGCGCCATGCCGCTCTGTCCTAACACGTTCGATACAGAGGCAGTATATTGAATCCTATGGTTTGGACGCGTCCGATTGTTTCCACCGTTCCGATGGTGATAGTAGGCCACGTCTCGAGTACGTCTGGCTCGCTCGACCCTGAAACGTCTCGCGACTAACTAGGAACACCTTACCAAGACATGTACCAGGTCATGGTACCTCCAGTTCCAAGCTATCCAAGTCGGACAAGGTCGAGGTGATCAAGGGTAAACTTCTTGAGATGCTCAGTAAGTCTGCAGCCACAGACTACTCTTCGCCTCCTGTATGACCTGATGTACCCAGGGGAACTCAACTTACCCTCCGAGCGCTTGCCTTGGTATACTCTCGAGAAAGATTTAGAGAAACATGGATGTGCATTGATCAATTGGCCGGCTGAAGTTCTCCGCAAGCGCGGGAACAGAGGGATCCATGACCTGAGTGCCGTGGAAGTCAACACTCTATACGAAGCCATTACGTGTCCGGACGAATTGCGTCGTCTACACATTTGTCGCCGCCCATCCACGTTGACAGGTATTTACGCCGAATCTCACTGATACATCTACTCACTGCAATCACACAAGTCGTGTCAGCACAACAAGTGGACCACACCTCGGTCGCTGCATCAGGGTCGAAGCGCCCCTTGGAGGATTTACCTGGTCACTCATCGAAAAGAATCAGATTCAAGGACATGACCAGCAAAGTCTCCCAACAACGTCTGAGCGACCCTCGGGCTGATGGAACGGCCGAATCGTAAGTCTCCCGACCGTCGCGCGCCGTCCTAACTATGTGTAACCATAATATGGAGTGGCTTTCGTATGTACTATAATACTGAGGTAGATTACCCTCGAACCTGAAGGTGGTTCTATCATGGGGTTCTTCCGCTCTCTCCTTGTCTACCGCCCCAATGGTTTCCCTTTTTTTTTTTTTTTTTCTTCTAAATTTTAAGTGCGTGAGGGCGACTAGCCCTATGTTGCACTATTCTACATGGTACCTGCTGACTAGGGCCCCCTGTGGCCCGCCCTTCTCCACCGGTGCGCGAATGCCCTGCAGGCAGAACTAGGTTCCCCTGCAGTCCTCCGTTCCCGCCGGCCGTTTTAGACGCCACACTGGTGTGGTGGAGGGGCTTGAGACTTCTGTCTAATGAGGTACTTCAGACTACAAAACCCAAAGGCCCTTGCGGGCTTGGTGGTGCTGTTAAAAGTGTACGAGCTGCTCTGCTGTTGTCCCTGAGCTAGACGTTGTTACGGTGTCCTTTCGTGTGATGATCTGCGTTACGACCGTTTGGCCGTCACGTGGGCAGCGACAGGCTAGGGGGCGGGGAGTGGGGCAGGGCTGGTGTGCCGTGCTGTTAGCTGTGATGGATGGGGCATTGCATGCGCTTTCAGCGGTTTGCCTGAGAGGTGGGTCCCACCTCCCTTGGGTAGGAGTGAGGTGTTGAGAGGTTCTTTCTTGTATGGAGACTCGTGGGCGTGTGTATATCTATTCTGCACTGGCATGTTACCGTTTTATTGGGGGGAGAGCAGTACCTCACCGAAGGTGTGTTGGAGTCTCTTTGTTGAGTTAACATATCTGAGCAGATGTGTTCTCATGCTGGCGTCGTTGAGGAGGTATGTCTCCAGTGTTGCTTTTCTGCCTAGTGCCACTTGTAAAATGTGCTGTTCTCTGTTGTAGCATGGGCATTGGAACAGGTAGTGATGTATGTCCTCCAGCACTTCGTTGTCACATTGAAGACAGATCGGTGTGTCACTTTTCTGTAAATGGTGAAGATGTTGGTTGAGAGGGACGTGTCCGGTACGTAGCTGTATGTACAATCCTGCTTGTTTTTTGTGGAGGGATCCTACGAGGCTCAGGAATGACTTGGATGGGAGTTCAGGTGCCAGTCTGGAGATGTGTCGGTAGCAGTGGGGATTGTTTCCATTCCCTAGACCAAAGAAGATTCAGTTCTTTGTTGTAACGTTGTTTTAAGGCGGAGACTGCTGTCAGGCAGCAGGGGAGTGTAGTTCTGGGGGTAGCTCCCTTGGTGGGCTTGAGTTTTCCTTGCATTCGGCTGCTATTTTTGCCTCTCTATCCGCCATTTCGTTTCCTTCTACATTCCGGTGTCCCGCGATCCAGCGCACCATTATGCTTCTGCGAGTGATCCTATCTTCTTTGATTACCCTGCGTAGTTTTTCCCTGAAATGAAGAGTAGATGATGGCCGGGTTTCGAAGACGGTCTCTCACTGGATAGTATAAGCTGCTTGATTGTCGACTAGGATGGATGCCGGGTATGTTATCTCGTCCCTCGTTGCTAGCAGGTGTGCCGCGAGTATGAGTGCGGTTGCTTCTGCTTCGAACACCGTGTGTTTGGTGTCAGAGGCCTAGGTGGTAGCGAAGCATTGCTATGTGCGTCGAGTCCACAAAGAGAGAGGCCGCCGCCCCCACATAACCGCTTATGCTGGACCCGTCTGTGAATATTTTAGTGCGGTCTGTTAGTTCCTGATAACTTTTAATGGCCTCGTCCTTATTCTCTGCGATGGCGATGATGTGGGTTGGAGGGGCGTTGGGTGGTAATGGGGCACGGAATCAATCATTTCCACGGTGGTTGGGGAGACACCCATATCGTGCGTGAGTCGGTGCAATGCCGAGCGGTGTTTATGGACAGTCTCTTTTTGAGATTTTTCAGTATCAGGGGGTGTATGGGGTGTCTCTCCGGTAGGGTGGCTAGGCGAAGCGCCGTGTTATATAGCGATCTCTGAAGAAGGATGGGGGCGGGGTGGAAGGAACATGTGGACTAGGAGGGAGTCGGTGGGGGCAGTGTGCATTGCGACTGCTGGCTGCTAGGGCTGCTGTGCGTTGGATGGACATGATCCTTCTTGGCTAGGCCTATTGATCCTCTCATTGTTTTCGCCTGAGGTCGGGGGTGTAGCCCAGGTCTGACCCAGACTGCTTGCCCCGTATGTAATTTTTGGCACGACTACTGAATTGAAGAGCTGACGCATCAGTCTGAGTGGTATACCCCACAGTAGTTGAGGAGAGGCGATGTAGCATCATTGCATGCCGTGCGCCCTTGGCTATAGCGTAGGCTGTGTGTGATTTCCACCTGCAGCTCTTGATCTACCATGATGCCTAGGAAACAGGTGGGTCGCCGATGGGGTTATGTTGGTGCTGTGGATTGTCAGTGGGACTCTATCTTTCGACCTGCTTAGAGTGAAGTCCATTAGTGTGAATTTACTTGTTTCGAAGCGTGAGTTATGCTTAGTAGACCAGTCGAATGCGCCGTTCTCCCTTTCCAACATGTTGGCCAGTGTTGCGTGGGTTTCCTGGAAGGACTTGCCGATGGCCAGGAGTGCCGTGTCATCTACGAAGGCTAGGGTTAGCTCGTTTTTACTGTTAGCGACATCCACCAGGTCTGAGCTATATATTACGTATAGTATCATAGAGAGGGGGTCCCCCTGACCGATGCCATTAGTGATTGGGATCCAGTCGGATTCGTAATCGTCGAAGCGTAGTTTGGTCTTCCTGCCCCTAAGTAGTCTTTCGGTGTAGTCTACTATGTCTCTCGGGATGCGACGCATTTTCATGTTGTGCAGTAGTCAGTCCGTTACCGCGTTGGGGAAGGCCCCTTCTATGTCAAGGAATAGCGCGGATACCACCTTATTTTGTCTCCAAGCGTGTTTGATTGTCGTTTCCAGGAGGAGGAGTGAGTCTTCAGTTGAACGGCCGGGGCGTCCGCCGAAGTGAGTGGGTGGAAGGAGGTTGTGCGTCTCCATTATGTATGAGATTCTGTCGGCTACTAATGCCGAGAGCAGTTTAGCTGTCAGTGTTGAGCAGAGCGATTGGGCGGTAGGCTTTGGGAGTGGCAGTAATTGGGCTTGCCTGGTTTGCGGAGGACGACCGTTATTGATTCTCTCCAGGGTTCGTAATATGTACGGAATGTGAAGACTGCAGTTGAAAATTGGGAGTAAGTAACTTGTCAGACGAGGACAGCATTGAAAGACTATGTTTGCCACCCCGTCGGGGCCTGGCGCTTTGTACTGGGCTAAGTTTGTTGATTGTCCTGTTCAGCTGATCTTCAGGTGATGCAGTGCCCATGTTGTGGATGGTTCAGGGTAGTCGTGGTCTTGGGGGACCGTGGTGGACTGTCGGTGGTGGGGGGAAAAGTGCGCAGGGCCAGGAGCTGGCTTTTTTCCTTGTTTGTGCATGCTGTCAGTGGCGTTGCCGTTGCTATCAGTAGTCTGCAGTGAGGGTATATGTGTTTTGCTGCCGTCCCCAGTTGGGTTCGAAATGTACTTGTTGGTGATCCACAGATCTGTGTCGCTGGCTTCTTCCAACCAGTTTTGCCAGTGTTCCTTTTTGGCTTTCTTTATCGCCTTGTCATATTCTTTTGACATATCTTTGCGTAACTGTGTGGCTCTGGTGATTTGGAAGAGCTCTGAACATGTGGGAGGCTTTACTTAGCGTCTTCAGTTCATTATGCATCTTTGTAAGGTCCTTGTTCCACCATTGTTTACGATGGGGGTGAGGTCTGGTTTTAGGGACCTCCTGATCAACCATGCGCTGGAGTGCTTGAG
Organism: Pisolithus sp. B1; assembly: GCA_024663435.1. NCBI lineage: Eukaryota > Fungi > Basidiomycota > Agaricomycetes > Boletales > Pisolithaceae > Pisolithus > Pisolithus sp. B1. Next base: position 206,584 of record JANFAA010000027.1, on the reverse strand, counting down.
TGACTGAGCAGGCCATTCTTTGAAACTCCTCATTGCTGGCTAATGTCCTTGGTGGGCCTATTGCATTAAGCTCTGTGTTGAGTTTCCGGTTGAACTTGACCCAATCTACCTCCCTGTAATTGAGTGCCAGTGTTGCGGATGTAGTTAGCGGGTGTTATGCCAGAGCGCACGGATATCCTAATAAAGGATAAGTGCGGATTATGATGGCAAGACTTAAAACTTCGGGACGACGAGGCTTTCGGTCCCCTTGGCCAGCGTAGACGATATCTCTGAAGAACAGTGATAGTTTTATAGCGAGTTGCAAAGTAGCAAAAAGATAAAGTACAAGGCGAGTAGCTAGGGTTTATATACCCTACCGACACACAGCTACGAGCCACCAAAAGACCGACGAGCCACACAAGCATACGAGTCAGGGAAGTACCTAAGTACGAGAAAGGCAACAATGCGCAGTATGCGCAGCTATGATACAATAATGAGTCAATGAACGAAAGAGGGACTGACAGGCATAAGTGAGACTGGCGAGCCAATGTTGGACCGGCGAGCCAAGCAACCGTTTGATGAGTCGTAACCGAGGTTGAACCGGTTACCAAAACATAAGGCCGTCGGGCGACGTGCCGGGGATAACGTGATATGTGGCAAGAGCTGACACGACAGTAGCGGCAACAATGATGACAAACAAGGTGGCGTAGGCACGAAGTAGCGGTGGGACGTGGGAGTCGATGGAAGAAAGAAGGGAACTTCGTAACATTACCCCCCCATTAAGATCAGCGAGCCCCTGATCGACGACGACCTGAGGCACGCGTCGCAGGCGGTGAGTGACAGGGTGCGGACGACGGAGGGGAGCCGGAGGGTAACGATATGAGCTTGTCGGGGGAGGTCCAGCGCGAGCCTCTTCCGTGACAACAAGACCAGTGTCCCAGGAACTCGCAGTCAAAGCAAGCATAGGGGCGGAGGGGGTGGTCATGCGGTACAGGAAGGCATCCACCAAGGTAGAGCCGCAGCTGATCATCGAGGGCGAGGGCGATAAAAGGACGAGCAGGGATCTCGTTCTGAGTCTGTACGACGTTATGAATAAAATGGAAGTCTAAGTCGTAGCAGGCCTTTTCTAACAAGTCGACCCAAGCATAAATGGTTCCGCCATTCCTTGCTGAGTCAGCGATGATGGTTGTGGCTTGGTGGAAGACCCTTTCGCACGTGACTTCCTTTTCTTCTCGGAAGGGTGGTGGCGACGACGGAGTCTCTCTTTTAGGGACAGATAACCGGTCTGCGCTAGTTCCAGCAAGCGATCCTCGTCCTGTTTCGACATCTCGGGGACACAGCCCCGGAGATGCTCCCCTGGCATGCATTTCCATTCCGACCATCGCACAAACTTGCGATCTTCCATCTGTGATTGCAGAAGCAACCTCGCATAAGGCATCCAACCCAGATCGAACGGATCTATTGGTACCTTTGACGCGAAAGGAATGAGCTACTTCCGGCCCTATATCCTTATGTACCAGAGTGATGACGTCATGTTGAACGTCACCCATAGCGCTTACGGTTGCACGTAGGAGGTTCTCGACGTACGTGGCCTTGTTTTCCGGGTCGCAGTCTTGAGTACTTTCCAGGAACTTCGGGACATATGACGCGACTACGTCTGATCCTCAGAAGATCTGACACAACAGCCGTAAATGTTCACGTTGTTCTCCTGTTGTCCCGTCAAGTGTGTGCCCTTCGTTGTACTTCATGAGAAGCCAACAATAGTCAAAGAATTCTGATGTCGTGGGGCCCACTTGGGAGGATGCGGGGCCGCCGAGGTTACAGCAGGGAGCCCCGGTACAGGGCGGAATGTGCTCGCATGATACGGGTCAGGCGATGGGTAAAGTGGGAACTGGGTCGGACTCGTTTGGGTTTGGTCCCTCGTTAGGGTCATAGTCATAGGGGGTGGTTGAGAGTCTATCCACGAGTGGGACGACGGGGATAGGGGTGGAGGGGTGGGCATGTTTCTTTCCCTTGTTGGCCCTTGGGCCAGGTCACTTGAACGATATTCCGCCAAGAGGGACGAAAGCAGAGGAGTCTGAAAGGGGTTCGATGGAGGTGGAGGAGATCTCACTCGTTCTGGTCGACAACGAGCCGGTGTCGGTGACATGGGATATCTCGGGGAGGGGGTATGAGGAGGGTACTGGGAGTGATGTGGTTGGGGAGAGGTCCATCGAGACAAGGGTAGAACCGGTGAAGTCAGATTCATTAAAGTCATCAAAATAGTAGTCGGATCTGGGGTTTTCTGTGTTGACTGAACGAGGCGATGACATTTATATGGTGAGGCGGCGAGCGAGTTTGTATTCATAAAGGGCTTCCTCAGCGTGTTCCTTTATATTGTTCTCTGGTTCCCATGTGTTTGACGAATGGGGAAACCCTTTCCACTTCACCAAGTACTTGCGCTCCTTTCTGCGCCCTTTAGTGCGGTGGTTTAGGATAGCCTCCAGCTCCCACTCGACCTCATCATCCACCAATTCCAGTAGCGGCTGATCTGAGGCGGGTCCATACTCATCAGTTTCCATATAAGGAAAGACTCTTGATGTATGGAACACTGGATGAACCTTCCACGTTGTGGGCAATTCGAGCTGTACAGCCACGGGTGATATTAATTCGATAACCTGAAAAGGGCCTAACCTTCTTGGTTCGAGTTTGGCTGACTGGCCTTGGGTTCTAAGATTCGCTGAATCAAGCCAAACCTTATCTCCAACCTTGGGCGGCATATAGCTTCCCTTGCTTCGATTCCTCATTGTCTGCTGTGCCCTTTTATGGGACAGCACAGCCAGATCTCGATTTAAAGCCAATGACTGCAGTCGTTCATCTACCGAAGGGGCGGCGGTTACCCTGATCTCCGGGTAAGGAGAGGGGTCGTATCCATAGAGCAGGGAGAAAGGAGTTTGTTCATGGACCGAATGTATTCGTGAGTTGTGTGCGAATTCAGCATCAGGAAGTTTTCGTGCCCATGAGTTTGGGAGTTCCACACAGTAGCACCGCAAGTACGTTTCCAGTTCCTGGTTGACTCGTTCACTTTCCCCATTTGTCTGAGGGTGATAGGCCGTCGACAACTTCATCTTGATCCCCATAGCCCGGTACAGCTCCTTGGTGAAGGCGGAAGCGAATTGCGGTCCTCGATCAGATATGACACTTTGTGGCAGTCCATACCGCTGATAGACATATCGCTGGAACAGCCTAGCTAGCTCCACCGAGTCAGCAGTCTTGTTGGTCGGTATGAATACCGCCGCTTTAGTCAGCCCTTGGTCAACCACAGTAAGGACCGAATCATAGCTTTCAGATATCGGTAGATCCGTGATAAAGTCCATAGATATCTGCTGAAACGGGAGTGCATTCGTAGGGGTGTCGTTGGGCGTTATCGGAGGGGTAACCGGATGAGTCACGACCTTGTTTGCTTGACAGATCAGGCACCCCTTGACATAGTCCCTGACGGTCTTCCACATTCCGGGCCACCATACCTCTTTCATCATTTTCCTCGTCATAGCTTTCACCCCAGGATGTCCGGCCAACAGGTGGTCATGGTATTCCTGTAAACATTGCTTTCGTGTAGCTGGTGGGATGTACAACCTTTGCTTATAGCGACGGGTTCCATCCTTTGCCGTTACCACCTGTTCGTTGTCTTTGGAGAGCGTAGAATCCTTTGGCATCTCGCTCATGGCGCGTTCATACACTTCCCGAGAGATAACGTAGACCCCTTTTTTCCCTTTGACGTCTCTTGTGGCACGATTGCTTGAGGATATAGGGGTTTGATCCGAAGACATAGGGGCTTGAACCTGGTTCTGACCGGTTTTGTTGGAATTCACCCCCTCGGAAAGCCACATGGCTTCGGGTAGGGTGGCGGTAGTCATGGCAGGTTCTTCGCCATGGTCGGCCCGTCGAGACAGGGCATCAGGGGCGCCCATTAAGCATCCAGATTGATGAGAAAAGAGGAGTGGGTAGCCTTGTAGCGTATCAAGCCATTGGGCTTGTCTTGGCATGAGTTTCTGTGGATGTCGCCAGTAGGTTAAGTCCTTGTGATCAGTAAAGACCACAGTTGGTTCAACAGGAGAGATAAGGTAGTGGTGAAACACATCCAATGCTCGGATGACAGCTAGCATTTCGAGGTCAAACACCTGGTACCGCTGTTCAGCGCCTTTGAGGGACTCCGAAAGGAAGTGGCATGGGTGCCAATCATCATCAGGGCCCTTTTGCGCCAAGACAGCGCCGGTCCCAACTTTTGATGCGTCGGTAAAGAGCGCGAACGGCTTGTGATGGTCCAGGATCTGTAGAACCGGTGCCGAACACAGAAGTTTTTTAATCTTCTGAAACACGATATCTTCATCATGATCCCATTGCCATTTAACTTCCTTCTTGGACAGATTATGCAAGGGTCTTGCTATTTGTGAGAAGGACGGTATGAACCTTCTGTAGAAATTGCAAAAACCTAGGAACGAGCGAACATCTCATAAGCAGTGGGGTGTCGGCCAGGCTTCAACAGCATCAGTTTTAACCGAAACTGTTTGGACACTTCCCTGCGTTATTTTCATACCAAGGAACTCCACCTCTTCAGCTTCAAACAGGCATTTAGAAAGCTTCAGGCATAGTTGTTCCTTTTGGCAGATGGCGAGAAATTCTTTGACATACTGCCGAAGTTCCGGTAACGTTTTGGCATGCACCACCACGTCGTCCATATATCCACATTGCTGCCTTCATTGTATTTGTGATGCGAAGGTAGTGTCCATAAACCGCTGGAAAGTCGGTGGGGAATTACACTGTCCGAAAAACATGACAGTCGGCTTGAACAAACCCCTAGGGGTTAAAAAGGCGGCTTTCCATTGGTCCCTGGGTTTTACCCGTACATTAGTAAAACCCCATCACACATCAAACTTTGCGAAATACTTAGATTCACAAAGTTCGTCCACCAACTGTGGAATATTTGGCAATGGATACGAATCATGGATTGTGTTTGAGTTGAGGTACCAGTAGTCTTGTACCAGTCTTTTCTTGCCATCCTTTTTCGCGACGAAAAACACCGGTGCTGAGACAGGTGATTCGGAGGGTACAATCTTGCCACAGGCTAAATTTTCATCAATGAACTTGTTGAGGGCTTGCATTTCATCAGGTGACATCGGGTACAGCGTAGCCTTCTTCATAAGGTTTTTATTCTCTTTTCGGAACTCCTCCTTGGTTCGGATTTTGTGGTCAAGGCCTTTCCGAAACTGCAGTAGAGGTATATTGTCCTCAGAGAATACCTCAGCGAACTCTTGATAGTTATCCGGTAAATCCGGGATAGCGGCAGGCCCTGCATTCATTTCCAACTTGGTGGAAATCGTAGTGCGCTTTACAGAGGCGATCTTGTCCTCATGTTTAACGTCTTTCTTCTTCAGCAATGACTGTAGGGAGTCACCCCATCCTTCGATTTTCCGAGTTTCCCAGTTGATGATGGGCCTCTCCTTTCGAAGCCAAGGCATGCTGAGTATGACATGATCCTTCTTTTCCAGAGGTCCTACAAAGCAAAGGATGTTACACAGCCTTCCTTTTACCTCTGCCTTCAAATAACATTTCCTGGTGATAGGTTGACTCGTAGTTCCGTCGAACCCTACCACCTTCCAGGGTTTTCTGACCCTATACGTTTTGACGTTCAACTTTGATGCGATTTGCGGTCTGATCAAATTGATCTCCACTCCGCAATCAATTAAGGCACTGACTTCTGCTTTATAGTCAATCAACTTGATGTATCCATGTGGGGATCGAGCACACATGTTAGATTCATCTTCAATACTAGATACATTGTAAGCAGATGACACGCAAACAAAAGGCACACTGGACGGAAGTAAACCAGGGTACCCATCTAAAAATCCTTTTCGAGGTGTTTTTCGATGGAGGCGTGATAGAGATTTTCCGGCCCGCCATAAGATTTGATTTCTTTAACTTCCTTAGGCTTGGACGGTTTCTTGCACTCTCTCTTGATGTGGCCTTCATCTCCACAATTATAACACTTGATTGCATACGACTTTCTGGTTCCCCATTCACGATTTCGTCCTCTATCAACATCCATAGCATTAGGGTCACACGAAGGGGTTTGTCGTTGATAATTGAAGAACGTCGTGGGGGCTCCTTTACCATCAAGAATTTTCTTGCTTTTGATTTTGCTGACCGCTTTGCCAGCTGCGACAATCCAATCGGATACTGTGACCGGGTTATGGTGATCGAGAACCCAATCTCGGATTTCCTTTCTAAGACCTTTCCCGAAGAATATTGCTCCATTGAACGAGTTGTCACGAAACTTGGCACGGTTGAATAAGGCCATGAAGTGGGCAACATAGTTTTCAAGAGGGGCAGATCCTTGGGTGAGAGTAACAAGCTCGAGCTGAGCTTTAGCCTTTTGGTCTCCACTAGCAAATGTGGCTTGGACGGTAGTTTCAAAGTTTTCCCAAGTGTCGTTATAGGTAGCGAGACCGCTATCCGCGTGTTCATTAATATAGTTTTTGGCGAACGCGGCAGCGGACCCTTCTGTCATATAGGACAATGCTAAACTGATCTGAAGATGGTCGGTTATGTAGACATGTTGGTTAATCTGAAGATAGCCCTTTATTTGCGTAAGCCACACGGGAAGTCACTTGTGATCGCCATTAAAAACGGTAGGCTTGTTGAGATTAAATTCGCATCCCCCATTAAGCTTTTCTTCCGAAGAATGGAAGGTACCAGGGTTATGAATCCATTTTTGTCCGAAGGCCTTTGCGAGGAGGTCTTCCATTTCCTTTTCGGTGGGTTCACGATTGAAGAGGGGGGCTCCAGACTTCTCGGCTTCCTGTCCAGAACCTCCGGCTCCAATAGACAATCCTTCCGTTACATGAGACATTAGGGCTGCTAGAGATTCTTCTTCTTGATCCGGGATAGGGACGTCTCTGGTTGCTGATCCGAAGTCGGAAAGACCGTCATCTATTAACGGTTCCGCGTCGGTTTCTGACTCGGGTTCCTTTTCGCGGTAGGCCCCTAGTATAGCCGGATTACGAAGAGTAGAGGGGAGAGTAGGGGTTGAGGTCAACCCATACTTGTGGGCAAACTTCCTTCCGGAGTACTCAGTAGAAGTTCGAGGAGGGATAGGGGGTGCTCTTAACTTTCCTTTTCCTACAGCAGAGGGAGGTGGTTTAGGGGGACGTCTAGGTTCTCCTGAAGACACCTTGGGCAACTCGTAGGGTGAGGAAGAGTAGGTGGAGGGATACGTCGATTATGATCCATAGAAGGATCAACCGAGAGAGTAGAAGAGTAGCGGTGCTAGTTGCTTGAACCGTTGTAGGATCGACTAGCGAGCGTGTAAGAGAATAGCTGAGTGTCGTGTCTGAATAATGGTCACAGCAGCGACTTGAGATCTTTTTGCTTTTGTTATGCTGGAGCACATGGATATCCTAATAAAGGATAAGTGCGGATTACAACGGCAAGACTTAAAACTTTGGGACGATGAGGCTTTCGGTCCCCTTGGCCAGCGTAGACAATATCTCTGAAGAACGGTGATAGTTTTATAGTGAGTTGCAAAGTAGCGAAAAGATAAAGTACAAGGCGAGTAGCTAGGGTTTATATACCCTACCGACACACAGCTATGAGCCACCAAAAGACTGACGAGCCACACAAGCATATGAGTCAGGGAAGTACCTAAGTACGAGAAAGGCAACAATGCGCAGTATGCGCAGCTATGATACAATAATGAGTCAACGAACGAAAGAGGGACTGACAGGCATAAGTGAGACTGGCGAGCTGATGTTGGACCAGCGAGCCAAGCAACCGTTTGATGAGTCGTAACCGAGGTTGAACCGGTTACCAAAACATAAGGCCGTCGGGCAACATGCTGGGGATAACGTGATATGCGGCAAGAGCTGACACGACAGTAGTGGCAACAATGACGACAAACAAGGCGGTGTAGGCGCGAAGTAGCAGTGGGACGCAGGAGTCAACGGAAGAAAGAAGGGAACTTCGTAACAGCGGGGTGAGGTCTAGTCTAGTGAGGACAGGGAGGTGATCAGTATTTGGTCCCCAGTTCTCGGGGCTTGTAGTGCATGATAGCAGATGTTCCATAGTCATGTCGGTGCAGAAGACATTATCGGGGCGTGTCCAATTGCCAGTACTGGATGACTGTAGTGTGGGTGTGCCTCTGGGCAGCGCCTGGACCATGCCATGGTCAGCTACCAAGTCTAAGACCTTTTGTGCCACTTCCAGAGCTGGCACTGTGAAGAGGTGGTTGTTAGCTTTGTCGTCCCACAGGGGGTGATGCCTGTTGAAGTCGCCTAACCACAGCATGTGGTCGTTCTCCGTCGGTCGTAGTACAGCTGCGTTGTCCATTAGGAACCATTCCAGCTGTCCGACCATGCGGTCGTGCGTGCAGTCATTGTACACATTCACCACCATGCACGTTCCAGCTGACATCTTGAGCCGTACTATCACCATGTCTGTGGATGGGAAATCCACCTGTTCCCAAGCACTAGTGCTCAACGCCACATTGATGAAAGTCACTGCCTGTGGTCTCTCTCCCTGTGCCAGCCTGTTTGTGGGGTATACTACCCTCCACTTGGAGTTTGATTTGGTGTTCCCCAGGTTGTTGATAGGGGGTTCTTGGATGGCTATGATATCCCATTCGTCTGCTAAAGACGTGTTGGTGAGCGAAAAAAGGGCTATGTTAGATTTGTTTAGGTTCTGCTGCCAAATTCTGAGTTCTGTTGGTCGTGGTGTTTGTGCAATGTGATCAGTCATGGGGGGGGTTCTGGGGGGTTACGTCTGTCATGTTGTAGTCAGCGTTGCAAGGTTCTAGGGAGGATGGGAGGGGGGGAGTATGTGGTGCCAGGAGGGCAGTGGTTGTGGAGTTCCCAGGAGATGGAGGAGGGCATCTCATTTGGTTCATTGGTGGGCCGCTGCGGCCGCCTCTGATCCTTCTGGGGGCTCTATCCCTGTTGTCGGAGAGGTTAGTCATGACCTCGCCTAGGGTGGCCTGGCGTAGCGTCCTGTTGGGGCCAGATTTCGTGGCATCTTGTTGTGGGGCGAGGTGAGTGGGGGTCAGTGCAGTAGTAGGGCATGGTGGGAGAAGGACTTGTGTCCATTCTTCTTCTGTGGGGAAGTAGGGCATGTTGTTTTCTGGCATTCTTTCATCCATGGCCATACAGCACTTGATGAAGTCGGGGCACTTTCTGTCAGAGCTGGAGTGTTCATCAGTTTTACAGTTCACGCAATAACGGGATTGGGGGAAGGTGCAACCAGTGGTGCAGTGGTTGCCTGTGCAGGTTCCACACATGTCTTCATGGTGTGCACATTCTCTTGAGGTGTGTCTGTAGCACTGGCATTTGAGGCATCTCAGTGGTTCTTTCTTGTCCTTGTGCGGTTGCAACTGGTCGAATTGCACGTAAAGGCCCTCTTTGAGCAGTTTGTTTGCCGCCGCTGGGGAGGCCATAGCGAGCATAGCGTGAGCTACCCGTTGGTGTGTGATTCGTTTCGTTGGGTCCTTGACCCACTTGGCATGGGATATTGCATGGTCTGGTAGATCATTCTCCTGTTCTATGTGACAGAGGGTCAGTGTGTCAGTAATGTCGACTGAGACTGGGAGGAAAGGGACTATGATGTGGTAGAGTCTGTCTTTTATTCTGATCTTGCCCCCAAGCTTGTCCAGTAGGTTGGATCTGTTGGGTGAGCTCTTGATCCAATCTGCTGCTTCCCAGCTGTTCATCTTGAGGACAAGCCCTTGGTTTTGAAGGTGCATGAGGGATCTGAGTTGAAGTTTGGGACTGTCCAGAGTTTCGATGGCTACCAGTGCATCTTGGAGGAGTTTTGCCAGGTCTTCTTTCTTAGTGCTGCTTTTGAGCTGAGGGTGGTCAGGGTCGGGGTCCAGTAAGATCTGTCTTTCTTTGATAGCGGCATGTGCCCTTGCTAGGGTAGATGCCGGGTGTGTCGAGGGGGGTGAGCTGGGGAGGGGGAGGTGCATGGTTAGTGCGTCGTGATATGGAGTGGGAGTTGGGGGGGGCTGGGCCTTGGCTAACAGCCTGAGGTTGTCTATCGCTTCTTTGATGGAGGAGGTGTCGGTCATTAGGGAATGGAGTTGTATGTCTAGCGAGGTAGGATCAGCTTGAGGAGTCGAGTCTGTCACGCACCCTGCATTCCTTGGGAGGGCCTCTATCGTGGTCTCCAGTTTGCTGTTGGTGTCGATGAGTGAGTCTGCAGCTGTCAGGATCTTGGCGATGAAGAATCAGAAAAAATAGATACTGAGGAGAGTGGTGATGATCTGAGAGGAGGAGAGATCTTCCAAAGGGGCTTCTAAAGCCTGGGGAGAGATGCTGTCTGGGGAATGTCTGATGCTGTCTGAGACTGTCTAGACACAGAAAAAGGCCACACTCAGCCTTCTCGAACTCGAACTCTTAACTCATAACTCGGTACTTCGTTTTTATTTTTTGTAAGTAGTTACAGGAGTGTAGGTGCACGTGGGCTTATGTAAGCTACCTCACGTGCCTAAACTCGAAGCTAAGAGAAGTCTAAGGTAAAAGAACAAAAACAAAACAAAACAAAACAAAAGAGTAAAGTAAAAGTAAAAGTAAAAGCTATAAAACAAAAGGAATATCATAGTGGGGAGTACTCACTCCCTACATCCGCGGGTCACTTGAGAATTCAACCATCCTCGGTTGTAAACTGACAGTATGAGCTCGAAGGTGCTGACAAGTGGGGGTAGCAGACAAACTTTGCCGAAGGACGACGGTTGCACGAAACCTTATGAGACTCGAGGAGACGGTGAAGGGGAGTGTAGAGAGGACATAGGAAAAGAAATCGAACAAATACGCACACCCCATCCCAAGATATCAGCAAAACCGGCCCAAGACACCTTGCCACACGAAAATCCAGATTTCTCGACAAGGGCTGCACGAATCGCAACACGAGGTATACCATTCAAAGGCGCCAAACGAGTAGTATCATGTCCCAAGAAGGCGAAAGGCGAGGCAAAGAACTGAGGGAGGTGCAATGTGAACAGTGTGTAAGGCAGCAGGAGGGGCGAGAAGAGGAGGCTGCTGAGCAACGACCGCTGAGGCAACTGATACGAAATCGCGGATAGTGGTAGAAGACACCTAGGAAGAGACGGTGAAAAAGGAACCGGACTGATTGGCCTACCCAGTCCCGAGATATCCGCCAAGTCGCCTCGTACCCCTTCCACACACAGAAACTCTCATATCTCCACAACCATCGAGCGCGTAGGGACGAAAAGGGTATCACCTGGTAGCCATAAGCAAGTAGTACCACCATGCCAAAAAGCGAGAGGTGCGATGCGAAAGTGAGCGAGACGCGCGATCCTGACCTCGTCACCCTGCTCAGACACAAAAACTCAAGTAACTCCACAACTACGAATGCGCGCATGACGTCTCGAATTTCGTCTGGTAGATGTTGTCTAAGGGATGCACGTCTGCAAGAAGCGAACGATTCAGCGCGGAATTGCATGAGTTACGGCCAAAGTGAGGTAGGGGCTAGGAGGGCGGCATCGCGTCGGTGAGGAACCGCTAGGTGGAATGCTACGAAACTCCGGGAGGTGATGGGGATGCTCGAGGAGAGTTGGGAGAACGAGGAATTGTGGAAAAGAGCGCACCCGTTCCTGAGATATCCACTAAACTGTCTCATACCCCACTGTCCACTGAGAAAACTCATATCTCCACAACCGTCAAGCGCGTAGGAACGAAAAGGGTATCACCAGGTAGCCATAAGCCAGTAGAACCACCATGTAAGAAGGCGAGAGGCTCGACGCCAAAATGAGCGAGATACGCGAACCCGACCTCGCTACCCTGTCCAAATACAAAAAACCCGAATAAGTTCGGAACCACGAATGCACGTGCAACGTCTTGTATATCGTCTGGTAGGTATCGTCTAGTAGGTTCGCGTCTGAGAAAAGCGAGTGATTCGGGCGAGAACTGCGCGAGTTAGGACCTAAACGGGGTAGGAGGAGGGAGGACAGCATCGTGTTGAAGAGGAACTGCCAGGTGGAATTCTATGAAACTTCGAGAGGTGATAGCGACGTGCGAGGACAGTTGGGAGAATGTGGAAACAGGAGAAACAGCCCACCCAATCCTGAGATATTCGCCAAACGGTATGATACTGCCTGCCTGCCTAAGAACCGTGATATCTTCACATGCGCTGGGGCCATCGCAACGAAAGGTATACCACTCGAGAGGTATCGTCGAGTACATCCAGAATCCCGGTTCGCGAGAGGGACAGATGAGTGGTCGTCGAGATATCGAGTCGGTGAGGTGGGGGGATGACAAAGGCACGTGGCTGCCTAATACTCGTACGGGGGACTCGAAGAGCGATTAGAACCGGTACAAAGGCTGAGGTGTGCGGCTGCGGCTGCGTGACCTTCTCGAGTAGGCTGACACATGAGTACTACGAGATGACTGAGTATCATAGGAGGCAGAGGCTACTGTCCTCTCGACTAGCCAGCTGGTGGGCCGGACTGGGGTGGGCTCATCCCTCGAACTTTCCGGTAAACGCGAGTATGTGAGTCGTGGTGCAGGTGGTGGCAAGCGGATGTAGTACTGGTAGTCACGGGGGTAGTCGCGGGAATCAGGGCTGCGTGGCCTACTTGAGTACGAGTACAATCGCGGGTTGTCGAGATCGTGAGAGCAAGAGGGAGGCTCGGGGCTGCGTGGCCTGCTTGAATAAGAGTACGAACGCGGGTCATCGAGATCACGAGAGCGGGAGGGAGGTTGACCGCAAGAGTCTGATGTAGGTACTGCTTGAGAGGGTGCACGTGTGCTCGAGGACTCACTATGCCCTCGACTGGGGGCCTGAGGTTGCTCTGAGGCTGAGTGACAACTCGGCCCTTCCGCTGAGAGTGGTGCACACAACAGTTGTGCCGAGGGGGGGTGAGGGTGCACTGACAAGCAGGGCTGAGACACACCTAGTGGAACCATTTGGGTCTGCAGCTTTCGACTACCCACATCCTCCAAGGGTAGCCGGCCTTGACTCGAAGGAGGATTTTGATTGTCATTAGACCGATTCCCTAGATCCCAGCAATCCAGACAGTCCTTGAGAGTGCACCCAGGTACTTCTCGCGGTATCTCTTGTCCTGTAGGTAGTACGATGCGACCTTTCACTAATAGGCACTTTCCCGTGGCTAGATACTTCCTGCATGAGTCACAATTTGCTCGAATATGACCTTTCTGGCCACAGAAAAAGCAAAACGAGTATGTGCGGCGGGGGGAGCAACTCGCAGAGTCAGTAGGTGGCTGTGCACGCGAACTACTGGCCTCTCGAAGGCCTCCACAGGCTCGAAGGAGTGACCTAGTGACATTCGCGACTTGGATTACATGCTCGAGAAAGCTTCGAAGGTCTTTTGAGGAGTACTGGGGGGGGTTCAAAGCTTCAGAAGGTCCAGAATGAGGGGAGCTCAGGCCTTGCATGATGTCACAAGGGAACTCGAACGAAGGAAACCAATATATAACTGAGAATACTGGGGGAAAGTGTGACTCAAAGCTGCAAAAATATGAAAGGGAGGCACAGGGGTGAAACTGAGGTGGGAAACCGCAGGAACACGACTGAGGCCGAGGACACGAAACCTAAAAACACGAAAACAAGGCTGAATAAGATGAGGAAAGGGTCACCAGGCTAAGACAGAAGCCCCTCGTGGTGGGCTCCAGATGAAGAATCAGAAAAAATAGATACTGAGGAGAGTGGTGATGATCTGAGAGGAGGAGAGATCTTCCAAAGGGGCTTCTAAAGCCTGGGGAGAGATGCTGTCTGGGGAACATCTGATGCTGTCTGAGACTGTCTAGACACAGAAAAAGGCCATACTCAGCCTTCTTGAACTCGAACTCTTAACTCGTAACTCAGTACTTCGTTTTTATTTTTTGTAAGTAAGTACAGTGAAGTGTAAGTGCACATGGGCTTATATAAGCCACATCACGTGTCTAACTTTGAAGCTAAGTAAAGTCTGAAGTAAAAGAATAAAAACAAAGAAAATAAAATAAAAACAGTAAAGTAAAAGTAAAAGTAAAAGCTATAAAATAAAAGAAATATCATAGTGGGGAGTACTCACTCCCTACAGCGACCTGTGGCAATATGGCTGCTACTAGGGAGTTTTCGAGTTTTGCTGTAACTTCATTGATGATAGTTTGCGTGGCGGTGGAGGTCGAGAGGTCCTGCACTAGGTAGGCTGCTGAACGTATGGCTGAATGGATGACTGGAGTGATTCCTTTCATTTGGGTGATGTAAAAAAGTGCTTGGGACAGATGTTCGGCCATCATGGGTTCACCTGGGATTGTGTAATGGATCTTGTCAAGGAAGCTTCTGCCCGTTTGGGCGTCCCGCACATTTTCGTTGGGGTTGTTAATGATATCTGCTATCGGGATGGTGCTGCTTCTGGTTGTGGGGCGAGTTAGGTTGTCATTGGGGGGGGCTGAGGCCTGGTGAGCTGTGGCCTGGTGGCTCAGCCTGGAGGGCGGACACCCCGGGTGCGACATTTTGGTTTGTAGTGTACTTTGTCAGTGGGTGCTCGTGTAATGTATAGGTCTATAATACGCTACTGTACGCCGTAGAAGGTCTGCGGCGGGCTCGACGATCCTTTGGACGACGATGTTGGAGGCCGGTTTTCGGGGTCCTAGTCGGGGTGCCAAGTGGAGCGGAGTCAAGAAGCGTTTTTCAAATGGTTTCCCTGTTTCGATGATGCCTTGTAACGTGCTTGATAAATCATAAACTTTCCTGCACGATCGCGGACCTATTGTTCGTGTAGTGATATTGTGGAGTAGCCTCGTTTCGTGCAATATAATGGCTCCAAGTGTTGCCGTTGCAGTTGTCGACTATATTCTCGAAAAGGGTCTCTACTATGGACAAGTCAATCACTTTGGAATGTTGAATCAGTATCCTCATTTCTGATGACCTTCTACTCCCGTCTCTGAATACATATATCACTACTATGTGCGTACAAGTCCCTCACTCCCTCAACCCTTTTATGTGCGCCATTGATTTTGACACTGAGGGCGCTAGTGGAGGCCTGAGTGGCAGTGTCTTTGTCGGTGAAGAGGGTGTCATCAGGTAGTCAAACAAGTTGCTGGAGGGAACTTAGAACCTAAGGATATGTTTTGTCCTTCGTGTTAAGCCATTGTCGTGGCTGATTGAGGTGCGACGACGTCCACTGCCCAAAGATAAGGGAGCTCCAGGTCCAATTTTGGGAGGGTTTCCAGAAGACGATGTATGGCTTGTGAACGGCGATGAAGCTATCCAAACTGGGATTGTGGCCGACTGACCCTTTTGAGGGCGATTGAATCTACTCTCAGATGGCCCTTCATCATTAGTTCGTTTGGCAGCCACGTTCATTCATTGCTAGAGCTCGTGGAAACAGGAACCAAAAGGTTCGCGATGGTCCATGTGATCGGCGCCTTTTTCCGCAGTTCTACCACTCATCCGTTCCGCATTGGTTGCCGTCTACCAGAAGTGGCAGGTACTTGACGTCAAATCTCATTGTTGCCTTGGTCTACCTGACCATGCCAGTGCCACACTCAAGGACCGGTAAGTGACATAATGACCGTTGCAACAGACTCGAGTCGACTGCGTATTGTAAGGGAAATAATAGCCTGAACAACGAACCATTAAGAGAAAATGAAGCTCGGGGGTCAACACTTGCAAAGTTTGGCATCCGAGTCTCAGCTGAACTCCATGTGGGTCAAGCAGCTCATTAACGAGAATCTTGCCATTGGACTGCGCCATTCCATCGAGCGGTTACGTGAGGGGATTGGCTCATCGTGGTAAGTTATGAAGTACACATGTTCGGCCCAAGTGTGAGGATGTCTGACTTGGGTGTACGTCGACCACCTTACGGGCTAGGAGAGAGTGGCCCGACGTTGTATCAGCAATCTCCATGAACCTAATTCAGTATCGTCAGCCTGGCAGTGTCACTGGTCCGATTTCTTACCCCCTATGGTAAGCTGTCCTCCCCCTCGCCTGTAGTCAAGCTCTGGATGGGAATTCCGACAAACGCTTTTCTCCTGCCATGAGTGAGCGGGCATTCTGGGTTCCGAATTTAGTATTTTCATGCCCACCACTGGACCACGTATGTAGATAGTCATCAGTTACACGTACCGCGGCAGATGGTGAATTCCGAGATGAACCAGATTAGCAAGGCCCATGGTTGACTAGCGGTCGAAAGCTAGAGTGTGGGGGGCCCATTCTCGCAATTATTGTAAATCATGATCGAGAGTGAACGGAGCAAATTTGTGCATAGGAAGAATACACCACGCAGCACCAGGCAACGTATATTATCAGTAGCATAACATCAAAACACACCTCTCGGGACTTATGTTGTCAATCGGCTCTGGTTGCAACACAGAAGGAGGATGTCCACAATGAAGCACGAAATGCTCAGTTACTCGTCATTTAGGCGAACGAAACAGACGATGTCACATTGCAATGGTACACCGTATTGTATCAACTGTTGACACTCCGTGGCGTGTATTTCAACATGACACGAGGCTCTCGAGGATGAGGAGGGTGCCCGCATGGGAAACCTTGAATGGGAGGCGCTGGGAGGCAAGCGTGTTCTGGACGGATGGATTGAACGGGTAGCGTGTCATTACCGGTCTTCTACCGGCGACCTGAAGGCCTGATGCCACCGCCTGGGTTGCTCAATACCATGAAGAACACCCTGAGCTTGCCTTTCCTTCAGAGTAAATGCCAGTGGTAGAGAACGTCACCTAGGCCTTACGCAAACCGAACGATGGGGCCATCGCATTGAGTGTAGGAGTTGTTCGTCGTACGCACATGTCTATGATTGCTAGCCATTTCTGCAAGGACACAGGAGAGGCATTACGTCGGACAGGAACTCTTGAAATCGCTGCCACGCTGGGACTGGTTGGCTGGCGCGTTGAAATGAAAGCAATGGTAGTCTTGCCACGCTGCGATGATGCTTCAGGAGACAAGTCTGAGGCTGAGACTAACTTCCCATGGACATCCCATAGTACGAAATGCTCATAATCTTGAGAATGCGTGGTTGCAAAACGTCCAGGCGTGGAGTTGGAGCAACAGTGGCATCGGTTGCGGGGATTACCATGGAATCCGTTGAGTTAGGCCGGGATTCCACGATTCATTCTCAAAGAACGAGGGATGATAGTCAACGGTCACGACTCCAAGTGGACCTGTCAAGATGAGGTCGTACTGCCGTCGTAAAAAAATGAAGAAAGAGGATTGTGAGAAAATCCTGCGGGCCGCACAGTGCTTGGGCGTATAGTGGCAGGTCTACAGGTTGCACTCGCAGAACTCTTGAACCTATGACTAGACCTCGGCTCACAAAGGAACACACCACATGATTCCGAAGATATGGTGTGTATAGGACTTGTGCAAGTAGGTATGTACATGTACACTGAGCAAAAGAAACAGCGAGTCCGAGATACAAGTCTAACGACCACAACGGATTATAACACGGAGGATGGATGTGCCCTCTTCTCTACCGTGAAGCAGATGATGTTCGACAGCCTCCAAGGTGACAATGTCAAATGCGTTCATCAGCTGCTGGATCGAATCCACTCCGTTCCTTAGACGACCGAAGATGCTCATTGTGACGAAGCGAGACCTTGAGATCATCAATGATAGGCCGTACCGGCACGGCCTAAGCATCACGTTAGCAAGCGTTAAGCGCATAAGCATCGCTCGCACCTGCTCACTCTCCAAGGGGCTCGTCACAGCCGAGGTTATGCCTTCGGCCCCGTTATGGTCAGGTGCACGTCGTGGTCTCCTCCTATTGGTGATCCACACTCGCAATTTTCGAATGCCCGATAGCATCAATGGGAATACCAGTGCAGGGAATATGCTTGCCACTATGAGGCCGCATGCAAGAGCCGGGGAGTCTGCGATCACGAAAATTTCGACGTTGCGGATGATGATTACGCCCAAGTGGGGGATAACAGCGAGGATGGCGAAAGTACGGCGACCCATGGCATAGATACGTTCCTGCATGGCTCGGCCGTCATGAATACGTGAAAGAGAAGATAGTACCTTACCTTTAACTCCTCAGTGGTCAATCCACTGTAACGCATGTGCATCCACTCTGCCATAAGTAGGAACACCAGTGCGCAAAGGACCACATAGGTGTTTTTGGCGCGAATGTTTGGGCTGTATGGACAATGCTGAGGTAAAAACAATACCACGGGGTAACGACGGCATACTTTAAGTAGGTTCGATACTGTCCGCAAATGAGAAGATATTGTAGACATAAGGAGATGGAGTCACGCACCACGTCGATGTCCCATTTCCAGTACTTCACCAAATATGCAAGGATGCGAGCATAGTCGTCCACAGGATGCATGTTGGCAAAGGGAGTGAGTTTCAACATGAATCGGATGAGGAGACCCATAGCGGACTGGTGGTGGGGAACAAAAGCCGGATTCCATCTCCTTTTAAATGGTGAGGGTGACCGATGCATGAGCGATGGAACAAGTTGACGGAAACCTACCAGGGGGTATGTACATCTTTCGGATGTACTCACAAACAAGGAGGAGGATGTCTGCATATGGAAAATTTCTCGATAAGGCTGTAAGTCTGAATGCTAGCTGGTCTCCTCGCTGCAGTCGGTTGTGTAACGCTGACCTTGGAGAGGAGGAGGATGTTGAGAAATTACTGCAAAGAGGAAACCAATGTCATCATAAACGGCATGTATCATTACACCGACACAGCGCGTGCGCGGTTATTCCGGTTGTTCGCGGACTGTAAAGCACAAGGCTAGTCTTGACCAGGTATGAGGAGGATGTTCCTACATGGAAATTAACCCAATTAAGTACGGTTTGCTGTGATGCTTCCGGTCCGCGGCCCTAGTTGTAGCACGCAGCCACATGCTGGAGTTATGGGCGTTGAGGTTGACCTGACGATGACACATCAGATTTTGCAAGATTTGGGACAGGTTTAAATGGCAAACAAAATGTTGATAAATGTCAAAACTTCAAATAGTGTACCAAATTAAGACATTTTGTTGTCATTTAAACCTGTCTTAAATCTCTCAAAGTCTGATGTGTGAGACGCACGTTGTGAAGATGATGATGATGATGATGATGATAAAAGTTGCCCTAGAAGGAAAAAAGAAAGTACCAGGACCGAGAACTTCACACATGACACTGGCACAGCATGTGGATGCTTATACAGTGCCTATTGACGTGACACAGCGATGAGGATGTCCGCGTATGGCTGCTAGAAACTTACGCCGTACAGAAGGGGATGCAGCATGCGGCTCAACTGTACGTCATTCGTGGGCAGCGAATCAATTGCAGCTCATGGTAGCTTGCCTAACGAACTTCTAAAGCCTACTCTACCATCAAAGTGGTGTGTCTAAAATGGCCGGTAGGAGTGGCGCATTATCAGGGAGGCCAACTTTGCCAGCGCGGGGGGTCCAGGTCAGCATGTTATCATGTTAGACAAATGCGACGTATCCCAATGTATTTAGATTTAGATTTCTCTCCAAAAAAAAAGCATGCACGTGGATGACTTCGACTGGCGAGCAGTGTGATTAAAGGGACGTCGAGATACATTCCATGTCAGGAGGACGAAATTAATCCGCATCGCAGCGAGGGCCGAGCAGTTGCAATGAACCCACACCTGACCCTAACATACGAAGCCAAGGTCAGCGCTGGGCCGTAGAAGGGAACATTGAAGAAGCGGCCGCATGTTGCACTGGCACTGCACATGCCTATTTCAAGATCCAATTGCACCGTGGGTCGAGATCGTACATCATCTGGTTGAGTATGAAGACGACGTTCGAATACAAAAACTCGTTTGTACCGGCCACCAAACGAATACTCAAAACTTGAAGCCTTCCCTTTGCCAGGATATTCAGTTGCTGCAGCTAATTCCAAGTCAGAAAACCATTGTACATGACCTGCAGCTTTTCCCTTGCAACACTCACTTTCTGCCTCCCCCTTGTGAGTCATCTTACAGTGGATAGCCGATCGAATTGAGGTGAGTACGCCGCAGATCCTACTAAGCAGGTTGTTCACGTTATAGCAAGCGGTCAGCTTCCAAAGCAGCTCGGCATGCGGTAGTGTGACACTACCACTATGTTGCAATCGGGTATAATCAGCCGTGAGAGAAACCAGATGGCCTAGGGATCGGAAGTGAGATTGTAGCATTCGTATCGGTACGCACGGACCAGAACCCAGAGGTCGGTAGTGATATCAACGAGAGAGCGCCATTCACTCTATCATCACTGGAACGAACATACAAGTCAAACCATTCAGCTCCGCAACGATCACGAAGTAAGCTGCTCGCTCTCACCGACATCCTCTCCAGAATCAGAAAGCGGGGTGTGGGTGTACGCTGCAGGAAGGGTGGTGCGGAATGGGGAACGGGATTGCTGCTTCGTAATGATTAGAAACCTCGGGAGGACCAGGAATTCTGCCAAGGGTTGGGAGAGGTTTGAAAGGGGGAACACTCTGGAGACAGAGGAGGCATGGAGGCCGCAGGGGTCAGAGGTAGGAGAGACTCCGGAATACATTGTACGTCAACGACTTGCGTAGCTCCTTACACGCCTCGTTCCGCTATGGCGAGGGTAATGCTCTGCTGCATTCCCGGGATGTGTTCATTCAGATCATTGCGAGGTCGTGAACGTCGTTGGACATCATCGGGGTGAGGAGGTGTCTTCGACAAAATACTGTCCTCAGTGGTACCAGGCCGCACGATATCGACGAAAGTTGAAATTGATAGAGGCGGTGGTGGCAGACGAAGAACAGGTCTAGGGTTGTACACGAACTGGCTACTCGCAAATTTTCCCACATCTGCGAGTAAAGCATAGGAAGCAGTCGGGCGGTAGGCAAGGAGGAGAGAGTGAAGGAAATAAATCCCATGATAGAACCACCTTCAAGTTCGATGGTAGTCTACATCAGCATTATAGTACACACGACATGGCCACTCTATATTATGGTTACACGTAGTTAGGAAGGATGACGGCGCACGACAATCAGGGAACTGCATCTTCCTGGGCGCCAATCAGATGCTGCTGCAAGACTTTGCTGGTCATGTCCTTGAATCTGATCCTTTTCGACGGGAGACCGGGCAAATCGAGCTCCTCCATGAGACGCTTTGATCCCGATGCAGCGGCCGGAGAGTGGTTCACTGGCCGTACTGGCGCGACTAGCATGATCGCAATGAGAAAACGTATTGATGAGATTTGTCTTAAATACCTGTCAATGGTGATGGACGGCGACAAATGCGTAGACGATGGGATTCGTCTGGACGCGTAATAGCTATGTAGAGACTGTTGACTTGCACCGTACTCAGGTCATGAATTCCTCTATTCCCACGTTTGCGGACAACTCCAGCTGGCCAATTGACCAAAGTACATCCGTGTTTCTCCAACTCTGTTTCGAGGGTATACCAAGGCAAGCGCTCGTAGGGTAAGCTGAGTTTCCCTGCATTCATCAGGTCATACAGGGGACAAATATATAACAGTTCGTAACGGGCGACTTACTGAGCATATCAAGAAGTTTATCCTTTATCTCTCCGACCTTGTCCGGCTTAGATAGCTTCTGACTAGAAGTACCATGACCTAGCAGATGTCTTGGTAAGGTGGTCCTAATTAGTCGCGAGACACTTCAGGGTCGAGCGAGCTTGACATACTCGAGACGTGGCCTACTACCACCATCAGAACGGTGGAAACGATGGGATGCATCCACACCATGGGACTCGAGGTCTTGCCTCTGTATAGAACGTATTAGGAGAGAGTGACATGCAGAGCACTATGGTAGACGAACCAGTTTGAGGAAGCCTCCAACCATCTGTAATGGTACCTCGTCTTCCGAAGAAGTCGGATTGCGTAGATCAGTCGCGAATGGGTCCATCCCCGCAAGTACTTGCATGCTAGCATCTAAGGACCCCTGCAATGCTGAAGAACGGCCCCCTCCCGGTGCGTCGTCTTCACCACGAATGTGCGCTGCTGCAGGCCCAAGTCCTTCACGCTTGCTAGAGTTTGCTACCTCCAGCACCACAGCGGAGGGTGTGCCAGTAAAGAACTCCATACAGATGTTGTGACACCTGCGACAGCCGGGGAGGTCGACATCTTTGTTGCGAAGAAACGTTGCTACAGCAGCCATCACAGCAGTACTGAGGGACAACTGTTGGCCATCTTCGCCCGAGTAGACCCGGTCGAAGTCATCATCCTCATCAGGGTAAAAGTAGGGCGTCTCGAGCAGACATTCCTCAGCGCGGTCCTGGGTAAGCTTATAGCCAAGGGTGAGGCTCGCAGAAGGCAACCGCGGCAGCATGGGCATACCAAGGCATTGAAGGGAGCGGTGAAGATGGAACGAAAAGCTGTCATGCCATTTGTTGTCATGCCAATTCGTCCCCTCGCCAGTAGAGGCACTGTGGCAGCAAGTCGCCCACACAAATATGCCTAGCACCACCCAAGGATCATGTGCACCATCAAGGATGTTCTCGGAATGTTCAGCAGTCGGCAAATCATTCTCACAACTTCCACATAGCAAATCCGTAACCCCTTGCCGTAAGCATTGTGGGTATCTATTAACCGACGGAAAGTATTGCATATTGCATCCATGCTTCTTCATCAAAGGTTCAAGCGTGCTGGCCGCCAGCAACTTGTCTGCCGGGCTTAATAGACGCTCCACATGATCCCCATTGTCTCGATAACTTCTAGCGAAGTAGTCGTAAAATGCATCCAGCAACGAGACACTCGAAGTCACCGTGTATTTGGCGGTAATGTCGTCGTACCGTGACTTGAGTCTTGCAAGTGGTCAGCCACAACAAGGCAAATGTGTTAAGTCACACCTACAATGATCTGCAACGCACGCAGGGCTTGTTGCCCACCTCCAAGTTGGGAGGAATGTCATCCTCCAACCAAACCATCATATCGAACCATTGTCTCATACCACGACAATCCGCTAGAGAGCATATGCACCCGTCCTCCTCGGATTTCCTGAGGACGTTCTCCCAAGCATCAGTCTGAGAAGGAAACGCGTGCCAGTGTTGGCCAATGATTCCATCGAGAGTACATGCTATCTCCGGAGTCCTGAACGTGGGGGGAGTGCGGCCATGAGAGGCAAACAGCTCCACCACAGCTTTAGAGCTGGCAATCAACCAGGCGATGGCGGAAACGCGCTGTTCGGGTGTAGCACTGCGCACTTTTTCGTTCCTTGCAGTCGCAGGCGGATATCGTTGCAGAGTGACGCGACGACGCAGGGCTGACTGAGCATCGAGCCAATCATCTGGGTCAAGCCATCTCGAATAAGGCTTTTCATGCTTGGCAAGCCAGTCTGTATCGCCGTCGGCCCACAGCCACAGGTCGTCGTCTGCGTTCCCCTCGATTATGCTGAGCCACACCTCTCGTCTCCTCGGGCAAGCGTACCACTGCACCCCATCTAGTACCGTTCTGATGACACCCCAGACAAACCTCATTCTCCAGTCCCCTTCTCTCGGCTCCTCTTCAGGCCTCCGGATGAGGCGTTCGTCATCTGCCAAGGCACTGCTCCGCTGGGACCTACTGCTCACAGATCACCGTCGTGTTTGATCGAAAGTCCATGCCCACAAAATAGAGCCCACTCACCTGGTGGTGGAACCTTCGAACATGTCGGTCTCAACGCCGTTGGCTCTGCCACCATGTACTTCCACACTAACCGTAGAATGTGAACATTGCCAACCTGGCTTTGCAACGTTCTTTGACGCGGAGGGAGTAACGAGTTCGTGTTCCAGCCCATCAAGGGAAGTCAGACTCCATTGGGGCTGGGCGACTGCAAGATAGTCGTCATAAGGCTCGGTGAGTTTACTCTGGTGTCCGTTTCCCCAATACGACGACGAGTTACTGATGGACATGAAATGTGAAGAGATTCTGCTGCCGCAATATGTTCGATCGTGCAAACAAAGAAGATGGCACGGCTTTTGTATGGATGGTAAGCACTTCTCGCCAGGCACGCATCATACACGGGGCTGTTCTAATGAACTGCGGGACTAGCAAGCGCCTGTAGTTTTATTTGAGTGCTGTGCTCAACGTTTCTGGGAAAGCTTCTTGGATCTACACGTGGACAGTGAGATCTTGAGATTTCGGTCCCAAGTTTACGGAGAGCTGCGCTTGCTAGTCAATCACGGTACGTAGAGCCGTTGCACCATGCGTGTGCGGAGCGTATTCATCTCACACGAATCAAACAAGGAACTTCTGACACATGGTAACCCGGTCCGAACGAGTACGACACAAGGTCATTGTCCTCACTTTGTCCTGGGCAATGAAGTACTGAGCGGGTGACACCCTTCAAACTGCATATGGCAGAACGCCAAATCGAGGACCATCCTCGCTCGTCGTACCGCACCACGGCCTTATAGTCATCAACGATGGCTTGTACCATCGATGTCTAGTGACTATCTCAACGCGCGTAAATGTGCAAATGTGCGCCGGATGATCCTCAGTTGGCCAGCTGCCACCAAGCTAATATATTCGGGTCCGTGTGTTTACACATGAGTACACGCAAGACCACTGCAGTTCGCAGTCGCATGGGCAAGAACAAAGGAGTGGGTACCGTAACTGGCCCTTTTTCTCGAACTGTGAGGAATGGGTGATGCGCGAGTAAAGCGAAAGGCGCACGTACTCGTCCTGGCCGTTGCTCTGTGGTTAGTTGCAGAAAATAGGGGATAATATCGGTGTGTTACAGAATTTAGGGCCGTTGCCGCATGCCCTTTCTTCGTGTTGACAGAGGGTATTGACGGTGATCATGTTCAGATATGAGTGGGTCCGCATATAGAAACTCTCCAGAACAAACGCGGTGCCTGGAATTCCCATCCCGAGATTGACTGCAGGCCGATGCATGCATGTGAGGAGGAGGAGGAGGAGGAGGAGGAGGATGACGACTTACCATAGGGAGTAAGAAATCAGTCACAGCGGATTGCCTCGCTACGCCACTTACACCTGTGATCACAGCGTTCTTACTAGAATTCGTGCACAACGGGCACTGTCCGAAGATGGCGGTGTCCGCGTGCAGAAACTTACGCTTACACGGTTTGCAAGATGGTCTCCAACTTTGAAATTCAGGCAGGAATCGAGGTGCGGGATTAAAGACACGAGGTGGGGGGAGATCACTATGTAAACTGAGTTGTGGTCAGACATATACCACGCCGTTCTAATATGCGTACTACCACTAAGAAAAGATGTGCAAATGGCAGGGTTGATCCATAACGAGACCTATGGACAAGGCTGTAGAGTAAGTTCGGTGTGAACTCGAACTTTGTGGTAAGTCACCATAGTAGTATTATATTATGTCAACTGACGACACTTCGTAGCTTGTGGACTACAGTGCGAAATGAGGCTCCTGAGGATGAGGAGGGTGTCCACATACGGAACCTTACGAATTGAAGGTGCTTGGAAGTGAACGTGGCCTAATTAACGGATGGATTGGACGGGTAGTGGGGTTACCGAACTCCACTTATGTAACAACCAGGAGAGGTGACGCCGCCTCTTGAGCTTAGTACATTGAGAACATGCTGAGATTGGCTTAGTTCCGTCGTGGAGTGGATGACAGTGAAATTTGCAGGTGGCGGTGCCCATGGGAATGGCCAAGAAAGGCAACACTCCTGGCAGCGAGGACGGGCAACTCATTCGAGGGGGCCCTGCGGGGCAGCACACGGGCGGCAAGTGTTCAGGAGGGGCTTAACGGGCCCTGTTAACATTGCAACCGCATGTATCTACTGTGCTAGCTAGCGAAAAGTGGTCGAAAGTACACGAAACACTCCGGGAAAGGTCTGTAAAGTGCGAAATCAATTGTAAAGTGGTGTAAAGTCAGTTTATTCTCGAAAATTGTCAGGTGGCGGGGATGTCACGCTGCGAATGTTTGAGTCGGCCACCAGCCACAGCGGCCGGTGGACGGCAGCGGGACAAGTATCTTTTCGTTGACTCGACTATCCGCAGAAAAATGTCTACAGGATACGCTGATGTTCGCCAAGAAACATGTCTAGAGCGCTATAGTAAGTTTTAGCAAAAGGACTTCACCCGCGAGCGAAGCCGACAGTAAAAATTGTTCCACAAGTACACTGATGTCGTTGATGGTACGTTCCACCTTTCTCGTCGGCGTTCGTACCAAGGCTTACGCTGCTCGGTGCCCAGGATATTATGACGGTTCGACAGCGCTGACCGAGTATGGCTGGGCACAGTTGTTCCACTTCTCGGGTTTCTACAAGGGCGAGGGCTTCGCCGCGTCCTTAGTTCGCCGGCAACACTATCTAGCCGCCCAGATGGGTCTCCGGCCTGGCGTCAGAGTGCTGGATGTCGAAAGCGGTGTCGGTGCATTGGCACGTGAGATTGCTTGCTTTTCACAACGAATTCCAACTCGATCGTGCTCGGCGATACACTGAAGAAGCTGGTCGTTCCGACCAAATCATTTTTGCCAAAGGTGACTTCATGAAGCTCTCAGAACACTTGTTTCGATGCTGGTATGCATGACTTTACCCATATGAACACAACCCGCTATTCATACCCGTACTGCAGTATGCGGCATCGCGGCCACCATCCGTGCTCCTACGTGGGAGGGTGTCTACGGAGAAATTTTCAAGGTCCCCAAACCCGGCAGCGTTGCAAGTGTTGTTCCCACTTCACGCTACTCTCTAACTTGCCCAACTACCCAGTTCGGTGTTTATGAATGGTGCATGACTGACGCCTGGGATCCATCCATTCTGTCCCACAGCAAACTCGCCCACCAAATTGAAATCGGCAGCGGCATGCCAGAACTCCGACCCATGAAACTCGCTCGTCAGGCTATGAGAAATGTGGGCTTTCAAATTGACCACGAAGAGGACCTTGCCGACCGCCCGGACCAAATCTCCTGGTACTACTCTCTCGAAGGCGACATCTTGAAAGCACCGACCGCTTGGGATTACTTCACGTTTTGGCGAATGAGCTGGAGTGGCAAGCTCGTTACCCATACCGCTGTCAGATTTATGGAGTTGTTTGGCCTTTTCCCCAAAGGTACCTAGGAGGTGGGTGAACCGATCAAGGTTGCAGGGGACGCACTTGTCAAAGCAGGACAAGCCAAGGTCAGTCCGCTTACTCCACCGTGGAGTGCAGGTGCCGATCGGCTACTCTATTGATTTGCAGCCGTTCGTGCCGATGTTCTTCATGATCAGCCACAAGCCCGCCCTTACTAACTGATGGCATTCATTGACCTGACTCCTGGGTTGTTCACTTTTTGCTGTCCATAATTCGTGAGCTTGGAAATGCTGGGATTTTCGACCGGCCTTCTTCCCGTTACCACAGGGACCACCCTACTATATTATATTTATATATGGGCAACTCATGGTGCACCGTACGTTGTTATGCTGCGATAGCGTGTGGTTGTCGAGAATTTGACAATGACAGAAACTGTGAGTTGGATTGCAATGTCCTTTGGGTGTTGGAACGAACCACGGTACGGGTGGTACTTACAAGGGCACCCGTGTCCTCTGCTCGTATGCTTCTCTGCAATAGATTTGTGGGGTGCATCAAAGCATACGACTTTAGGCGCACCAGGACATATCGAAAGTTCAAAATCCAAATGTAATCCATAATCGAGCCGTCCTCCGAGTACGATTAAGTCTACGTCAGCATTATAGCACACGAGGCCCCTTCCACATTATAGTTGCACAGTTGAGAAGGATGACGGCGCACAACAGTCAGAAGGCTGTTGAACCAGCTGCCCATCTGCCTGGAGGTCGCTCAGATTCTGCCGCACGACTTTAGTAGTCATGTCCTTGAATCTGATTCTTTTTGATGGGTGACCTGGCAAATCGAGCTCCTCCGCAGGGCGCTTTGACCCTGATGCAAGGACTGGAGCGTGGTTTACTTGCTGTACTAGTACGACCAGCATGACGGCAATGAGAAAACGTATCGGTGAGATTCACCGTAAATACCTGTCAACGCGGATGGACGGCGACAAATGCGTAGACGACGCGATTCGTCTAGACACGTAATAGCTTCGTATAGAGTGTTGACTTCCACGGCACTCAGGTCATGAATTCCTCTGTTCCCGCGTTTGCGGAGAATTCCAGCTGGCCAATTGACCAGTGCACACCCATGTTTCTTTAGGTCTTTCTCGAGAGTGTACCAAGGCAAGCGCTCGTAGGGTAAGTCGAGTTCCCCTAGTCCATCAGCTCATACAGGGAACGAAGACCAGCCGTGGCTGCCAACTTACTGAGCATATCAAGAAGTTTAACCTTTATCTCCTCGACCCTGTCCGACTTAGATAGTTTTAAGGAGCGAGAGATACTGCGACCTGGTAGATGCCTTGGTGACGTAGTTCCCCTTGTGTTCCTAATCAGTCCCGAGGCGCTGAGAGGATCAAATGAGATCGACGTACCCAGGACAGCTGCCATTACTACTATCGGAACGTTGGAAACAATTGGAGATATCGAAACCAGACGAGTCGAAAAACTGCCTCTGCATCGGCTGAGTGAGGAGTGAACAAAGTAAGGCACGTAGACTTACCAATGCGTGGAGTTTTCTAGCCAGCTGCGAATAGATTTCATCTACGGAAAGAGTCGGATTGCGTAGCATGCTCGTGAATGCCTCCATCCCTGCAGGTTCTTGCATGCTGACTTTCAAGGACCCCTGACATGGTGAAGACAGGTCACCTCCCAGAGCGTCGTCTTCAGTACGGATGTGCGTCGATGGGGGCCCGAGTCGTCCACGCTCGCTGGAGTTTGTCACTTCGAACCCCACAACAGAGGATGTGCCAGTGAAGAACGCCATACAGATGTTTTGACAACTGCGACAGCCATAGAGGTCGACGACTTTGTTCCGAAGGAACGTTGCTACAGCAGCAGTAACAACGGTACTGAGGCGCAACCGTCGGCCATCTTGGTCTGATTGGACCCAGGTGGAGTTGTCCATGCCATGGTCAGAAGGGCCAAACGAAAGTTGTTCTTTTAAATAGCCCCGGTCAAGTAGACGGCAAAGCGCGAGGCTCCCAGAAGGCAACAGCGGGACCACGGGCATATCAAAGCATTCAAGGGAACGGAGAAGAAAACACGGAAACTGGGCGTGCCAATTGCCATCATGCAAATCTGTGCTCTTGCCAGTAAAGCCACAACCAGATTCCAACGCAATTATGCCTAGCGCCACCCAAGGGTCATGTACACCATCATAAATGTTATCGGGAGGTTCAGTGGTCAGCAAGCCATCTTCACAACTGAGATAACTTCCACATAACAGTTTCGTAAGCTGCGGCCGCAAACGTTCCGGATATCTGTTAACCGAAGGGAGATATCGCACATCGATTGCATGTTTCTTCATCAAAGGTTTCAGAATTCTGTCCCCCAGTAACTTTGCTGCTGGGCTTGGATGGCGTGAAAAACGCGTGTTGTCTACATGACTGCAGTAGTTGCAAAAGGCATCCAACCACGAAGCATGCGAAGTCACTGTGCATTTAGCAGCAATGTCCTCGTACCGTGACTCGAGTCTTGCAAGTGGTCAGTTGCAGCAAGGCAAACATGTTAAGTTAGACCTACAATGATCGACAACGCAGGCAGTGCCCATCGCATCCATAAACCACCTCCGAGGTGGGAGGAATGTCCTCCAACCAAACCATCATGTCAAACCATTGCCTCATACCGAGACAATTTGCTGGAGAGCATGTGCACCCGTCCTCTTTGGACCTCGAGAGGGCACTCTCCCAAGCGCCGGTTTGAGAAGGAAACGCATCCCAGTGTTTGCCAAGGATAACGCTGAAAGTATCTGCTATCTTAGGAGTCCTGAACGTGGGGGGAGGGCGGCCATGAGAGGCAAAGAGCTCCGCAATAGCTTTGGAGTTGGCAATCAACCAGGCAATTGCACAAAAGCGCTGTTGGGGTAAAGCACTGCGCACTCTTTCGTTCCTCCCAGTCACGGGCGGATATCGCTGCTGAGTGACGCGACGACGCAGGGCTGATTGAGCACCGAGCCAATCAGTCGGGAGGGCCATTCCCAAATTAGGTATCTCTTGCTTGGTAAGCCAGTCTTTATCGCCGTCGGCCCACAGCCACAGGTCGTCGTCTGCGTTCCCCTCGATTATGCTGAGCCACACCTCTCGTCTCCTCGGGCAACCGTAGCATGCCACATCCTCTAGTAACCTTCTGATGACGTGCCAGACAAGCACCATTCTCCAGTCTGGTTCTTTTCTCAGTTCCTCCTCAGACCTCCGGATAAAATGCTCGTCGTCCGCCGAGGCAATGCCCTGCCGGGACATACTGCTCACAGATCACGGTCATATTTGACCTAAAGTTCGTTCCCACGGGATAGAGCCTACTCACCTAGTTGTGGAACCTTCGAACATGTCGATCTGCAATCTGCTGGTCACGTCAACACGTCCTTCCGCACTACCCGTAGGATGTGGACTTTGCAAACTTGGCTCTGCAGCGTTCGTTGACATCAGGGGAGTAACAAGTTCGGGTGCAAGCGCCTCAAGTGGAGTCAGCCCCCATTGGTGCTGGGCGACTGTAACGATCCGTGAATAGTCATCACAAGACTCGGTGAGTCTGCTCTGGTGTCCATCTTCCAAGTACGACGACGGGTTACTGATAGACATGAAATGCGAGGTCGTCCTTGCGCTGTAGCTGTGTGAGGGGAGGTCGATTACTCAAAAGAAGTTGATGCCATGGCTTTTCAAGTGAGACGCGGTCCCCATGTACTTGCTGTGCTTAAGGTTTTGAGACACGTTGTTCTCCGCCTTGGTTGCTGTGCATCCAGTTAGCATTGCTAATGCATATTGAGATTACTTCTCTAGTAGAGGAGTTCGCCACTGGTAGAGCCAGTGCCATCCACAGCTGATAACCCCAGCGATACGTGCTAATGAAGTCGCCAAAGCAAACAGGGGAAACCTGGGACTACTCTCCGACTGCCCAGGGACACCAGTTCCATTCCAGATGGTACCAGCCCGGCCAGGCACATGCGGCGTCGCCGTATAAGTATCATGGTTCGGTCTTCTATCAAATGGTTGTCACAGCAAGTACTTGTTCAACATTGAAATAGACCACACAGCTTCACAGCACACCATGCATCGTGGAGGAAGCAGGAGCTCGTTAAAGGTACACCCATCACGTCACAAGGGTCACCGAGTAAATACGAGTCGTCAAGTGCTGTTGGTCAGGTCCAACACGTGGCCATGCGTCAAGAAGTGCGATCTGGACCCAACATTCATGGACAACTTGAGACATATAGCGGAATCAGGGAGAGCGGGCTATGCATGATGCTTAATACTCTTTAAAGCATCGAACATGGCAAGTTAGAACAACCAATGCTCCTCCAATTCACTCACCCCTGACGGAGAAGAGAATGCCGGCGAGAGCTACTAGCGAATGCGCCAAAATAACCACATCAATCACTTCGCACTTTCACCGGGTCAAATCCACGCTTAAACGAAGGGAGAAGTTCCCTGTGAGACACCGAAGGGTTCCAGAACGCCATCAATGCCAGTTCTACCGACGAAATCTGGGCGCCACGTCAGTATGGGCCAAGGCCCGTAAAGAATCATTCGCGTGACCGACCAGTCTCCGCCACTATGATAGTCTTTGCGTTCTGGTGCATACCTGTAGTCTTGAACAACTTGACAAAATTAGTAAGGGATAATGATCACATCCGTGCGAGCCGTGGTAACAAGGATGACGCAAGTACGGGATTTATACCATGGATACATACCTGCACAATCCGATCAACGCGAATAGATGAGGAAGAGTAGTCCCTTACCCATAACCTCGCGGTGCTCAGCCCGCATTGGCGCGAGCGCATCTATTATTCTGCCATGGCGAGAAACACGAGTGTGATAGGGCAGTTTCGGTGTTGTCGGCGCGAGTTTCTCAGCTGTATGAACAATGTTACGGTAGAAGCAATACCATTTGAACGTCAAGATTGTCCGTGAGTGACAGAATATCATGAGCAGGAGAAACAGGATCGACATACCACATTTACTCGACCATGTATGTAGCAAAAGTTATCAGTGGTGAGGTGCAAGATGAGCTGGGTAAGCAAGGTCCGTGGTCAACTAGCAGTAGAAAGCTAAGAGTCGAGGGGCCTGTTCCCTAATTCGTCCTTAGATCGCGACCAAAGGCGAGCGGGGTGATTTTGCCGGCAGGAAGACACTACGTAGCATCCACTCGGTGCCGCATGTGGGCTTCAATAAGCGAGCAGGAAACTAGTCAGAATCGATCACAAACCAATTGTGACCAGCCCCGACCAATTTCACGCTCCCTGACAGTCGGTCACGAGGTGAAAGCCAAGGGTGGTAGAATCACCTACGAGAATATATAAACGCCAGTAATTTGACTTTTCAGACGCAATGGTGAGCTTACCATACCACGAATTCTCGGGAGTCGACAGTCGAGGGGGAGAGATGCTGTGAACTTTAATATAGAAAGGCAATAGACGGTATCAGCAGTATGACACCAACGTTCCTTATTCCTTGCGGAATGTATGTTGTAACTAGCCCTGGCTGCGACTCGAGCTGAGGATCTCCACAAGAAGTACAACATTACTTGGTTACTCGTATGGATAGGAGCAACACGAGCAAAACAGACGCCGTCGCACCGCAATGGCACAGCGCACTATGTCGGCCGTATGTATTTCGGTGCGATATGAGACTTCTGAGGGCGCCCACATACAGTACTTCACTTGAATTAGAGCTGCTTGGGAGTGGACGTGGCCCAAGTTGATGGATCGATTGGGCGGGGAGTAGGGTTACCAGGCTTCGATTAACAGTCAGGAGAGTTGACGCCGCGTCTTGATTTACCCAAATTATTGAGAATATCCTGAGCTTGGCTCTCCATCGTTGAGTGGATGACAATCTCACCATGGACGTGCACCAATCAGACGATAACAGTAGCAATTGCGGTACGGATGCTACTCGTCATAGACACATGTCTATGATTTCCAGCCACTTCCGTGAAGATCCAAGAGAAGTCTACTCCGGAGCCCCGGACAAGAACTGCTTAAATCGCTGTCATGTTGGAACTGCTTGTTGGCTGGTTGTACATACATCAGTACGAGCATTTCAGGACGACGGTTCGATCTTGCCTCGTTCAAGTCATAATGCTTCACGGGGCAAGTCTTGTCTGAAGCTACGAACAACTTTTCCACAGCATGAGATCCTTGAAACCTTGAGAATTCATGGTTGCAGTACTGCAAAAACGTCTAGATGGAGTTGGAGAGAGAAGGCATCGGATCCTATGGCTATTGTAGAACGCAGAGCACATTCTTGTCATAGGCCATAGCCATTCCCAAATAACGGTGACTCGACAGATAGTCAAAGGCGATAGTTCCAAGGGAATTACTGAAGATATTCTCCTGTCGCGATGGAAGGGTGCGAAAGAGTGGTTCATGCGGGCTGTGCTGCTTGAGCGTTGGACATTATCCAGGCGGTTCTTTCCGGGCAGGTGCCACTCGCCAAGCTCTTGGATCTAAGACAGTACTGAGCCTCGGCTCACAGAGTAGCGCTACGAGCCGTACGGTTCTGCAGAAGGCACGGTGTAATATGTAGATCGAGAAAAACAAAGATAAAAGTCTAACGGACGCTGGTGGCAGATTACTCGAACATGGAAGGTGATGCCTTGAAAGTCATCTCTTCTCTAGAAGTAGATGACTGCTAATAGAGACGGTGACGTCAGTTACATTCATCGACTACTGGACCGAGTCCGCTTCCCTCCTCAGACGAACGAAGGTCCCTATTGTGACGGTGCGAGACCTCGACTTCATCAACGATGGATTTTACCGACACGACCTACGTGTCACGTCAGTAAGCATCAAGTGCATAGGCCTGACTCGTACTGGATTACTCTCCGAGTGACCTGTCATGGTCAAGCTTATGGCCTCAATTCCATTGCGCTTAGGTGCGCGTTGTGGTCTCCATCTATTGTCGATCCAGACTCGTAATTCTCGAGCTCCTGACAGCACCCATGGGAATATTAGTGCGGGAAACATGCTCGCCGCCATGAGCGCGCATGCAAGAACCGGGGAGTCTGCGATCACGACAAGTTCCATGTTGTGGATGATGATCACGCCCAAGCGGGGAATAACAGCCAGGATGGCAAAAGTACGGTGACCAATGGCATGGATACGTTGCTACGTAGCTCGACCAGCATGAATACATAGAGGAGAAAAGAGTGCCTTACCTGTAACTCCTCCGAGGTCAACCCACTGTAAACGAAGTGCATCCACTCTGCCATGGTGAGAAACACGAGTGCACAAAGCACTACGTAAGTGTCGTCCGTACGAAGGTTTGGGCTGTATGGACGATGTTGAATAAAAGCGAAGGGTGTAGTAATAATAGCATATGTACTTCAGGTATGTTCGGTACTATGCGCAAATGAGAAGATATCGAGGATATGGGAAGAAGGCAGCGACGTACCGCTTCGATGTCCCATTCCCAGTACTCGACCAAGTACGTTAGAACGTCAGCGTAGTCGTCCATTGCGTGTATGTTGGCGAAGGGGGTGAGTTGCAAGATGAATTGGATAGCAAGATCCATGACTGACTAGTAGTGGGGAGCAAATGTCGAATACCATCGCCTCCTTATAAATTGTGGGAGATGGGAGATGGGAGACGCGCTAGCGATGGAAAAGCTTGACGGAAACCTTCCGGCCGCACGACACACGGTTCGGACATGTTAACTGAGCGTAGTGTTTGCTCACAAACAAGGAGGAGGATGTTTACAAATGGGAAATTTTCCTGATAAGGCCGTAATTAGTTTCGATGCATGTGTTGGTATGCACTGGGGATACTTACGCTGGGAGAGGAGGAGGATGTTGAGGAATCACCATAAAAGGAAGCCAACGACGTCTTAAACGGTATGATACTATTGCCCTGACACGGCGTGTCGTGTCCTGTAGTTGGTCCCTACCATAGTCGCTAGCGATAACCCACGGGGCTAGGCTCGAAGAGGAGGATGATGTTGAGGAATCACCAAAAAAGGCAGCCAGCGACACCTTGGACTGATAGTCATATTGCCCTGACACAGCCTGTCATCACCCCTCATCGGTTCTTTGCAGAATGTATGTATAGTAGCGCCGGAGGGATGGTAAACTGACCGCAGTCGTAAGCCAAGCCTGTATGAGGAGGATGTCCCTACATGGGAATTTACTCGAATAGGTTTGCTGTGATGCTAACCACGCTTCCGGTCCACGACCCTGGTTTCAGCATCCCACATCATTCGCAAGGGGAGGATGATGATGATGATAAGAAACTTGCCATAGGAAGGAAAAGAAGCCAGGAGTGGCAGCCTACGTACCCACTGCACTGGCGCAGCATACTTCAGTATTTCGCACGAGGCTGCACTACTGATCGCGATCGCTCACCACCCTCCGAGGATGAATCGATGAGGAGGAGGATGTCCACATGCAGAAACTTACTTGAAATGGCCATGAACAGAATACTCAATACCTGGGGGCGGTGGCTGCATATGGGCGGGGTTTCGCCATGTCGTTCACGATCTACTATGGGCAGTTGACATGATTTAGGGAATCGGCGCAAGTAAATCAAGCGTAGTACAGGTGCAGAGCGTAACTGGACTTTGCGGGTCTGAGCTTAGATGGACGGGCAAGTTCTGCGGGGCGACGAGGAGGCTTCTCGTCTCATAATTATTTCGTGTGTGGTAGCTACCCTTTTATATGTTTTCTAGTTATTTCATATCTAGTCTGTTGAGGGGTGAATTCCCCCTTATCCCGCTGTATGTTTATCCCTTCGTTGGGGATATGATGTCAATCTCCTTTACTGCCCCTTAGGCAGATATCACATCTTTCCTATTTGTGTGACTTGAACTCGGGTTGTCGAGAGCGCTGTCTCAACAGCAGTGAACGCCCACCTACATCCCCTAACTCGAACCGCCGGGGAAGCGAAATTCGATATCGCAAGGGGAACAAATGTGATGTGCAAACCGACAGCTGCGGGCAGATACAAGCGAAGGCGAGTGTTATAGCACTTGTTGATCTAGTGACAATAGACCAAAACCTGTAGTAAAGCGGTCGGCAGTCCGCTCAAGTTCCAGAGGCGATCGATGCCCATGTAGGTCCGTTAGTCAACCTTTGGTGTTACACTGTGACGATGATGCTCAAGCTGAACAGGAAAAGAGTATTGTCATCACGCCAACTTCAATTTGCTGCCAAGTTGGACTAAACTTCCCAACCTCAAGCGACACGCACATAGGGTACCAGAACCACCTAGCTAGTGTATCCTCTCATTCCATACGCAAATACATCCATCTTCAGTCCCCGATACAATCTGCCTACCATCGTCCGGAGAGAACGCAACACAGCGAACCCAGCCAGCATTTCCCCTCAGAGATGCATCCACGCGAGCACCGGAGTCCGCATCCCAAACAAAAACGTTGGAATCCATAGAACCCGAGACCAGCCGCCTTCCACATGGAGAGAACGCAACTGAGGTCACTTCATCACTATGCCCCTCAAGACGGTGGTCGACCTGTGAACCGTTGCGCAAATCCCATACGCAAATACACCTGTCCCGTGAACTCGATACGACCTTTCTCCCGTCCGGGGAAAAGGCAACTGACCAAACCATATCAGTGTGCCCTTTAAAAGGGCGCCTCAGCGGTACCCCAGAACGCAGGTCCCATAGACGAACGGTGTTGTCATGAGAACCAGATACAATCGTATAATCGCAAGAAACCGCGACCGACTGAACTTGATCGGTATGTCCCGTAAGAGCACGCACATGCCTTCTGGTTTCGACATCCCATAAACGAACGGTTTTGTCAGCAGAACCCGAGGCCACTCTCGTGCCGTCCGGAGAAATCATGACTGAGAAAATCTTCCCAGTGTGTCCCTGCAGAGTTGGAACTATTTGCTCGTCGCTATGCGCGCCCCACATGCAAACGGTGCCGTCGTATGAACCTGACGCGATCCATTTTCCGTTTGGTGAAAAGGCAACTGACCGAACCAAGTCTAGGTGGCCTGTGACGAAAGAACCAACCAGTGCACGGCTGTGCACATCCCACTGACAAATCAAACGATTGGCAGAACCCGATGCAATTCGACTGCCATCAGGTGAAAAGGAAATCGATAAAATCTTGTCAGCAGGCCCGCTAAGTGTCTGAAAATGTATTTATGAGTCAAGTGCCCCAATATTTATATGACGGGTGGATTCACCGCGCAAGGAGGTAAATTGTCGTCGTCTGTGATTGGGGCTGATCGTGGGCCGTCTCTAGCAAAGGAGGGGCGTGACTAAAACACGCAATCAGAATAGAGAAAACCACTCCAAAATGTCACGGAGGACAGACCACAGTGTCCACGGTGGGTGGGTACCCGTGTGCAGAAGCTGTAAATGGGGCAGGGCCGGTGTTATGCTGTAAAACTCAGTCAAGATGCAAAAAAAATTGTGAAGTGTGGAATACGGACCATGGCTCTCCCGACCATCTCTACGATGACCCTCACAGTAGGACGCAATGAAGGGTTACGCTCCCAGCATGACATGCAAATCTCCCACCATGCGTCTGTGAGGCGGAATTGCGTCGATTCCGCAGTAGGTTGAGGCGGTAGTCTCCCCTGTATTAGACTGCCGAGAACATTTGCTGGATGACGACAATTTGGAAAAGGTACTCTTCGAGTAAACAACTCCTACGCATCCAATGAGAGTGTTGCGCGAAGGGACAAATCAGAAAGCGCACCAGGGCCGTCATCCCAAATGCCCACACGTCACTTTCCTTGGATGCAGCGCAGTCATCTAGCAGCTCTGGGGCCATCCACTGATATGAGCCTCCCCGGATGGCACTGACGGTCATGTTGAAGCTAGATACGTTTATGGTGGCAAGACCAAAGTCGGTCAGTATGGCCCGGCGATCGCTGGACACTAGCACATTTAACTATTCGCAAGGTGAGTCGACCACGAAGACTGTAAACCAAGCATGCTTACACCCTTCAGGTCTCCATGAACTACTGGACCCAATTCATGACTGTGAAGATAGCTGAGTCCGCTTGCGATGTCTCGAAGCTAAAACAAGGATGTCAAGTGAAACGAAGTAGAACGACACTCTTTTGACTCACCAGTGGCCGCGGATCATTGTCTCTGTGTTGGACGTAAGCGTGTGCGTTTCCCATTGGCATCCATTCAGATATGATCGAAATCGTGAAGTCGAAATCTGTCGAGATCCCGAAGATGGGAACTATGTTCTCGTGACGCAATTTTGACCATATATGCACCTCTCGAAATACGCGCTGGATGGAAAGGATTCAACTCGAGCCATGACGAAAATAGGGAACCCAGCCAGTACCTTCCATCCAGCAGGTTCCTCCGATCCAGCTTCGATCCCAGACAGTGCACTGGGGAAGGTTTTGATTGCCACTTCGGCACCGTGTGGAATAAGAGTACCGTGGTGTACAGTGGCAGTACCGCCGCGCAGAGGGCGCCCTCCCGGGGTGCGTCTGATTTGACCGTTCAGATTGTTACTATATCCGGACGCCGACTCCCAGCACCAGTGCAAGAGAGCGCGTGTATCCATTGCTTAGCCTTATTGCTGATGCGGGGTACCTAGTAGCGACGTTACTTGATTGGTGATAGTCACTGAACGAGATGGTTCAATGAGAAGTGCAGCTTACACTCGTGTGACCCTTCGCCCTCCTGGAACACGTGAAGGGTCATGCCACTGCCAATAGGCGCTGCGGGAGGCCCGGGGTTCCGGAGTGCGATGGCAAAATCCGATTCGACACTTGTCCTTGAGGACCTCCAATCATGAAGGGCTAACCATCATGAACGAACGAAGGACTCCATGATTGAGGACGTAGAGATGATTTCCGAGAACTTTGAAGCATGACTTATGAGAAGGATTAGATAAAGGCGAGGTATGGCTACTTTATCTATGGAAGTCCTTTTAAATTTCATGAGACTCACGGGCTTGGTGTATCGATAGCTCGATCTACCTGGGCACGGCCCTACTCGGGGATATCGAGTGTACCCATACACGAGCTTAAACATCGATCAGTCGTTTCTAGCACATACGACACCGGTATACATACGTCGTGCTCGGCGTCAACCCGAGCAGAATCCTGAACGGGGTTAGAGGTTGGATACGACGGGTAAGCAGCGGAGCGCAACTTGAATCCCCTGAGTCCACAACCTGCCGGGACTGTTGGGATGTCGAGTAAATTCATGTCTTCCTCGATTAGATGGAAAGCTCTCTATGAGTGCAGTCGACTGCTGTGTACGCGCGACAGTTTTGCGAAGGAAGCCTGGACATGAAACGTTTGCATATGCCGTTGGTGTCAGCACGTGATTGACGCGGTTGCGCGACACGAGGCTCTTCTGCGATGCTCGGACCTGCTCGAAGGCTCCTGAAAGTGGAGTAGAGAAGACTTGGTCGTCTCGCAGATCCACCGTTATCACGGCCACTAAGTTTCCAGAATCAAGTACTTGTCGTCTGTATAGGATTGATAAGGAACCCCCTTTCTCGGAAGCGGGCGCACTTAGTCTCAGCAATATATTTGCATTGCTCATGACCTTATGCTACATGCCGTCGTATATTGAAAGTGCATACAAGAACAGACTCACCGATTATCATAACGGTGGTTCACGCGCCCACTAGGCCAGTACCATTACCCTCCGAGCCGATTATCTGGATGCTATCCCTATCCCGGGCAATGCTACGTTGGGGACATCGTCAATGCAGCTGACACGTCATTTGGGAAGACATCGCTATCAAGTATGTATCTTTGGCCCTGTACCATGGGCATGCCGTCCACTGATACTGTTGTTGATCGTGACGACGACAAATTAGCGACGGGTTTCTGCACGGCAACCTCAGCTCACGACGGGTGTGTCATCCAGCGGTCCAAAGAGGAAGTACTGGAAGATAGAGACGAGGACATCCCCCATCTTCCTGGACACTGGAATATGTATGAAGTGTGACTTTGTCTATCCCACGAATGGGTTTGTAACCGCTCTGGAGAGTGTAATCAGTCTTTTTCTGGTGGTTCGAAGGTTCACTACAACGCCGGGAGCTCTGTGGACTAGATTTGCTGCCATAGACAGAGGAACACACGACCCCATGCACGTATACCGTAG
Source organism: Pisolithus sp. B1 (assembly GCA_024663435.1). NCBI lineage: Eukaryota > Fungi > Basidiomycota > Agaricomycetes > Boletales > Pisolithaceae > Pisolithus > Pisolithus sp. B1. Next base: position 166,596 of record JANFAA010000027.1, on the reverse strand, counting down.
TTAGATGGCCCATGCATGATAAGAACGACTCCTCTAGGTTACCCTGCCACTTCGCATCAGTCAAACCAAGTCGGGATCGCTGACACGGGACCACAAAACCCGCATTGTTTCCTCGCGAAATTTGTTCATCTGCGTCGTCTGCCAACGTTCGACATTTTTCACGTCGATCAACCTCTGGGGTATCCCACGTACGCAAGGGAACCCTGCAATGTCTAGTAACAAACATCATCATACCACTTACCCCAACCCCAGACGTGCAACCAAGCATAGCGATTGTACCTAGAGGGGATAACTCCATCCAGGGCTTTGGGTTCGTTCTGACGTTGTGCCATGCTCTGTACAAGGAATGACGGACTGGCGAGGAAGGGTGTGTGTACATACCTGTAGACTTTGCGGATGGCTGTCGCGTCGAGGGAATATATCGGACATCCAGCTCTCTACGGCTCAAGGGCCTCGAGTGTGATTCACCAACGATTTGGGACTCCCTGCCAAGGAATTGCGAGGACTGAAGTTGTTGGCATCTCAGAGTGATCGAGAACGGAAGGTTTATATACAAGTGGAATGCGGACTCAATTGAATGATGTTGGCCTGGTTGTGAGCCCGACTGTCGCTGGGTTGCTCAGCGACCGTTGAACCGACGGGCGTCTATCCTGTATGTAAGTCGTGACACTGCCGCACAACTCCAAATTCTCTCATTTTACATGTCAAAACCCGCCACGGTTCCTTGGCAGTCAAGCTTCACTTCTCTGGCACAGAACCACGCCCTCGTCGCAACCGTGAACGAAAAATAATGCTAGGATTCTATGAGCTCCAGCTGATAATACTCATATCTGCTTGCCTCCTCTTTCTCCTTGTCGAGCGCCATGTATCCACACGAAAGCGAACCACAGCCAAGGACCACGACCCAGACAGGCTCGAGAATGGAGGGAGCACTACACCCGTGAACGCTCTTGCAACCCTCACCAGGCGCTATTTGGTGGTCTACGCAATCGTAATGGGTGAGTTCTTCCCACCCCGCTCCTTCGTCGCTCAAGGACATGCAATCACCCACCCATCGCCGCGATACTGGACCTGTGGATATGCCATTGTCTAGGCGCCGACTGGTTGCAAGGGCCGTACGTGTACTCGCTCTATCACGAGCAGTATGAACTGCCGGAAAGGATGGTCGCGATCCTGTTTGTCACCGGCTTTATGAGTGCTGGCCTCACCGCCCCCTTAGTGGGAGTATGGGCAGATCAACAGTGCGTTCTATCTCGTGGTATCCCAACTACTACGCTAACCAACAGCATCCATTGCGTTCACAATGAAGTGGGCGTAGGAAACTTTGTCTTGTGTTCTGCTTCACATATCTCTTCACGTGCTTCTGCGTAACAATACCGTACCTGCCTATCCTGCTGCTCGGGCGCATTGCTGGAGGAATCTCGACATCGATTCTGTTTTCGGTGTTCGAGTCGTGGTTAGTCTCTGCCGCCAATTCCTTGACAATCCCTTCATCCGACCTCTCCACCATCTTTGGACGTGCGACTCTCGTAAATGGGTTCGTGGCTACTGCTGCGGGAGTCGTCAGCAATCAACTCGTCTCGTTAACACATTCATTCGTTTCGCCTTTCGTGGCAAGTGCAGCCTTGCTCGTACTGGCTTATGTCATCATCAAGGCTAGCTGGACAGAAAACTTCGGGGGAAGTGGGGGCGCGACAACTCTGGGTGGTAGTGACCCCTTTCAACTCAAACGCCTCGCTCAGGCCTGGCGGATCGTTCGCGCTGGCGAGTTTTTCTCCCTTATTTCCTTATTCCACGACTGAATAGTGACCGTCATGCAGACCCCATGTTATTGGTGATAGGGCTCACGCAAACCTGTTTCGAAGGTTCCATGTACCTCTTCGTATTCCTCTGGGTGCCTTCTTTACAGGAGGCGTCTCCTACGTTTCCGGCCATACCTCTTCCCCTGGGATATATATTCTCTTCGTTCATGATCTCTATGATGCTCGGGTCCCTCCTCTATACCGCCATCTGCGCGTGGGCTCCAGGCTCTCCGACCGACTCATCGCTGACGATCCATGCAAAACTAAGCAGCATCGTGTGCGCAGTGAGTGGACTCGCCCTCGCTGTAAGCGTGCGCTCCCCAGAAGAGTCGACGCGCTTTTGGGCGTTTTGTGCGTTCGAGGCGTGTGTGGGCGCGTATTACCCCGTGCAGGGTATGCTTCGCGGAACCCTCATTGCCAACGAGCATCGTGCAACGGTACGTCCCCCGTTTCTGTCTATCTCCTCTCTCACCCCCTCTTTATCCCGAAATCCAGCTTTCTGCTCTGTTCCGCGTACCTCTAAACGTGTTCGTGGTGGTATCGCTCTTAACGGGTGTATCCTCCGCCCGACATGCCGTTCTTTCAGTGAGCTCGCTGATGCTCTCTTTTTCGGCGATCATGACTGCATTTTTCCTCGTGGGGCGACCGGAGGATGTGATACTACCGGAACAAAATCATCGACCTGCATAAGGCCGAAAATGCGCGCTATCGCGCTGTGTTGGCATGGATCCCTATCCTTCGTGCCATCTCTTATCCTTGTTGCAGCCTAATAATCAAGGGGTGTGTGGGGGAGTAGCATCAACCAGCATTTCCTTCTCGGCTGGCAACTGGTTCCAAGTTCTAACCTAGCGCTATTCGACTCTTTTATTCTAACTCGAAGTGAAAAATCCACTACGGATACGGAGTGCGATTTTTTTAATACTTCCTTGAAAGAGGACATTTTTTTTGATAGACGCTAGGATAAAATAGAGCTGGCCTTTGGATATATTGGCTCGAGCTCTTGACGTTTTGTGCCCTGTAAATCTTTATAGAGTTATACCCTTGGAGAGTGTAAGATACTTAGGATCGTATAGTCGTACGTATATGTACGTACTATTAGTGCTGCTGGAGACGAATGGATCTGGCGTTTCATGCTTGGCAGTTGGGGGGCCCCTGGTAGCTCAATTTCTGGCCTAGCAGCAGTAGGCCAATCTGTCTGCCATGATCAAGTAGGGTCGTTCATCTTCGTCTTGACTCACGTTCGCAGATCTGAAATTCGAAGTGTGGCGGTGTCTGCCGAGATTCAATCTCCGATTCAATCGCCACGTCGTTTGGTAAGATTTTCCTGGGTAGTCGTGGCCTTTCCCTTTCTTTCTCGCACTCCTCTTTCTTTTTTTTTTTAACTCTCCTATAGCACCTCATCATCTCAAATCTCACCATGGACGTGGACATGCGTAACAAGGAAGAATTTGACGACAAAAGCGGTGTGGTAAGCGGGAGAGACCGTGACAGAGATCGAGATAGGGAAAGGGACCGTGAATTCGACCGTGACAAGGACAGAGAAAGAGAAAGAGAACGGGACAGAGACAGGGACCGTGAACGTGACCGGGACCGCGATCGCAGGGATCGTGATAGGGACCGTGAACGAGAGAGAGACCGTGACCGGAGGGAGTCGGGTGTGTACACGTTGTTCCTCGACATGTCCTTTTCCCCCTCTTCTAACACAAAACTATTCTCTCTCTTTCTTTTTTTTGTTGACTAGGCCGCGGCCGTCGAACTGACCATTGGGAGCCCGAAGAACGACGAAACGGAGAGGTTGGTGGTTGATGCATGTCGCGATGTAGAAGTTGGTGTTGATGTTGGACGCAGCGGCGTAAGCGCTCGCGCAGTCGCAGTCGAACGAGGTCACCTCGTAGACGGTCTGCGTCGCCGCGAGACCGGAGACACGTCCGTCGTTCCAAATCGAGATCCCGCTCTCGGAGTCCTTCGCGCTCTCGTAGTCGTGACCGCAGGCCCTCGGATCCGTTTGCTCGCTCCCTAGGCGGTCCCATGAATGCTCCCCACGAAGAAGCCGCCGAGTTCGCCAAGATCAGCAAAAGAGAAAACCGGGTTTATGTCGGCAATCTCAGTTACGATGTCAAGTATCGCGATCTTATGGAATTTATGAGGGGAGGTGGGTTGGGGAATCTCAGATTAGACATTTTTTCTTTGCGCAAAAAAAAAGGGGGGGGAGATGAGGCATTGCCACTCACACGCATCCGTTCTACCGAAGCTCGCTCGTTTCTTGGGAGAAAGGCAGCTGTAGTTGTTGGCCTGCGAGTCGAGTCTGAGCTGATGAGGAAGATTGGAGGAGTGGCAGTTCGCGTTGGCCGCTGGCCCCTTTCAATTTTTTTCGTAGTTTTGTGGTTGGGTGGTTGGAATGATTCGAGAGGATATTGATGGGAGTTTTCTTTCGGGGATTAATAGCTGGAGAGGTTCTCTTCGCCGAAGTTCTCATCACCCCAACGGGTGTCTCCAAGGGTTGCGGGTATGTACGCTACGTTTTTGCGCTGTCCTTTGGTGCTGACCCTTCCCCCAGTATCGTCGAATTTGCTTCGCCTGAAGATGCGCAGAGAGCCATTCGCGAGCTTTCTGAGGTCCCACTTCTAGGCCGACCTGTGTTCATTCGTGAGGTATGTACATGAATCACCACTCCAGCTGAAACCTCACCATCCGATCAGGACCGTGAAAATGAATCGCGCTTCGGTGCAACCCCTGTCCCAGGAAAAATTGGTATGGCAATGGCAGGTCAAGGCCTACATGCGCAACCCCCTCCTCGCCCTCCCCACCACAATTATTTCGGCACTCATCAGAACCCCGGCAATCAGCTCTATGTGGGGAATGTCTGTCCATTTATCTTTCCCTTTACTGTTCGTTGCACTGACGAGCAAAATCTAGCTGCCTTACCAAGCGGGATGGCAGGACTTGAAAGATTTGTTTAGGACTGCGGGAAATATCATCCGTGCCGATATCAACATCGGTGCTGATGGTCGCCCGAAGGGCTCAGGTACAGTTGTCTTTGAGACCTCAAAAGATGCCCAACAGGCAATTAGTGAGTTTTTGTGTAAGATCGTGTACTTCGTTCCGCTAACGTACTATGCCAGCCATGTACAATGGTTTTGACTGGTATGGCCGCACCCTGGAGGTTCGTGAGGTGAGGAGGATCTATAATATATTTTTTGAATTAGTCTCACGCCTTTGTCTTCCAGGATCGTTACGCCGGTCTTTCTGGTCCGTTCCGTGGCTTTAGAGGCGGCTTCGGTCGTGGTGGTTTCCGTGGCGGCTTCCGAGGTGGCCATCGCGGTAGCTTCCGTGGCGGAGGAGGAGGAGGAGGAGGAGGAGGAGGAGGATATCCCCATGGTCCTGGTCGTGACTTCTCCAGCCAGGATCTGTACGCCGACTACCCTGGCCCTGACTCTGGCCATGGTGGACTCCGCATGGACAACTACGGTGGGTATGGTAATAGCACTAGTGGTGGCGGCGGCGGCGGCTACATGGGTAGCGGATACGAGGCTGAGCCAAGCCAGCAGATCATGGTCCGCAATGTAGGTGCTGTGTGGGTGTCTTTTGCAATTGTGCTGACGGGGCGGATTTTATTAGCTTCCATGGTCGACAGCAAACGAGGATCTCGTAGAGCTATTTGAAACTACAGGACAGGTCGAACTAGCTGAAATTCTGTTCGATGGCACGCGCTCTAAGGGGTGCGGTGTCGTCCAGTTCTCGCAGGTCCCAGAAGCAGAGACTGCCATTGGTAGGTGTTGTTCTACTTAACTTAGTTAAGGTTGCATTCTGATTATGGTGTTTGCTTGTAAAAGCCAAGTTCCAACACTACATGTACGGAGGTCGTCCTTTGGACGTGCGCTTCAACGATCGCTGGCACACCTTTTCGCCGTCGGCCGCGAAGGGTGGACAAGTTATGCCTATGCAAGCGGATGGTTGAGGGGTCGTGTGAGGCATGGTCAACGAGGGCTGCCTTCATCTTTGTACCCGCTTCTTTTCAAAATTATGCAGATTTGTTTCACGTAAGTTAGTGTTACTGACCTTCGAAAAGAAGGACTGGTTGTGATTGTTCGGTTCATGTTTCGACTGTACGTATGTGTTGGAAAAATAGTGCGTCTGATACATATCAATTGAGGGGAGGAGTCTGTACCGGATACGTGTTTCTCCCCGTGAGTTCACAGCTTCTCAGCGATGTACCACAGTATCAGATCTCAGAGCATCTTCGTAAGCTACAAGGATGAATCGATGATACCCAGTGAAAACTGTGTCGGATCAGGTGGGTTGTGAATGGCTCAGGCCAGATTTCATCAGATTTGGTCTGTTGCAGTCAGACGAGGTAGGACCTGTGGGAAATTTTTTTGTGAATCACATTACATTACATTGCCTATTGGAAACTGTAATGCACCATGCAACATGTGTTACATCGTAAATTTAATGCATCGTACACTCATTGCATTGAATCACACTATCATACCATCCACATCGCATCGTTTTGGTCGACAAGCTCGTCCTGGCAACATTACATAATGCAAAGGTGTGTTCAAATCTGCTAAGTCCCGTCCCTACTAACAGTGTCACAGTCATGGTCACAGGGGTGACAACCTTATTGCCAGCATCCATTCTTTGTCTCCCCCCATCCCCTTCCTTGACATGCCACTCACAGCAAGCATGGACCTACCAATCTCTGTATCTCAAGACCATTTCTGGACAATACCCAGCCTATGTGATGCACTGCAGAGCCCCCTGCCAACAGAACCAAGTTGTCATCTGACTCTGTTGAACAAGTCCTTGTCTGTCTTGCAAGATAGCCTATTCTCCTGGGGTTCCCATGTATGTCTCAAGATCTTGTCATATTTCTATTAGGTAGAACTGACCATCTCTGTGATATGTGTGATATGGCTCCCTATATGTGCTGTTTAGCCACAACATATCCAAGTCTGGGCCTCCAGCATGTCAAAGACAGATTCAGGCTAGTGTTGTGTGGCGTTGATCATGGTTGCTTGTTCAAGGCAACGACCGACATGCGCTGTTTACCTTCTGGTAAAGTAAACCTATAAGCAGCCAATAGGTGAATGCGTGGCTTGCATTGGGCCTCTTGGAGGTATATCGACAGTGATTTGGAGATATATTGACAGGGACAGCTTTGACTACCTCCTGGTACGTCGAAGGATAAGTCTTACTAGTGTATTGCAATAGGGATCTTGCCCAGTCGACTAGCAGAGCAGCGCTTCGAGATACAGAGAGAAGCAAGAGATTTATAGGAGGGGAATCCTACTTGCTAGGTAAGTAGCTAGGTAGCAAAAGTACAAGGATTCTCTATCGCTACGCTGTGGGTTTTATACCCCACAGGCGATGAGAGGACTACCATACAATTGCCTAAAACACGTCCTATAACAAACAAGACTGGGTTGCAAACAGGACATCTCCACAGGGTATCGAGTCAGACTGAGTGCCCTCGGCTCCACGCTGAGTCATGGGTGATGCACACCCTATTCATCATGACTCCTCACCGTGCTGGACCATTTGCAACAGGGGCAAACACGACGTCCCTCAAGCATGATGTGACTGGGTCACATGCCTGGGAGAGCAACCTGTCCTGTAAAGGATGGCTTCCAGATCCCATCGGGATCTGAGAAGTGAGAAGTAAGAAAGGTAAAGTAAAGGGGAAACATATGTAAGCAAAGGCTGTGTCATAAACGTAAGGTCCATGGACTTGCCCCTAAGGCTAGGCAGCGGTCCAATGCAAGACACCCGTAGGGTGCAGGAAGGGGGACGACAACAGGCACAGGCAGGCTCGGGATGGGAACGTGTACAGTAAGCAGTCATAAAAGGGAAAAGACTAGAATGGCACACGACAGCTAGAGAACATAAAGGTGAGTAGGTGTGGCCACCTTTCCCACAAGTACAGCATTCCATAGGGCAATGCACAGAGGATAGTAATGATCTTTGCAAAGTTTACCCAGTTCATTTCATGTTGTGCATGTCCTGTCTAAGCCATGTTTTGGTTGCAACCTACTTCTGTGAGTAACTCTCTTTCTACTAAATTCCCAGCACACTGACCCATCCAATGCCACCATGGCAGGGTGCCCCATTTTTCAATATGCTGAGCCTGCATGATGCCCCTGTCCTTGGCACCTGTCTCACCTGTGAATCTTTACTTTCCCATCATTATGGATCCAATTCTCCATCAGAGCTGACTTGGTTCTTATCTAAACCTTCCAAGGGTTTGGAATGAAACCTTTCATTCCTACCAATGTTTACCAGCTGGTCACATTCAGGATCTCTCACCCAAGCTGAGTGTGTAGTGCCCAAGGTCCTCCTGCTGTGAGTTCTATTCATGAGTCTCACACCAAACTTGCATTGTTTTCACTCAAAAGAAAATGCAGGAGGTGTCACAAAGAGGCTCTCTTGCCATGACTAGTGTTCTGCAGGGGTCTGTACCTGCCATGGGTTTACCCCAGCCTACCCAAGGGTTGCGGACACAGTTGGCTTGAAATTTTGAAGTACACTACCACAGTTCTTGCTAGCATATGTACTATGACTTTGATGAAATGCTGTCTCACCCACCAGCAAGCTCAAGATCCACATACTTGACCCCCACACAGTTACCTGGTAGTTCAGGCTCTGCAGAGACAACCTTATGAAGATCCTCATCCTTAATTAAGCCCAGCTTACTCCAGTGGCTGAGGCACATGAGTGCATGGGTAGTCTGAGATGACATGTGGTTTTGGAGATATGGCAAGAAGACTCAACCTTTGCTAAAAAGAAGCTTGGTGTCAACAGATGTGGCTACACTATGATGTCAGACTAATAAATAGCAAGATAATCCATACTTACCAGGGATAGAAAGATAGTTGAGGGCCATGCAGGAAAGGTGGGGGTATGTGGATTGATGGTCATCCCACCATTGGATGGCATCACCTACATTGATATCCTCCACACTTGTAGCAAGGTATGTGTCAAGTTCGTCCAACGTACATGACGAATTGATTTTGCTGAGGGATGGGAGCCTGTCAAAGATATTGTTCAGGCAGTCCTAGATAAGCATCAGTATGCATAGTAGGTTGAATATTGACATCATGAAAAATCTCACCTTACATTCATCACCATCAGAACTGGGAGAACCCACATCTTCATGAATGTCACAGGAAGCATATGAAGAGTCATAATTGCAGTGAATGAGTTCACCCGCTGTCTTGATCCAGTTGGCTTCCCATTTTGCCTGCCTAAAATATTCCAACTTATGGTGGGGATGGAGGACTAAAGGCAGAAATAGTCAGCTAGTGTCAGAAAATTAAAGAAAATATTACCCATTGCAATATGGTAGAGATCAGACATGTCCATGAGTGAATAGTACTTGTTGAGGGTCCTCTTCATGAGTCCAACTATGGCTCAAATGGATGGATCTAAACATGTCTCATCTAGCATAGCTGTTGTGAAGATCTCATCAATGTAGTCCATGGCCGGTATGACCATGGCAAGGTTTGGTGTACCATGCAAGAAGAATAGAGTAGCATCTTTGAGGATCTATCATTTGTTGTTGTTGTTCTTGATTAGTAAGGTTGCAATGTGGACTCAACATTGTACTGTACAGTACCCATGACTAACCTTCAGTACCTCACACAGTTGTCCCAGCACCAGCCACTCATGCTTGTCAAGGGCATAAGCAGCCAAGCTGAGGCAACACTTGTCGGTAAGTGCTTCAACTGGTGTCCTGTACTCAACAATGAAGCTAACCATGTCAAATGTTGAGTTCCAGCATGTTGATACATCCCATGGTATTTGTCTCATGCCCATGCCTGCTTCCTTGCAAGCAGTGTCCCAAGTGGGCAGGACAATTGTTGTGGAGTGGATGATCTTGAAGGCCAGTTTGCACACCTTTCACAAGTGGAGGTTAGTGAGCATGCAAGCAGCCAGGTGAGTTGTTCTGACCTTTGCTAATGCCAATTGGACTGGATGAATCTTATGCTCCAGCCCTGCTTGTTCTTCTGCTGTCATGAGGGAAACCTCATTCACCCAACCTTCAGTATCATCCTCTTTGAGATCAGTGGAGATCACATCATAGTTGCCATCATTCCCCTCAGCAAGCTCAGCCCCCAGCACTTCCACTTCCTGATTTTTTGGTATGTCAAATTGTTTAATCATCATCTTTGTGACTAGATTTCTAACATGTAGTATGCACCAGATCCTCGATGTCTTGCCCTCAAACTCTGGTATATTGAATTCGAGCTTGTCAGTCATCATGTCATTTGCAGATGTGTTATTGCATGTCACAGCCAAGATCTTCAAAGAAACTTGCAGGTAAGCCTTCAACACCTTTGTAAATTTGTGGCACCTGACCTGATCTGTTATGCCAAAATCTTCCAGTACTTTAGTAAACTCATTCACCAGTACTGAACTGGTATGTGACTTTATGCAACAACAAGTCTTAGATGGGGTGATGCAATTGAAACAGTAAGGCCTACCCTCACGACCTCAAAAAAATCAAGCAGCATTCCTAACAGTTTACCTTTTTCTATGAGGTGGACTGTGATGGCCATATATGCTTTGTGGTTTGGTGGTGTCCAGGTATCAGTTCCGAAACTCAATTTTCCTTTGTATGACTATGGGTATATATTAGCCATTTTACATTTGAGATCACTGTTTGAACTGACATACTTGTAACTTCATAGCCAGCTGTTGCCACATGCATGCAAACACAGAGAGGACATCGTGTGCCACTGTGTCTGGACTAGGTATGTGGTATTCTGGATGCCCAGTTTTCATGAGGGTTTGAAAGCCAGGATCACCAACAATCTTGAAGGGTCAGCCACTTTCTGTGACCCAGCAAACCATCTTGATTCTGTTGGATGAAAATAAGGCTGGTACATGCTGGGTTTGTTGATGGTTACCTAGTCTCTATTTTTGTGTGTTGCCTGTGAGAGTAGCCTACCTTTCCCTTGCAGTCTAGTGCAACTTCAATTGAGCTGTTTTTGACATAATTTTTGACAGCCTCACAGGCTACTGTGGCATTCTTTGTCTGGGTAGCTTGGTGAAAGATATCCTCTCCCCAACATCCCCTGACATGCTTGCACATGTTCCCAATCAACTGGGCATCACTTTTATCAAGGAACCACCTCACCCCCTTCTTGCAACCTTTTGCCATACACCAGAAGACATGCAAGCACTGCCCTGTGACATATTCAATAATGGGCTCTTGTGCACAGAAGGCATATATGGGTGAGGTCCATTCTTGTTTCAGCCACTCTGATTCTATGTTAGACACAGGTGTGGTAACTCTGGGTTTATGACTGCACCTAATTCAGCATCAGAAGTCTCTGCAATTTCATCCCTCTTGCTTTCAGTGTCTGTATCCACAGTCCCTTTGTCATGGTGGCAATCTGGTGTAGTATCTCTGTCCATGGTGGTCAGACTGGACTGTGACAGGGACTGGGAGCTCAGAGTAGGGGTGTCATTTCTTCTGATCCATTTACTGCCTTTTGTCTCTGCATTCTGACATTCTCCTGTCTTCCATTTATGCTTGTTTGCAGTTTGTAATGCTAGTGCTTTCTCTGTTGGGTGCAGAATTCTTTTAGAAGCCATTTTGATGGCTTGGAAATATGGTTTGCCCCATGTGGCAATTATATTTAGTGTTTGACAGGTACTGTATAGTTTCAACAGAGCCTTCAGTGCTGCAGTTCGGTGCCACAGGTTATAGGTCATAGGTACAGTGTCATGGGTCATGGGTATGGTAAGGGTACAGGAGCTGCAACCCATACCCCTACCTGCAGTACCCCTACCCATGACCCCCCATGGGTACTTGGTACCCCTGCAGATCACTAATGCTATTAATACTAAAAAAATGGACAATGGTCTTCATGCTCTGCTGCATCCCAACACACTAAAACACCTATCTCATAATGCATAATGGCAACAAGACACCTTCGCTTTGCTCTGGTGGTCTTTTCAGGGCACCAAGGTCAACAAAATAAACCACATGTCTATATGCAGAACTACCAAAGTATTTCATGGTAGGTGATGTTGGTGGAGTTCTCATCCAGAAATAACAGTAGGACACAGGCATGGCTCTGAAGGCAAACATGTGAGAACACAGTGTACAAATGAAGCAGAATGCAAGCCAGACTGAGACAATGAAAAGGGGGAATGCCCCTCAAGGCCTCAGAGTCATCCCCAATCTTCACTGGGTAAAGACACTGCAGCCCAGGATAGCCCTACCCCTTCGCACCTATGGCCAAAATCAGAATACAGATAAGTAAGTTTAAAATGCACAGCACATGCACACATTACCACACCACTCATGTGAAGCAACAGTCAGAAACTTCTGCTTTTTTGACACAGAAGCCAGAGGCAATGTGGTGGTACTATGGGACCACTCTTGTGTGCATCGGTGATCTTGTCTGTTAGACTATGGTCATAGGCTGAGTCCTGACCATCCAGTACTTATACCTCAAGGAGGGAATCTGTGAAACCACACATTGTCAGCCACAAATAAAACCTACCAAGAGCCAAAGGGAAGATTCATCACAAGAAGAGGGACATGGCAGTTTTGCAGTGAAGTTGACTGGGCATTTGACAGCATCAGCCAGTGTGCAGACCACACCATATCAAGACATGTATGCAATATGATGTCACCATGCAGCCCACCAATTGGTGCAGCCTGCCCGACTTGAAGAACAATGCCTATGCAGAGAATGACATCACCAAAGATCACACCAGATTTTCTGGCCCTACATTTTGAGGATTGCTGTTTGACATCATTACCTGAGTGGTGGTAGGATGGATGTGCAATGTGGCCACACATAGTGCTGGCAACAGCAGCTATAGAGGAATGTGTCATGGAGAATGCAGAACTAAATACCAAGATATGAGTGTGAAACATTCAGCAACAAAAGTACAGTGACATACTTCTGTGTTGCCACAGTGCCTGTGCTTTCCAAGACTGCATGCCTGGTTGACATTGGTGATGATGTTCTTTACATCAATGGTCATACCCCCACTGGACACAATGTCTTTGACAAGCCCAAAAAACTGTATGAGTGAATTACATGGGAAGGATGAAATGCAGTATGCAGGAAGCAGAGTATCATCAAAGCTGCACCTGATGTTAACTTGAGAAAAAAAGAAAGAGCTGTTGCCACAGATGAAATGCACATTAATGTGGATGACATTTTTCCATCCTGGACATAGTCCGAACATGTCACAGATGCCCAACTGTTTTGGCCTTTGGAGTGGGCAGCAAAGGAAGATGTTACCTGACCAAGGCCAATGCCAAAGGGTACTGTCCACTGAGGCAGAATAAATTCATATGCTTCACAGGAGGGTTCCCCAGGCAGGGGGATAAAATAAAGCACATCCAAAAGAGCCTGTTCATGGGTGGCAGCAGAGGGCAGGTAAGCCTTGCTGACAACAAAGACTACACTGTTGTCAAGAACGATGGCATCATTAAACAGACATTCCACAATAATTTGGGTTCGCAATGAACCACTGATGGAGGCATGAACAGCAGCATTGTAACACATATAACAACTGCTAGAAGTCAAACCTGGTTTGAGAGAAGGTACCCAACAACCATCAGAGACACAGAAGAATCCAAACATAATTGAGGACATGATGGTGCAGGATTCAACACTCCATGGGGAAGTAGCAGCCTATACAACTACAGGGAATATGTAGAGTCTGCCACAATGTCACAGCTTACACCACATTGTAAATTGCAAAACAATTTGAAAAGGCAAATATGCCTTGGCAACAAAAGATCAAGGATGCTATAATAGCATATGAATTTACACCCATTTACCCTTTCCCTTACCTCTGGGGCCAAGAGATCGACCTGTTAGAAGCTAGGAGAAGAACATATATACTGACCTCTAACAATGCAAAAATCCAATAACAATGGGTGCAACACCCTATGACATCACAACACAAAATGGATCAGCATTGAGACAATGACACATGCCAGCATAGGAACAAAACACTCAGCCACACTCACAGCAATGATACTGTATGGGCATAGATGCAGTGTGGCACTGACACCTGGGAGGAGCAAAACCAAAAGTGGCAAAAAACAAACAATGATCCACAGATATGTGTCATATGGATAATATAGTGGTGATGCAGCTCAATGCATTATGCAATATGCAATATTGTTATGATTTACCACTGTCCCACAGTGGGATCAGCTATTTTCAATGCATTATGAGATAGTCTACTGTACTAGGGTAATATAAGGTCAGGAAACATGCCAGTTGTCAGGCACCCACACAAGATATCATCCCCAGGCAAAACTGTGTCAGATGAGGCAGGATGTAGTCAGACAAGATCAGATACCATGAGAATCTCTGATGTGAACAGATGAGAACTGGCCACATCAGATTCTTTACATGAGGCAGGTTGACCAAGGTCAACATCGGATTTTTGTGAATGTAATTAGATCTTGTCTGATCTTGTCAGGTCTTTTGTTTGTATGTAGAATATGACGACAACTGGTCCCATCTGATCCCACCTTATTCAGACCAATATACAGTGACTCAAAAAACTGTCCAGATGTTTGCTACTTTTTCAAAGAATTGCTTATAACTCAGTCCCCATTTGGCTATAAATCATGAAAAAATAGGGGTGGATACCCAGTGATCATGTGATCATGTGTGCCAAATATGGTTATGGTCATGTGACCTGATACTGTACAATTAATTCAACATTGACCACTACTCATCTGGACAGTTTTTTTGCAGGTGATCATAACTTTAAGTATGGCTATGGCTATGCTGAATTATTCAGTGGCTGTGCTGAATTTCAACAAATTAATATAACCTTAGTATGATTATACATAAATTAGGTCCAACTACTGCCCATTATGCTCCCCATTCCCCATGAAGGCCATCCCCTCTGATACTCATCTGGCTGTGCTGTCCATGCTTCAGGATGGCCAGTCTTCTCTTCAAATTGCTTCCAAACTTCATATTGGTCATTCTACTGTCTCAGAAATACATTCCAAGGCCCTTTCACCCCTTCCAACCAATGCTGGAGGCCATCCCTCTAAGCTTACAGCTCATGATTGTTGTCACATGGCTTGCCTAATCACCTCTGGCCAAGCAGATACTGCCACTCAGCTCAAGAAAATCTCTGGGCTTGGTGTCAGCACCCAAACCATCAGGAATCACTTGAAGAAGGAGAACCTGAAGGCTGCTGTCAAAGCCAAAAAGCCTCTGCTTCAACCTCAACATGTATGACAGTGCTATGCATTTGCACAGAAGTACCAACACTGGACTGAAGAAGACTGGGCAAGGGTTGTTTGGTCTGATGAGACCAAAATTAGTTGCCTGGGGTCAGATGGGAGGCTTTGGGTGTGGAAGAAACCAGGATCCCCCCTTACAAACCAACATGTCCAAGGCACTGTCAAGTTTGGTGGAGGGAGTTTGATGATTTGGGGGTGCATGACAGTGCATGGAGTAGGCCAAATGTGCAGGATCAATGGGAGGATGGATGCAGCACTCTACACCAAAATTATGGAGGACCATCTGTTCCAATCTGTGGAGGAACATGAGATGGATGTCAACAACTTCATCTTTCAACAAGATGGAGATCCCAAGCATACCTCCAAATTGGCCAAGAAATGGTTCAAAGATCATGGTGTTGAGCTTCTTGACTGGCCTCCACAGTCACCAGACCTCAACCCCATTGAACATCTCTGGCATGACCTGAAGAAAAGGTTGGGAACCTACCCAGTACCCCCTAAGGGCATAGAGGAGCTGTGGAAGAGGATTGAAGAGGAATGGAGGAAAATTCCAAGGGAGGTTTGCCTTAATTTGATCAATAGTATGCCTAGGAGGGTTGCAGCAGTGCTCAAGGCCAAGGGTGGTTACACAAAGTACTAGATGTATCCTACTTATTGTCACTTGGATACCCTGCAAAAAAACTGTCCAGATGAGTAGTGGTCAATGTTGAATTAATTGTACAGTATCAAGTCACATGACCATAACCATATTTGGCACACATAATCACATGACCACTGGGTATCCACCCCTATTTTGTCATGATTTATGGCCAAATGGGGACTGAGTTATAAGCAATTCTTTGAAAAAGTGGCAAACATCTGGACAGTTTTTTGAGTCACTGTAAATCACAATGGATTGAATTCTGTTGACATCTGATACAGCCATATTTATACAATGTGCTATCCCTGTACATGGGATGCATCGGGATATGCACATGCTCCCAGGGCAGGCAGCAGGCAGCAGTGGGGCTCTGTAGGTGGAATACATAGCAGGATGACCAGGGGAATGTGGGGTGCCAAAAATGAGAACAGCATGTGGCTCAAAATACCTCTCATGTGGGAAGGCAGCAGTGAAATACATAGCAGCACAACCAGGGGGAATGTGGGGCATTGAGCACAAGAACAGCACACAGTTCAAGCAAGTGATATACATAGTGGATGTCGCACAGCGCTGATCACGGTTGCTTGTTCAAGGCAATGACCGACGCGCGCTGTTTACCTTCTGGTAAAGTAAACCTATAGACAGGCGATAGGCAAGCACGTGGCTTGCAGTGGGCCTCTTGCAGATATATCGGCAGTGATATGTTGATATGCCGACAGGGACAGTCTTGACTACTACTTGATGTTCTTGAGGATAAGTCATACTAGTTATTAACGATAGGGATCTTGCCCAGTCGACTAGCAGAGCAACGCTCAGGGACAAAGAGGGAAGCAAGAGTTTATAGGGAGAACCCTACTTGCTAAGTAGGTAGCTAGGTAGCAAAAGTACAAGGATTCTCTATCACTATGCTGTGGGTTTTATACCCCACAGGCAATGAGAAGACTACCGTATGATTGCCATAAACGCATAGGGAAACAAACAAGACGGGGTTGCAAAGGAGATCTCTCCACAGGGTATCAAGTCAGAGTGCCCTCAGTGACGCACACCGAGTCATGGGTGACACACACCCTACTCATCATGACTCCTCACCATGCTGGACTATTTGCAACAGGCAAATAGGAGATCTCTTGCTAGGTGTGATGCAACAGAGTCACGTGCCTAGGAAAGCAAACCGCAACCGTCAAGAAGTTCTCAGATCCCATCAGGATCTGAGAAGCGAGAAAGGTAAAGTAAAAGGAAACATATGTAAGCATGGCTGTGTCATATACTAGAGTCCATGCACTTGCCCCTAAGGTGGGCAGCGGTGCAATGCGAGACACCTCTAGGGTGCGGGAATGGGGATGACAACAGGCTCGCATCGGGAGAATGTATAGTAAGCAGTCTGAGAAAGGAAAAGATAAGAATGGTGCATGACAGTGGATGGATGAGGGAGTTTAAGGCAGTGAAGGGAGGAGCAATGTTACTGTAATGGTGGAGAGGGGAATGTGAGACATCAAGGCTGAAACAGTGCACAGCTAGACAAATGTCAAACAAAGTAGATGCCAAGGTAGCTACACACACACATCCTCTAGTGCATGGTACTACCACTGTATGTGACAGTGTCAGGCAGCTTTGTCCATTTTACTTCTGCCTCAAGTCACCATCAGCGAAACCCTGGGTTTGGTACAGAGGCACAGACCCACAGATGGTACAGATTTTCCACAGACCAAGTACACACCCCTACAGACCCTACAGACTCCACAGACCTACAGACACCACAGATGTAAACTTTGATTTGCCCATATCTCATCCAAAAATAAACATATTGATGAGATAATCATACTGACATGATCATGACATCATACACTACAACTTTCATTATGACATCATAACTGTACAGCCACTTTTTTATTTTTGCAAACTGGGACTCCATGAGAACTTTGTAAATATCTCACCCAAAAAAGGAGATATTACTAAGGTAAAAATATTCCCATGGTCCTGTGATCATAGGCTACAACTTTTATTTTTGGCAGAGTTTGAATCTGAGTTTGAAATTTGTAGAGGTGTGCCACACAACCCACACAGCTGGCTTTGAAAGTTGCTGAGGTAAGCAGAAAAGGATATTTAAACCCAGCTCACTCCAACACTGCATCTCTTTCCACTACCACCACCATCCCTCTTCCTCACCATCATCTTCATTGTTGTCCCTCCCTCACCACCCTCCTTTGCTACCACCACCCTTACATCAGTGAATGGGATTTTAGTCAGAACCAGTCACAAACCAGTTTGTGACCAGTCCTGACCAATTGCCAGTTCCCTGATGTATGGTGGGTACCCTCTCCCTACTAATAGTAATAAGTGACCACTTAGTATAGATATGTATATCCTCATACCTTGACATGTAATTTAGGTAGCTTATGATGATATGATTCAATTATTGGCCAACTACAACATATGTGAGTGGTGAGGATCTGTAGTACTGAAACAATCTGGGGTAGGTCTGTACAGATCTGTACAGGGGGGGACCTGTCTGTGCTACAGACCTGTATCGAGGGGGGGGGGGGTTTACTGATGACTCAGCTTCTAATGGCAGTGTCATGCACCAAAGGTGTTTGGCAGCATGAGCATGGAGTCTTGCTGAATAAGGGAGATTGAGGAATGTGGCCTAATGCAAAAGACGACTGGTACATCTAGCAGTCATCCTTCACACAAGAACAATCCTTGATGGTAGGGAAGAAATTGTTCAAGTGCTGATCAAACCTTTTTAGCACTCACATACAGCATTCCAGTTTTTTGAATATCTCAGGCATTTCTAAAGATATCGACATCATTCCCACGCTCACCGGTAGCCCTTGATCACACCATCCTTCCTTCCAAATTTGGTAACAATCCTCACCCTCCATGGTTTTCTACAGCATTTCTGCCAACAGACACCCATTTTGCTAAAATCCCATCACAATGGCTGCCTCATCAACAATCTCTTCACTTGTGTCCTGTGCTAGGGAGCATAACTACTTATATCTCCCAGGACTTCCCACTAGCTTCTGCCCTGAAGCATCCTGGTTCATCCCTTCCTTGTCCACTCCCTCCCAAGCCATCTCTTTGGGACAGCACATTCTCCTTGTCAGTATGACATCCAGGAGGACATTCTTTGGTTGTCTCGAGTCTGTTGTCAGACTTGAAAGGTCTTATGTGGTTGTATCAGTCTCTCCAGTTGAAGAAGCATATGGATCCTTCATTCCCACCCCCTGCAACATCTACCTCTCACTCTCATCATTTGTTCTTCCAAGGCTGTGACAGATTCAATACTGGTTACTGTCATCTGGGCTATCTGATCACATTCATGATGATTTTGAGGCACTTCTCCCTGCTCTCATGGGAGAGGATGGTCCCCCATCTTCCTCAGACCCTGCTGAAGACTAGCTGTTGATGTAGCACCCTTTTTCAGAGGAGGAAGAGGGGGAAAAATGCAAAATCCAATGCCCTGACACCTGTAGAGACCCCCAACATTCAGCCCCTGGCAGGATCCCCCACCATTCTTCATTTGGAATCACTGTGCCTTGACCTGTCACATCAAGATCTGCTCAGTCATACCCCTTACTCAGCCATGACCAATACCCTGACTCATTCTCTCAGCATGTTAATCATCCATTCCTTCCATGACTCATACTTATTTGACATTGCTTACTGACATTCTTTGTCATGCTTACCACTTTGTCACCAATCACTTACTGTCCTTACCAAGCCTTACTGATCATCACCAATCCCTTACCAACCCCTTTACCAATTGCTGACAGAGTGTTGCTTCACATTTGTTGGAGGCTATGCTCTGGTCTTGTATATAAACCCTGTAGTTCCAGATATCAGCAGAGACAGCTCAAAATATGTCACTTTCATACTTACTTCCAGGAGACTATCTTCCTGCAATATATCTTCATCTCCCATCACTTTTGAAGCCCCTCCATCATCATCTTCAGTCTTCCAGTGGTTGAGGCTCCCTTAAGGGTCTATCCACTAATCTTCCTTTGCTCCCTGTTGTCCTCAGGCTCACAGGAGCCTATTATCTTCATCTCCCTTTGTCTCCCAGCTTCCTCCCCGTCCAGACCGTCCCCCTCCCTCTGCACTAGCTGCACAGAACCCCTCCCCTTTCAATTTTACAGGTCCTTCAAGCAGGATACCACTTAGGAAAACCACCACTCACATTTTTGTCTTTGTGTTGGGTTTTTGGTTGTTTTTGCCATTGATCCCAACATTGACTCACAGCAGTCTTCTCATTGTTCAGGTGTCGGCAAATCCTTGTAATGGGAATTTGTTCTCCTTGTTGGAGTCATGGCTAGTGATCCACAGGGGTACTGAGTACCCATGGGGGGTCATGGGTAGGGGTACTGCAGGTAGGGGTATGGGTTGCAGCTCCTGTACCCTTACCATACCCATGACCCATGACACTGTACCTATGACCTATAACCTGTGGCACCGAACTGCAGCACTGAAGGCTCTGTTGAAACTATACAGTACCTGTCAAACACTAAATATAATTGCCACATGGGGCAAACCATATTTCCAAGCCATCAAAATGGCTTCTAAAAGAATTCTGCACCCAACAGAGAAAGCACTAGCATTACAAACTGCAAACAAGCATAAATGGAAGACAGGAGAATGTCAGAATGCAGAGACAAAAGGCAGTAAATGGATCAGAAGAAATGACACCCCTACTCTGAGCTCCCAGTCCCTGTCACAGTCCAGTCTGACCACCATGGACAGAGATACTACACCAGATTGCCACCATGACAAAGGGACTGTGGATACAGACACTGAAAGCAAGAGGGATGAAATTGCAGAGACTTCTGATGCTGAATTAGGTGCAGTCATAAACCCAGAGTTACCACACCTGTGTCTAACATAGAATCAGAGTGGCTGAAACAAGAATGGACCTCACCCATATATGCCTTCTGTGCACAAGAGCCCATTATTGAATATGTCACAGGGCAGTGCTTGCATGTCTTCTGGTGTATGGCAAAAGGTTGCAAGAAGGGGGTGAGGTGGTTCCTTGATAAAAGTGATGCCCAGTTGATTGGGAACATGTGCAAGCATGTCAGGGGATGTTGGGGAGAGGATATCTTTCACCAAGCTACCCAGACAAAGAATGCCACAGTAGCCTGTGAGGCTGTCAAAAATTATGTCAAAAACAGCTCAATTGAAGTTGCACTAGACTGCAAGGGAAAGGTAGGCTACTCTCACAGGCAACACACAAAAATAGAGACTAGGTAACCATCAACAAACCCAGCATGTACCAGCCTTATTTTCATCCAACAGAATCAAGATGGTTTGCTGGGTCACAGAAAGTGGCTGACCCTTCAAGATTGTTGGTGATCCTGGCTTTCAAACCCTCATGAAAACTGGGCATCCAGAATACCACATACCTAGTCCAGACACAGTGGCACACGATGTCCTCTCTGTGTTTGCATGCATGTGGCAACAGCTGGCTATGAAGTTACAAGTATGTCAGTTCAAACAGTGATCTCAAATGTAAAATGGCTAATATATACCCATAGTCATACAAAGGAAAATTGAGTTTCGGAACTGATACCTGGACACCACCAAACCACAAAGCATATATGGCCATCACAGTCCACCTCATAGAAAAAGGTAAACTGTTAGGAATGCTGCTTGATTTTTTTGAGGTCGTGAGGGTAGGCCTTACTGTTTCAATTGCATCACCCCATCTAAGACTTGTTGTTGCATAAAGTCACATACCAGTTCAGTACTGGTGAATGAGTTTACTAAAGTACTGGAAGATTTTGGCATAACAGATCAGGTCAGGTGCCACAAATTTACAAAGGTGTTGAAGGCTTACCTGCAAGTTTCTTTGAAGATCTTGGCTGTGACATGCAATAACACATCTGCAAATGACATGATGACTGACAAGCTCGAATTCAATATACCAGAGTTTGAGGGCAAGACATCGAGGATCTGGTGCATACTACATGTTAGA
This sequence comes from Pisolithus sp. B1, assembly GCA_024663435.1. Taxonomy (NCBI): domain Eukaryota; kingdom Fungi; phylum Basidiomycota; class Agaricomycetes; order Boletales; family Pisolithaceae; genus Pisolithus; species Pisolithus sp. B1. The sequence continues at coordinate 144,931 of JANFAA010000027.1, read as the reverse complement.
AATCTAGTCACAAAGATGATGATTAAACAATTTGACATACCAAAAAATCAGGAAGTGGAAGTGCTGGGGGCTGAGCTTGCTGAGGGGAATGATGGCAACTATGATGTGATCTCCACTGATCTCAAAGAGGATGATACTGAAGGTTGGGTGAATGAGGTTTCCCTCATGACAGCAGAAGAACAAGCAGGGCTGGAGCATAAGATTCATCCAGTCCAATTGGCATTAGCAAAGGTCAGAACAACTCACCTGGCTGCTTGCATGCTCACTAACCTCCACTTGTGAAAGGTGTGCAAACTGGCCTTCAAGATCATCCACTCCACAACAATTGTCCTGCCCACTTGGGACACTGCTTGCAAGGAAGCAGGCATGGGCATGAGACAAATACCATGGGATGTATCAACATGCTGGAACTCAACATTTGACATGGTTAGCTTCATTGTTGAGTACAGGACACCAGTTGAAGCACTTACCGACAAGTGTTGCCTCAGCTTGGCTGCTTATGCCCTTGACGAGCATGAGTGGCTGGTGCTGGGACAACTGTGTGAGGTACTGAAGGTTAGTCATGGGTACTGTACAGTACAATGTTGAGTCCACATTGCAACCTTACTAATCAAGAACAACAACAACAAATGATAGATCCTCAAAGATGCTACTCTATTCTTCTTGCATGGTACACCAAACCTTGCCATGGTCATACCGGCCATGGACTACATTGATGAGATCTTCACAACAGCTATGCTAGATGAGACATGTTTAGATCCATCCATTTGAGCCATAGTTGGACTCATGAAGAGGACCCTCAACAAGTACTATTCACTCATGGACATGTCTGATCTCTACCATATTGCAATGGGTAATATTTTCTTTAATTTTCTGACACTAGCTGACTATTTCTGCCTTTAGTCCTCCATCCCCACCATAAGTTGGAATATTTTAGGCAGGCAAAATGGGAAGCCAACTGGATCAAGACAGCGGGTGAACTCATTCACTGCAATTATGACTCTTCATATGCTTCCTGTGACATTCATGAAGATGTGGGTTCTCCCAGTTCTGATGGTGATGAATGTAAGGTGAGATTTTTCATGATGTCAATATTCAACCTACTATGCATACTGATGCTTATCTAGGACTGCCTGAACAATATCTTTGACAGGCTCCCATCCCTCAGCAAAATCAATTCGTCATGTACGTTGGACGAACTTGACACATACCTTGCTACAAGTGTGGAGGATATCAATGTAGGTGATGCCATCCAATGGTGGGATGACCATCAATCCACATACCCCCACCTTTCCTGCATGGCCCTCAACTATCTTTCTATCCCTGGTAAGTATGGATTATCTTGCTATTTATTAGTCTGACATCATAGTGTAGCCACATCTGTTGACACCAAGCTTCTTTTTAGCAAAGGTTGAGTCTTCTTGCCATATCTCCAAAACCACATGTCATCTCAGACTACCCATGCACTCATGTGCCTCAGCCACTGGAGTAAGCTGGGCTTAATTAAGGATGAGGATCTTCATAAGGTTGTCTCTGCAGAGCCTGAACTACCAGGTAACTGTGTGGGGGTCAAGTATGTGGATCTTGAGCTTGCTGGTGGGTGAGACAGCATTTCATCAAAGTCATAGTACATATGCTAGCAAGAACTGTGGTAGTGTACTTCAAAATTTCAAGCCAACTGTGTCCGCAACCCTTGGGTAGGCTGGGGTAAACCCATGGCAGGTACAGACCCCTGCACCTGTGGGAATTTCCCATAACCTTGGGTCACAGGTATGGGTATCACTCAGGTACAGGTACAGGTTGAGGTCCCAAGTACCCAGGGGTTACCCCTGTGGAACACTAAATAGCATAGCAACAAGAATATGTTAGAATAAAATTTCCAAAGGCATCACCACGCCAGCTGAGAAGCGCAAACCCCCCACTGTTATGCCATTGCACATGAAAGTCCTAACAAAGCACAAGTGTGTAAGTCAATGGCAAAGTATACCTCAGAACGATAAAACTTTGAGTCCCCTTGGGTGCTGTCACTTGTATCGCCAAAGAATGGTGATAAATGATATAGTGGATTGCAAGGTAGCAAAAAGATACTGTACATGTTGAGTACACTAGGGCTTATATAGGGAGGCCTACATAGTTACAAGCCAGGAAAGTATCAACAAGTCCAGGGATGTACTGATGAGTACAGGAAAGGTAACTTTGTGCAGTAAAGTGCAGCTATAATACAAGACGAGTCAGTCAACAGAACTGTGACTGATGAACACAAAGAAAGACTGAAAACAGAGGTGAGACATGACAGGAGTGATGAGCCACAGGTTAGGCTGGGCTATCAATAGACACAGGGGTTTCCAGGGTTAGGCCTGGATAGAATGTGGTGTTGACTACCACAGCATCTGGCCATCAGGTGACATACCAGGGATTATGTGAGCAGCAGTGAGGGTGGAGATAATGATGGCAGCAAGGATGACTATCAAGAGAGTGGCATACACATGGAGTAGCAGTGGGACACATTCAGAAGGGGTAAGAAGGAGGTCATTTTGTAACAATACCCCCCTGTTAAGACTGGCAAGCCTCTGATCAATGGTGACCTGAGGAATGCAGTGCTGTCAGTGAACAATGGGACATGGTTGGTGAAGGGGTGTAGGGGGATAGGATGGAAGCCTCCTCTGGGGTTGTCCAATGGGAACCTGCACCATTTCTACATGACCAGTGGCTGAGGAACTTGCAGTCAAAGCAGGCATAAGGTTGGAGAGGATGGTTAAGGGGAACAGGAAGGCATCTGCCAAGATAGAACCACAGTTGATCATCAAGGGTGAGGGCTATAAATGGGTGAGGGGGAATATTGCTTTGGGTTTGCACAATGTTGTGGATGGTATGAAAGTCAAGGTCCTGGTAAGCCTTTTCTAGGAGGTCAACCCAGGCATAAACAGTTCTGCCATTGTTTGCTGAGTCAGCAATGATAGTGGTGGTTTGGTGGAAGACCCTTTTGCATGTGACCTCTACTTCTTCTCAGAAGGGCAGTGGTGATGTCAGAGTCTCTCTTTTAGGGATGGATAACCAGTCTGCACTAACTCCACGAGGTGGTCCTCATCCTGTTCTGACATTTCAGGGAGACACCCCCAACAAGCTTCTCCTGGCATGCATTTCCGTTCTGACCATCTCATGAAGTTGTGATCTTCCATCCTTGATTGTAGAAGCAACCTTGCATAAGGCATCCAGCCCAGATCAAATGGATTGATCGGTATTCTGGACTCGAAAGGAGTGGGCTATGTCCAGGCTGAGGTCCTTATGTACGAGGTTGATTATGTCATGTTGAACATTGCCCATTGCACTTATGGTGGCATGAAGCAGCTGTTTGATATACAGTGAGTGAAAAAACGTGTGCAATGTTTGGCTGTTTTGTACTAAGTCCAGTGTAGCGCCATGAGGCGTGGGAATCATGCTTAGCCTTGGTGAGGTGGGTGGTAGTACTCGCTCTTGGCTACAAAATGGTCCCAGGGTCATGTGATTTGGTGCAGTAGTCATTGAGATATGTCCATTATAAAACAGCTACACCATTGCACACGTTTATTCACTTTTGGGCTGGAAGTAAAATCTGAGTCAAATGAAGAGATAATTGTGGTTGTTTGGTCCTACAAACAAAGATACACATATAAACATTGTGTCTGAGTTTGAACAAGTTCACACGCTTCTTTATTTCCAACCTTTACCACCATGAGATCCATCTCCTCCACCCAAAGGAATACTATCCTCACTATGCTTGATTCTGGTCATTCTCCTTCCTCTATTGCCTCCAGTACTGGCCTACATCGCTCTACCATCTCTAGACTTCGTTCCAAGGAGCGTTCCAGCCTGCAGAAGTCCACTGGAGGTCGTCCATCCAAGCTTTCCCCTGCTAATGTCTGCCATGCCATCCACCTCATCTCAACTCAGAAGGCAGACAATGCTGTGCAGGTGACCAAAACTCTCACCAATGTCATCAACCAGCCCCTCCACCCAAATACTGTTCGCCAGCACCTGAAGAAGACTGGTATGAAGGCTGTGGTAAAGCGAAAATGACCTATCCTCTCTGCCAAGCATCGCAAGGCAAGGTTGGACTTTGCCTATGCCCATAAAGATTGGACTTTGGAGGACTGGAAGAGGGTGGTATGGTCTGATGAGACTAAAATTAATCGCCTGGGGTCAGATGGGTGCAAATGGGCATGGAAAAAGCCAGGGGAGAAGCTGAATGATAGGCTAGTAGAGGGGACACTGAAGTTTGGAGGAGGGTCTCTCATGATGTGGGGCTGTATGACCTGGGAGGGTGTTGGGTATGGCACCAAGATTGATGGTAGGATGGATGGAGACCTCTACCTCCAAATTTTGAAGGATGAACTACAAGATTCCCTTGAGTATTATGGTCTCCATCCTCCTGACATCATCTTCCAGCAGGACAATGACCCCAAGCACACCTGCAAACAGGTCAAGGAGTGGCTAGAGGAGCAGGATTTTAGGACTATGGTATGGCCTGCACAGTCCCCTGACCTCAACCCCATAGAACATGCCTGGGGTTACCTCAAGAGGAGGCTTGCAGAGTATGAGCATCCTCCCAAGGGAATACTGGAGTTGTGGGAGAGGACTCAGGTGGAGTGGAACAATATACCAGCTGAAGAGTGTCAGAAGTTGATTGAAAGCATGCCTAGGAGGGTGGAGGCAGTGATTAAAGCAAAAGGAGGCTATACCAAGTACTGATATTCCCCAAATACCCCTCACTTTTCAAAAGTGAATAAACGTGTGCAATGGTGTAGCTGTTTTATAATGGACATATCTCAATGACTACTGCACCAAATCACGTGACCCTGGGACCATTGTGTAGCCAAGAGCGAGTACTACCACCCACCTCACCAAGGCTAAGCAGGATTCCCACGCCTCATGGCGCTACACCGGACTTAGTACAAAACAGCCAAACATTGCACACGTTTTTTCACTCACTGTAAGCCCCTTTTTCCTCTGGATCACAGACCTGAGTAGATCCTAGGAATTCAGGGACATAGGAGGCAACTACATCTGATCCTCTGAAGATTTGACACAGCAGCCGTAGATGTTCACTTTGTTCTTGTGTCGCCCCATCAAGTGTGTGCCCCTCATTGTACTTCATGAGAAGCCAACAGTAGTCAAAGAACTCAGCTGTCATGGGGCCCACTTGTGTGACCCCTGGGCAGGGGGAGGTATAACAGGAAGACCCTGTACAGGGTGGTGTGTGCTTGCATGATATGGGTCTGGTGATGGGTAAAGTGGGAAGGGGGGGTCATTCATTTGGGTTTGGTCCCTCGTTAGGGTCATAGTTGTAGGGCGCAGCTGAGAGTCAATCCACGAGCAGGACAACTGGGAAAGGGGTGGAAGGACAGGCACATTTCTTGCCCTTGTTCAGCCTTGGGCTGACACACTTGAACGAGATCCCTCTGAGAGGGATGAATGAGGTGGAGTCAGAAAGGAGTTCAACTGAGGTGGTGGAGACCTTGTTGATCACTCCTGACAACAGGTGGGCATCGGTGGCATAGGATAACGAGGGGATAGGGCATGTGGTGGATACTGTGCATGGTGAGGTTGGGGATACATCCATCGAGGTGAGGGTAGAACCGGCAAAGTTGAACTCATTGAAGTCATCATCAAAATATTCAGAACCAGGATTTTCAGTGTTAACAGAGTGGGGTGAAGACATTTAATTGTTGAGGCAGCAGGCAAGCTTATAATCATAAAGGGCCTCTTCTGCATGCTCCTTTATATTATCCTCCGGTTCCCAGGTGTTTGATAAATGAGGAAATCCCTTCCACTTCACCAAGTATTTGCATCCTTTATGGCACCCCTTTGTTTGGTGATCAAGTATTGCCTCGAGCTCCCACTTGACCTCATTGTCAACCAAGTCAGATAGGGGCTGAGCTGGGGCAGGGCCATACTCATCAGTTTCCATATACAGATAGATTCTTGACGTATGGAAGACCGGGTGTACCTTCCAGGTTGTGGGGAGATCAAGCCATACCACCACAGGTGATATTAACTCAGTGACTTTGAATGGCCCTAGCCTTCTCGGCTCCAGCTTGGCTGACTGCCCTTGCATTCTAAGATTGGCTGAGTCAAGCCAGACCTGATCTCTGATCTTGGGCAGGGTGTATGTTCCCTTGCTTCAGCTCCTCATCAACTCCTGTGCCCTTTTTTGGGACACCATTGTGAGATCTCAATTAGCTGCTAGCAACTGGAGTTGTTCATCTACAGACAGCATGGTGGTGGTTCATGCTGCAGGGTATGGGGATGGGTCAAAGCCATAGAGGAGTGAGAAAGGGGTTTGTCTGTGGATGGAGTGTATGTGAGAATTGTGTGCAAACTCTGCACCTGGAAGCTTTCACACCCAAGAGTTGGGCAACTCCACACAATAACACCTCAGATAGGTTTTGAGCTCCTGGTTGACATGTTCACTTTCGCCATTGGTTTGGGGGTGATATGCAGTTGACAGCTTGGTTTTGATCCCTACCACCTTGTACAGCTCCCTGGTGAACACGGAGGTGAACTGCGGACCTCCATCAGATATGACACTTTTGGGCAGGCCATATCATTGATAAATGTTCTTCTGGAACAGCCTTGCCAGTCCAACCGAGTCCACCATCTTGTTCATCAGCACAAACACTGCCACCTTAGTCAGTCCTTGATCAACCATGGTTAGGACCAAGTCATATCCCTCAGACAGGGGTAGATCAGTAAAAAAGTCCATGGAGATTTGTTGGAATGGAAGGGGATTAGATGACACCTGGTTAGGGGTAGCCAGAGGAGTAAGCAGGTGAGTGACCACCTTGTTGGCCTGGCAGACCAGATATCCCTTGACATAATCATGCATCAATTTCCACATGCTGGGCCACCAGACCTCCTTCATCATTTTCTTCATTGTTGCCTTGGTTCCTGGATGTCCAGCTGATGGGTGGTCATGATACTCCTTCAGACATTGTTTCCTCATATTCAGTGGGATGTACAGCTGTTGCTTGTACCTTTTCATTCCATCTGAAGCCTTCTGTACATTTTCATTTTCTTCTGAGAGAGTAGAGTCCTTTTGCATCTCACTTGTAGTGTGCTCATACACCTCTCTTGATATTACATAAACTCCTTTATGGGATCGGTCAACCTTTGGCTTGTTGTTCATGACATGTTGTGCCAAAACCATGTGAGCTATTGTGTTGTTTTGTTCAGATTTTACCCCCCCATTAAGCCACATGGGTTTGGGTAAGGCTGCAGCTGTGGTGGCCAGCTCCTTGCTGTAGTTGGAACAATGAGACAATGTGTTGGGTGCCCCCATAAGTTTCCTGGGTTGGTGGGAAAACAACAATGGATAGCCTTGAAGCATATCCAGCCAGTGAGCCTGCTGCAGTGTAAGTTTCTGCAGATGTCACCAATACATAAGATTTTTGTGATCCATGTAGCTCACAGTCAGTTCTACCAGGGAAATGAGATAATGTCGGAAGGCATCCAGTGCTTGGATTATGGCCAGCATTTCAAGATCAAAAACTTGATAACATTGTTTGGCACCCTTGAGCAATTCTGACAGGAAGTGACAGGGGTGCCATTCACCATCCAGACCCTTTTGTGCTAGGACAGCTCCTGTACCAACTTTTGATGCATCCGTAAAGAGCACAAAAGGCTTGTGATGATCTGGGATCTGGAGTACTGGGGCCAAGCATAATAAGTCCTTAATTTTCTGGAAGGCCTGGTTTTCATCATCATTCCACCACCACCCGACATCCTTTTTTGACAGGTTGTGTAGTGGGCAAGCAATTTGTGAGAACAATGGGATGAATCTTCTGTAAAAGTTACAAAAGCCCAGAAAAGATCAAACATCCCTGAGACAGGCCAGCATAGGCCAACTTTCTACTGCATCTGTTTTGATGGATACAGTTTGAACCACACCCTGAGTTATCTTCATTCTGAGGAATTCCACTTCTTCCATCTTGAAGATGCATTTTGATATCTTCAGCCAAAGCCTTTCCTTCTGGCATATTGACAAGAACTCTTTGATGTATTTCCATAACTCTTCATGGGTTTTTGCATGTACCACCACATTGTCCATATAGCCACATTGTTGTTGCCAATGTAGTTGTTGAGCAAATGTGGTATCCATAAACCTTTGGAAGGTGGGCAGTGAGTTACACTGTCAAAAAACATTACAGTTGGTTTGAACAGCCCACATGGCATCAGGAAAGCCACTTTCCATTGGTCTTCTGGCTTGACCTGTATATTGGTGAACCCCCAGCAAACATTGAACTTTGTGAAATATTTTGATGTTGGAGTAAACAACCAGTGTGCTGTAGCATAGCCACCAGATTACATAAGCGTGTAGTGTGCACTTACAATTTTCATAGTACTGTAGTTTCTACTTAGTGACTACTAAGTGTCCTACAGGTACAGTAGCTCTGCTACTAATATATCAGTGACTACTAAGTATCCTACAGATTCCTACAGATTTTATCAGGTTATGAGCCCCACCTAGCAGTGGAATCTGGAGATACAAAATGGCCAGCTCAACTGTGCCAACACTTGAACTGGATGGAAGCATTGGAAGGTTTTCTGGGCAAGCTTACTCAAAGCTGCAGCCACAAAGGGCTGGCTGGGTATTCTCTCAGGCCAGGAAACAAATGATGAAATTTTACAATGGGAGGGCAAGGATGCTCAATTAAAAATGCTGTTTTACCAGACAGTACCAATCCCACTCATACTCAAGATTCAAAAGCTCAGGACATCACACGAGATGTTCAACTACCTAGCAACAAAATTTCAAGACCCTACCCCAGTATCCATACCTACCGAGAAGCCTATTGAGGCATCAAGTGACAAGACACAAGAACCATGCGTGAAGCCTAACAAGTTGTCAGTGGAGCCACCAAGTGAGGAGAGGCTTGTGGATGGACTTACTGAGGCGAGAAGTGAAGGCAAAGCTGAGGCTGCAGTAGGAGCAGCCCAGCAGACTTCATCACGAAGTGTCAAGGTTGAAGACCACTTACCTGAAGTGCCAAGCGAGCTGCATGCAGCACAGAACGAGCTGCAGGAGCAGCCAAGTTCCAGGGCAGGAATGCCACTCAAGAGTGAGCACATTAAAGTGTTATATGATATAGTTGAGGAGCTGGGCAAGGTCAAGAATGTCAACAGGAAGGCCAAAGAAGACCTACCAACAAAACCACGCAACAGAAGCCCAGCAAATGACTTGCCTAGTGCACAAGAATTGCTGCTCAAGGGGGAGCAGGCACTGTGCACAAGTGCCAGTACTACGAACAGCCAGAGTGGCTACACCGAAGAGCCACAACTTACCATATACGACCTGGGCAGTACCCTAGAATGGCCAACGGCCAGCTTCCAGAAGGCTGAGACAGACAAGGGGGGCTGCCAAGTGCCACTTGAGGGGGAGCTGGCAGATTGTGCAAGCGACCATGCTGGGAGTGCAAGCAGTGATGAGAGAAACCTATGAGGGCATGCAAATACTTCAAGAGTGCCAGGTATGCATGCAGATGGTTCAAGTGGGCAAGAGGAGCCCATAGACCCCCAAGTCAAGTCCACAGGCCATAATGGCAAGGATGACACGACGAGCAGTGACAATGTCAACTCAGAGCGAGTCAAAGCAGCACTGCTGGCTAGAGAGAGTCAGGACATGTATCGAGGCCAGAACAAGCGAGGTGACTTACCTATGTTGTCACAGCATCTCACAACCACCCAAACACATTCCTACAAGGCTGTTAGACCTAGGCATCGAAGAGGATGAATTAAATTCGAAGCTAGAAAGGTTAGCAGAGTACAAAAGGGTGAGAATACCTTCCAGGGACATGGCAATGCGATTCTGCATCCTTGAAAGGGCATTGGAACACTGAAGAAACTTACAATCAAGGCCAGGATACTTCACAATGTCGCGCAGCGTTGATCACGGTTGCTTGTTCAAGGCAACGACTGACGCACGCTGTTTACCTTCCGGTAAAGTAAACCTATAAGCAGCCAATAGGCGAGTGTGCGGCTTGCATCAGGCCTCTTGGAGGTATATCGACAGTGATTTGGAGATATATCGACAGGGACAGCTTTGACTACCTCCTGATACATCGAAGGATAAGTCTTACTAGCATATTGCAATAGGGATCTTGCCCAGTCAACTAGCAGAGCAGCGCTTCAAGATACAGAGAGAAGCAAGAGATTTATAGGAGGGGAATCCTACTTGCTAGGTAGGTAGCTAGGTAGCAAAAGTACAAGGATTCTCTATCGCTACACTGTGGGTTTTATACCCCACAGGCAATGAGAAGACTACCATACAATTGCCTAAAACGCATCCTATAACAAACAAGACTGGGTTGCAAACAGGACATCTCCACAGGGTATCGAGTCAGACTGAGTGCCCTCGGCTCCACGCCAAGTCATGGGTGACACACACCCTACTCATCATGACTCCTCACCGTGCTGGACCGTTTGCGACAGGGGCAAACACAACGTCCCTCAAGCGCGATGTGACTAGGTCATGTGCCTGGGAGAGCAACCTGTCCTGTAAAGGATGGCTTCCAGATCCCATCGGGATCTGAGAAGCGAGAAGTAAGAAAGGTAAAGTAAAGGGGAAACATACATAAGCAAAGGCTGTGTCATAAATGTAAGGTCCATGGACTTGCCCCTAAGGCTAGGCAGCAGTCCAATGCGAGACACCCATAGGGTGCGGGAAGGGGGACGACAACAGGCACAGGTGGGCTTGGGATGGGAATGTGTACAGTAAGCGGTCATAAAAGGGAAAAGACTAGAACGGCACATGACATTACCCCCCCTCTTTTAACCATGGTGACCCTGCTACAGTCGATCAATCGAAGTCATCAAAGGGAAGGTCCAGGTTTGTGTCGATTATTGGTAGAGGGCTTGGGTTGTCTAATAGGACATCCATGAGGGTCAGTCCACTTAGAGCCCTTACTGTTGTGACAGGACCAATGACCGAGCCTTCGACAGTCGAGGCAGGTGTGTTTGTAAAAGGGGTGGAAGGGGTTAAGGACGACACATCCTGCGAGTTCGAGGTGAAGTTCAGGGGTGGAATGGATGGGATAGAAATCGCAATTTGGCAGTGCTTCTGTTGTCTTTGTTGCATTGAATAGATCGAACATCCAGTATTTTCGTTCGTCAAAGACCTTGAGGAGGAAGCTTCTCCACTTTTCAATTCTTTCTCTTTCGGAGACCCACACATCATTGCATCTTTCTCCGAGGATCTGGGCCACAATATTGAGAAATTTTCTTCCGGCAACCTCTTCCTCTTCTCGATGGCAACATTTGTGAATCCAATGGGCTCCTGAAACAGATCCGCTTTCACTCGCTGACTCCCCTTCTTCAGCCGTAAGATTGCTTGTCTCTTTCCCATTGCTGCCAGGTACTGGAGATATGTCCATTCAGTCTGGCTGTAGGCTTCGTGACGTCCTTTGACTCAGTCCACTTTCAGGGTCGTTCCCGGCACCACCTCCATCTCTCCTACTCTCAGCGGCCGATGAGCCGTTGCCTTCATGAAGGTCCTCTCATCTCATAGCTGGGCTACTAGTTGTAGGGGCTTCGTAGTCGGAGGGAGTGGTGATTTGGAAAGTAACTTGTTTAGACACAGGTGAAATCAACCGAAAGTCATGAAAGGACTGGATGAGTTTGGTACTGAATTTGATGTGGATGATGTTGACCAGCGATCCCAGCATTTTCTGCATTTGTTCTACATTCTTCATTCCTTCAGTTTCCATATATGTGGTCCTGGGGGATTGTTCATCGAGCACAGTATCACCTGCTTTTAGGATGTTTGCGATGCGACCGACGGTATCTTCGATGCTTTGGTAGATCTGATGCAGCATCCATAGATGTTCGTGGTCATTTCCTGAGTTCCATCCTTCCTGGTCCCACTGCTCAAACCCTTCAAACATCCGAATGTAACCTTTGTACTCTTGTGGGTTGCACAAGAGTCCGTAGGGCGGTTGGTCATCGGTTTTTCATTCATCGGGGAGCAAGGATGTGGTTGGCTTGTTATCGGTGTTTTGGATGGGGGATGTCAGTAACTCTGGACAGGACGTGTTGCATTGGGCATGGTACACTGGCTCTGGCACGGGGTAAGGGCAAGTTCTGGGCATCGTAGGCATAGCCCTTCTTTTTCCCTTTGAGAGGTAGCATACATTGAATTGGGAATGGGGGTTCTGCAGCCCGTTGGCGTTGGCATCAAAAATGGATTCAAGGGTGGACTCATAGACCGATGCGAGACAGTCTGATGCAGATAAACCAGACTGGGATAAGGGAGGTGACGAGGGGGATGTAAAGTCATAGTTGGAGTCGAAGGAAGACATGGCATTGAGCAGGTACTTGCATGACTCAGAGTTATGTCCATCGTCATAGTCGTAGGAAGACATTTAGTTTCGATGGCAACGGGACTTCTGTGGATTTGGTGGTTTGAGTTGTCTTCTTTTATACTCTTCTAGGACGTCTCTGGTGTTGACGAGGTTTCCCTCAGGCTCCCAAGTATTGTTTGCATGTCCATACCCACTCCACTTGACCAAATAACGCATTCTTGTGCCACGTCCCGTTTTTACCTCCTTGTGGTTAAGAATAGATTCGATCTCCCATTCTGGGACGTCATCGACTATATCGGGTAAAGGTGGGGGTGGCACAGAACTGTATTCTGGGGTTTCCGTGTATGGGAAGATCTGTGACATGTGAAATACCGGGTGGACTCGCCATGTGACTGGCAGCTTGAGCTCCACCGCGACATTGTTTATGATCTTCTTTACGTGAAAGGGGCCGACACGATGAGGTGACAGTTTTGTTGACTGGACATCGCATTTTAGGTCTTTTGCGTCGAGCCAAACAAGGCTTCCTAGGCGAGGAGGCAAATATGTCAGTGGATCGGGTCCTTGTTTTGCCATTCATTCGGCCGCTTTCTTGTGGGCGATGAGTGTGGCATTGCGGGCATGCACAAGGTTCTCGAGTCGTTCCTCCACTCCAGGGGCTTTAGACACGTGGACAGCTGGATATGGGTCTGGATCATATCCGTAGAGTAAAGAAAATGGTGTTTGTCCGTGAGTCAAGTGGATTCAGGAGTTGTGTGCGAATTCGGCCATAGATAAATGGTGGCTCCAGTCATTGGGTTTTTTCGGCACAATACATCCGAATATAAGTTTCGACCTCTTGATTAACGTGTTCGGCTTCTCCATTAGTCTGAGGGTGGTATCCTGAGGAATATTGCGGTTTGATGCAAAGCGCTTTGTATAGATTTTGAGTAAAGGTGCTTATGAACTGGGGACCGCAATCAGAAATAATAGACTCAGGTATTCCAAACCTTGGGTAGACATGTTGGAGCCAAAGGTCGGCTAGACCTTCAGAATCGATGGTTTTGCTCATTGGGATAAACATCACTGCTTTGCTCAAGCTGTGATCAACGATGGTTAAAATGGAGTCGTAGTCCTTGGAGTGCGGTAGATCGGTGATGAAGTCCATAGATACTTGTTTAAACGGTAGAGGCATTGAGCTTTCTATCGGTTGTAATGGTGGCGGGTGATTTTGCTGGACAACTTTCGAAGCTTGACAAGTTGGACAACCTCGGACGTACTCTCGGATATCCTTCCACATTCCTGGCCAGAAACAATTTTTGTTTAACTTGGCGGTCATAGCTTTGATGCCTGGGTGACCAGTGGATGGGTGATCGTGGAATTTGACGAGGGTTTGTTTTCTTGCACTCGGAGGGACATAGAACCTTCCATTTTTGGTTTTGATTTTCGTTATGGGATCTTCTTCGACATTATTGTCTTCTGTTATTACGTAACTCTTGTCTTTTGGCGATGACTGCTTTATTTCTTCGTACGTTTCTTTCAACACTCTTAACACTCCTCTTTCCTGAAGCGGCTTCTTCTGCTGTTGGATTTTTGTTTTTGGGACTTTCACCTTCAAAGGCTCTTCTTGTTGTTTGTCGAGGGGCAATTTTGAAGTCATTTTGACTGGTGTAGGGATGTTTTTTGTGGTTTCACCCCCCTCTTTTAGCCAAATTGATGGTGGAAGTACCATAGTTTCGACCGGTGTTGCTGCGACGAAATGGGGATTTCGTGAAAGTGTGTCAGGAACGATCATTCATCGACCAGGATTATGTTTGAACCTAAGTGGGAAACCTTGAATATAGGCAAGCCAGCGGGCTTGTCGGCCAGTAAGGTTTTGAGGTTCTCAATAATATGTTAGATTTTTGTGGTCGGTGTGGATGATCATGTCTTCCACTGGGCACAGCAGGTAATGCTTCCAGGCTTTTAGGGCTCGTACGACTGCCATCATTTCCAGATCGTATACTTGATAGTTTTGTTCGGCTCCTTGGAGCGATTGGGAAAGGTATGCGATTGGGTGCAGTTCGTTGTCTTCGAACTTCTGGCAAAGTACGGCTCCTGTTCCGAGTTTCAAGGCGTTGGTGTATACTTCGAACGGTTTGTCGAAGTCGGGAAGGCGAAGTATGGGAGCCTGGCTCATTAGCATTTTTAACCTTTGAAATGTGTGTTCTTCATCATCTTTCCAATGCCAGGGCTCATCTTTCTTTGTCAACATGTGTAGGGGTTTTGCGATCATAGTGAATGATGGGATGAACTGTCAGTAGAAATTGCAGAAGCCAAGGAATTGTCGAACGTCGTGGACATTTTTTGGGGTTTTCCAACTATGAATGGCATCTACCTTGATGGGAGCGGTTTTGTATTGGCCATGTTTAATGGTAAAACCAAGGAAGTCAATTTCTTGGGCTTCGAAGATGCATTTTGTCAGTTTTAACCGCAGGTTTTCCTCTTTCGCTATTTCCAAAAACTCTCGTACATTCCTCTTTAGTTCTTCACATGTTTCCGTGTGGACAGTTACATCATCCAAGTATATGACGGCCTTCTTGTCGATTCATAAGCGACCAAATTTTCCGTCCATATATCTTTGGAACGTCGGGGGTGCGTTGTTTTGTCCAAAGAACATCACAGTGGGTTTGTACACCCCTCGGGGTGTCATGAATGAGCCTAGCAGGGCATCTTCTTCTTTCTCTACTCGAATGTTGGTGAAGCCCCAGCGGACATTGAATTTTGCAAAGAATTTCAATTCCACCAACTCGTCGAGGATCGGTTTAATGAGGGGAAGGGGGTAACAATCTGGGACAGTAAAGGAGTTTAGCTGTCGGTAGTCTTGTATCAGTCGTTTCTTCCCATCCTTCTTTCCTATGAAAAAGACCGGTGCTGGTGGGACTTTAAGAATGTCAGCGTTTTGAATCTTCTCGATCTTGCCAGTTCCGAGGTTTTCTTCTAGGAACTCATTGAGTAGTTTCATCTCGTCGCATGACAGTGGATATATTTTGGCCGGCTTGAAGGTCTTTAGATCCTTGCTGGTGTCGAGTTTAATAGTATGGTCATAGCCAGGTTGATGGGGAGGGAGAGGACAATTTTCTGAGAACACTTCAGAATATCAGTCGTACTCTGGTGGGAGTACGACTTCTTCGTGTTTTGTCTTGGCCTCAAGTTCTGTCGAGATTGATGTACGATTTATTGAGACAGATACCTCAGGGGTTCCCCATCTGACGATTCGGCATTTGACCCAATCTATTATGGGTTGGGCTTGTTGTAGCCAAGGCATTCCGAGTAGTAGGCCTTTGTTTTTGAGATCCATGACATATGCGTGCAGTTTGAATGTTCGACCGTGGACTCTTCCTGTGAAGAAGGCTATTGAGTCGATAACTTGTTTTGTTGAACCTTCGAAACTTTGTGGCGACCATGGATGTTCGACTTTTCGGGTTTTAAGGCCATGCTTCTGGACTACGTCTCTGCTGATAGCGTTGCACTCTGCTCCACTATCGATTGCTGTTTGTACCACTTGATCATTTTGTTCCACGAGGTATAATGTTCCAGCGATGGTGTTGACGGACAGATATTCATTATATGCAGCTAGGGACATTAACTCTGGGGCTGAAAACGATCAGAACATACACCTCTCCTCGGTTGCAGTCTTTCCGAGAGAGGTCTTTAAAAATCCTCCTTTTTCTCGGTTCCCAGCACCCTCTTGAGTTCCTCGAACTCGCATGCGCTGTACCTTGACTTTACTTCTTGGAGGACAGACGTCTTTTGGAAGTCCTTCTTGGCAGGACAGTCACGACTGATGTGGCCTTGTTTTCCACATCTGTAACATGATCCAGCAAAGTTGCTTGACGAGCGTACTTCTTGAAACCTAGGGGGTTTCCTTTTCTGGGGTGGCCTATATGGGGTCGGCTTCTTTTGCCGATCTACGTCCATGGCCCATGGATTGTTTTTCTTGGTTGTACTTCCTTTTCCTTTGTCTTGATACATATGTAGGACAGTTCAATCTTCTTTTGTGAGGCAACTGTTGTATACTCCGAGTGATGCTTTTGCAGTTTGTGCGTCAACAGCGGCGTCTATCCATTGTTGAACAGTGGTCGGAATTTTGCCAGACCGGAGGATCCATTTGGTAGTGTGGGGGTTTAATCCTTTTCCGAAATAGACTCCTGCTTGTCGATCATCGCGGGAGATGTTGGCTCTTGTTATAAGATCCAGGAACTTCCCGATATACTCGCTCAGGGGCTTGTTGTTTTGTTTTATCTCGGCCATCTTTAGGAAGGCCAATGCTTCTGTATTGCCAACTTTGAATATTCATTCCATTCGTTCAATAAAGGTGGTCCATGAGTCTAGAATATAGATGTCACCGGCTTGTGTGGTGCATTCTTTTAGATAGTTTTCGGCAAAGTGGACGGATGAGCCTTGGCTCATGAACGAAAGGGCAAAACCAATCTTTCTTTCATCAGTATAGTAGATGTGGTGATTAAGGTTGAGATAGTTGTTGACAGAGGCGATCCAGGCTTCATATTTGCTGCTTGTTCCATTGAAGGCAGGGGGTTTTCCGAGGCCTAGCTCTTTTCCTCCTTTGAGTACCTTTCCTTCTCGTCCGTGGTCGGTAGAACCTCCTGGGATGGTGTACGATGGGAACACTAGTCCTTGATGACCAGTGAGGGCTTCATACCAGGCGACGAGTTCTTTTACATTTCCGACACTCTTGCTTTTGAAGGGGTCTGTTGTTTGGGCAAATTGCTGGAATTGTTCTGCGAGTTTTGCTATACTTTCTTGTTCACCAACTCCTGCCATTCCAAGATCTATACTTGTTGATGCTGACTCTGGTGCTGTGTGAGTCTCTTCTTCATCAATTTTTCTCCCTGCTAAGGGTTCTGGTTCTTGGAGTTGATGGAAGGATGAGGGTACTAGTTGCGGCTCTGGGGTTTCTTTCCCTTTGCCTTTACTGGGCGATACCAGAATGTTTGCTTCGGGATCGGCTTTGGTTGGACTCGTAGCATACAGCTGAAATCTTTGAGAGAGGCTTCTTTCAATCTTTTCAGGCACGGCAGAAGATGTCAATGTACATGGGGGAACTACTGGAGGCTTTCTGGGCCAGAACTTTGATGATCCCACATTGGAAGACACTTTTGCTTTATAACCACAAGACTCAAGGGGCCTCCTCTATCTTGGGTACGAGTCGAGATGTGATCTTCGAGTGACCTTTTCAGGAATTCCTAGAGGTACCTGAGCCTACACGACAGGTGTAGCTTTCACCTCCTAGTACTCTTCTGAAACTAGGTTTTACTCCTCGAATCACTGACACTTGCTCTCAGGAATGATGTGGGGAATACAACGACGAGAGGGTGTCGTTGTAGGAAGGGTTGTGATTGTGGGGGTTTGTCGCAAGAACAATACCTGATGGATGGTGTGATGCTTTCAGCTATGACCGTATGGGAGCTGGGATCATGTTTGCAGATATGTGATGTGAGGGTACTTTTGCTTTTGTTGCACAGCGTTGATCACGGTTGCTTGTTCAAGGCAACGACCAACGTGCACTGTTTACCTTCTGGTAAAGTAAACCTATAAGCAGCCAATAGGCGAGTGTGCAGCTTGCATCGGGCCTCTTGGAGGTATATTGACAGTGATTTGGAGATATATCGACAGGGACAGCTTTGACTACCTCCTGGTACGTCGAAGGATAAGTCTTACTAGTGTATTGCGATAGGGATCTTGCCCAGTTGACTAGCAGAGCAGCGCTTCAAGATACAGAGAGAAGCAAGAGATTTATAGGAGGGGAATCCTACTTGCTAGGTAGGTAGCTAGGTAGCAAAAGTACAAGGATTCTCTATCGCTACACTGTGGGTTTTATACCCCACAGGCAATGAGAAGACTACCATACAATTGCCTAAAACATGTCCTATAACAAACAAGACCGGGTTGCAAACAGGACGTCTCCACAGGGTATTGAGTCAGACTGAGTGCCCTCGGCTCCATGCTGAGTCATGGGTGACACACACCCTACTCATCATGACTCCTCACCATGCTGGACCGTTTGTGACAGGGGCAAACACGACATCCCTCAAGCGTGACGCGACTAGGTCACGTGCCTGGGAGAGCAACCTGTCCTGTAAAGGACAGCTTCCAGATCCCATTGGGATCTGAGAAGCGAGAAGTAAGAAAGGTAAAGTAAAGGGGAAACATACATAAGCAAAGGCTGTGTCATAAACATAAGGTCCATGGACTTGCCCCTAAGGCTAGGCAGCGGTCCAATGCGAGACACCTGTAGGGTGTGGGAAGGGGGACAACAACAGGCACAGGTGGGCTCGGGATGGGAACGTGTACAGTAAGCGGTCATAAAAGGGAAAAGACTAGAATGGTGCACGACACACAAGGGTCCTGAAAGTATCAGAAGCTGGCACAGTGTCAGCACGAATGCACCAAGTCGAGTTAGAGGGCCAAGAGGCCAAGAGGTGGCCAATGAAGTATTGGGAGATGTCGAGGACGAATGGAGGCATCAAAATGATGGCACACAAGTTGGGACAGATGGGATGAGGTACCAGATGGATGGTGCAATGAGCAGTGCACACTGCAACTCGAAACGAGTCAAAATGAAGCTGCTAGCTGAAGGCACAGCCGGTCAGCAACAGCAGCAGCAGTGTAAACCAGGGAATGTACCTGGACCACCCACAAAGCTCCAAAAGCATACCTACGAGCCCACTAGACCGAGGCAATGACATGGCTGAATCAAATTAGAGTCTAGAAAGGTCTGAAGAACATGGAAGGGCAAGAACACATACCAGGGATGTGATAATGTGATTGTGCATCCACAAGAGGGTATCAGAACACTACAAAGCCTTACCATTAAGTCCAGGGCACACTGGAAGTGCCAACGACACATCAGAGATGACACAGGGAGCACACAGGCCAGGCAATCAATGAAGACACGACATACGAGCACAAGAACGATGCGACCTTCCAAATTGGGTAACTACGCTCACGTGCCATACCGAGTCTTGCATTCCAAGGCTCGAAATCAAGCAGAATCACTCTCACACCGAATAGAATCCGAAGCGCGTAAATCTGAGTCGACAGAAATGTTCTATACGACATATGGAAGCTATGTACAAAATTTCAGGGCGCAAAACGAGAAAACGAAGTCTCTACAGCTATTCGAAGGCAATTGTGCATGCAGACATGACACACCTGCCATGGGCACGATGTGACTTCCCAAATCCGGTAACTACTCACGTGCACACGAAGTGCCGCACCTCGAACTCGAGGCCGGGCCCGACTACAGACCACAAATCATATCTAGTGTTACCTCTGCAAAGTTGCTACTATGCAGGTATTTTCTTTTGTACCTGTTTTTCATTGTTTTGAGTACCTACACACACCACTGCTTGAGGGGGAGTGTTGGAGTAAACAGCTGGTGTGCTGTAGCATAGCCACCAGATTACATAAGCACATAGTGTGCACTTACATTTTTCGTAGTACTGTAGTTTCTACTTACAGTAGTGACTACTAAGTGTCCTACAGATTCCTACAGATTTTATCATTTGATTCACATAGTTCATTGATCATCTGTGGGATATTGGGCAGGGGGTAAGAGTCATGGATTGTCTGGGAGTTTAGATATCAGTAGTCTTGGACTAGTCATTTCTTCCCATCCTTCTTGGCCACAAAAAATACTGGTGCTGACATGGGTGACTTGGAAGGTACAATTTTCCCACAAGCCAGGTTCTCATTGATAAACTCATCAAGGGCTTTCATCTTGTCCAGAGACATCAGGTAGAGTGTTGCCTTCTTCATCAGCAATTTGTTATCTTTTCAAAACTCTTCCTTGGTATGGATCTCATGGTCCAGTCCCTTATGAAAGTGTGGCAGTGGTATGTCAGTTTTGGAAAAGATGTCAGCAAACTCTGAGTATTCCCTTGGTAGGTCAGGAATCTCAGTAGGTGTGGCATTCATTTCAAGTTGGGTTGAAATAGTGGTGTGATTTACAGAGGCATTCTTGACCTCATGTTTATCAACTTTCTTCTTCAGCAACTGTTGCAGGGAGTCACCCCATCCTTCAATTTTCCAAGTCTCCCAATTCATTATGGGTTTCTCCTTTTGAAGCCATGGCATTCCAAGTATAACATGATCTTCCTTTTCCAGAGGCCCAACAAAGCATAAGACAGTACACTTCCTATTTTTGACCTCCACTCGAAGATAGCACTTCTTCTGCACTTGATAGCTGATTCTTCCATTGAATGTGACAATCTTCCAGGGTTTCTTGACCCTGTATGTTTTAATTTTCCAGTCCCACATGACTCTGGGACCAATCAGGTTTACTTTGGTGCCACAATCGATGATGGCATTTACTTCCATTTTGTAGTCGAGTAGCTTTATCATTCCTCATGGTGATCAAGCAGACATGTTGGATTCATCACAAATACTAGATACATTGTAAGCAGACAAGACTTTGACCTCGGACATACTGGACGAAAGTGAACCAGGATGTCCCTTTAAAAACCCTTCTTTATTTTGTGGTACATATTCTCAGGTCCTCCAGCCAAGATGACTTCCTCCTTTACCTCACAGACTTTCACAGGTTTCTTGCAGTTCTTTTGGACATGTCCTTCATCTCCACAGTTGTAGCACATTTTGGCATAGATGAAGCTGTTTGGGGTCATTTTTCTAGTTCTCCCGTGACAGTCAACATCCACTGTTATGCCGCTAGTCGCTCGAAGCACCTAATAAAGGTGTAGCGACGAAGTAAGCGGAATAATGGTAAAGTCGCGTGAAGCACCAATAGAACTTGGTGTAGCGACGTGATGTTGTACCTCGATGCGCAAAGGCTTTGAGCACCCTTGGTCGTCGTCACTCGTATTCCCAAAGAATGGGGATAAATGAGACGGATTGCAAGGTAGCGAAAAGATAAGGAAAGACAGCAGTATCGTAAGTCTATATATACTGCTAGTCTAGTGGGCACGGTGCCCAAAGGGAACAACATCCAGAGCCCACTGTAAGTGGGCATACAGCCGTATCTATTATGGGAACCAATGGGAGCGAGCGCACGAAGTGGGCTCGCGACGGAAAGTCAACAATGCGCAGCAGTGCGCAGCTAAGGTACAGTGGGTCAGAGACAACGATGAGTCATAGAAGAGAAGTGGAGTCGCGACTACAGAAGTTAAACGTGGACCCGTTGAGGGGTACACGGCATAGTTCCAGAAAGGGAACGGGGTTGCGCCCATACGAACATAGCGGTGTAACCGACGAAGGTCGGTTACCAAAGATAAAGCCCGGTAGGGCGGTTCTTGAGGATAACGTGCATCCCGATTAGGAATGCGACGACGGAGCAGCCGAGGACGACAAGAGTGGGGAGACCGAAGGTGCGTAGCCATAGCTCAAGCCCGGAAACGGAAGGTTCGGGGTCGAGGCGTAACATCCACTGCATTGGGGTCTCATGCTGGGTGGGTCAATGGAAATTGAAGAATGAGGTAGGGGCAGTCTTCCCATCGAGGATTTGTTTGTTTTCAATTTTGCTGATGGCTTCCCCTGCTGCAGCAATCCACTCTGAAATGGTCTTGGGGTCTCGGTGATCGAGGACCCAATCTCTAACTTCTTTCTTCAGACCTTTCCCAAAGAAGATTGCTCCATTAAATGAGTTGTTGTGGAACTTGGCACAATTGAAGAGGGCCATGAACCATGCAACATAGTTCTCCAGCAGGGTGGAACCCTGAGTAAGGGTGACAAGTTCCAACTGGGCTTTACTGCACTGATCTCCACTCATGAATGTTGCCTGGATTGTTGCCTTGAAGTTATCCCAAGTATCATTGTAGGTTGTGAGGCCACTATCCACATGTTCATTAATATAATTTTTGGTGAAGACAACAGCAGAGCCTTCTGTCATATATGAGAGTGCCAGACCAATCTGGAGATGGTCCATCACATAGACATGTTGGTTTATTTGCAGGTAACCTTTAACCTGTGTGAGTCAAGCAGGGAGGCACTTGTGGTCACTGTTGTAGATGGTAGGTTTGCTGAGGTTAAACTCACATCCTCCATTAAGCTTTTCTTCCATATGGAAGTGTCCGGGGTTACACATCCACTTTTGACCAAAGGCCTTTGCTAAAACCTCTTCTAGTTCCTTCTCCATCAGCTCTCTATTAAACAGCAGAGTTCCACACTTCTCAGCTTCCTGTCCAGAACCACCAGCTGCACCTAAGGACAGTCCCTCAGTTATGTGAGATATTAAATTGGCAATAGACTCTTCTTCTTGATTGGGTATTGGTACATCAGTGACCAATAGTGGAACTGAAATCGGACAGGGCATCATCTATTAGCAGCTTGACATCAGTTTCTGATTCAGGTTCCTTTTCTTGGTAAGTTCCAAGAATAGCTGGGCTCTGAAGAGTAGAGGGAGGAACAGGGGTGTTAGTGAGACCATACTTTTGTGTGAACTGTCTACCAGAGTATTCAGTCAAAGTATGAGGGGGAACCAGTGGTGCTTTTGCTTTACCAAGTCAAGAGGGAGGTGGTCAAGGAGGATGACTGGGTTCTCTGGAAGACACCTTGGGCAACTGGTAGGGCAAAGTGGAAAAGGTAGAATGATGCATCAACAAGAGCCCAAATAATGGATGGTTGACTAGAAGTGTTTAGACACTAGTTGCTTGATCCATTTGAGGGATCAACTAGTGAAGATCAATACAGAGAAAAGCTGAGCATCATGTCTGAAAAATGGTCACAGCAGTGAGTTGATCTTTTTGCTTTTGTTATGCCATTGCACATGAAAGTCCTAACAAAGGACAAGTGTGTAAGTTGATGGCAAAGTATACCTCAGGATGATAAGACTTTGAGTCCCCTTGGGTGCCATCACTTGTATCACCAAAGAATGGTGATAAATGATATAGCAGATTGCAAGGTAGCAAAAAGATACTGTACATGGCAAGTACACTAGGGCTTATACAGGGAGGCCTACATAGTTACAAGCCAGGCAAGTATCGACAAGTCCAGGGATGTACTGACAAGTACAGGAAGTACTGAGTATGGGAAAGGTAACTTTGTGCAGTAAAGCACAGCTATAATACAAGACAAGTCAGTCAACAGAACCATGACTGACAAACACAAAGAAAGACTGAAAACAGAGGTGAGACATGATGGGAGTGACAAGCCACAGGTTAGGCTGGGCTATCAATAGACACAGGGGTTTCCAGGGTTAGACCCAGATAGAACATGGTGTTGACTACCACAGCATCTGGCTGTCAGGTGATGTACCAGGGATTACACAAGTGGCAGTGAGGGTGGAGATAACAATGGTGGCAAGGATGACTATCGAGAGAGCGGCATATGCATGGAGTAGTGGCAGGACACATTTGGAAGGGGTAAGAAGGAGGTTGTTTTGTAACACCCACCACCATACAATTGGAATCCAAGAGTGGCAAAACTCAAAGATGCACCTGTGACATCTGCTCACCCCACATTGACACTTACTTTGTACAGGCAGCTTGAACCAGCATGCTTACAATTTACAGATGTGGATTCACAGGTTACACTTGACTTACTAAAGCAGCCTCGACTGTTCTGTGGACACTTACAACGAGTTGTGGACCTGAACACAAAGCAGACGAAGATTAGTGCATTCTTCAAGTAGGCATACATATGTCATCTTGTAAAAGTGTCACACTGCTAGCAAAGTCACATACATGTCACATTGAGTCACAAAGTGTGACATTTCACTATTGCATAAATCTCATAATGCATTAAAAATATTGGGTCCCGACGTTATGCATTATGAGATAGTCTACTGTACTTACTACCACTCACTCACGTCGGGGTTCAGGCTTACCCGAGTTTATCGGGTATACGATGTGGACAAAACATGATATATTTCCATCTACATGTAACATGTGGACGCAATGAAGGTGTCCAAGTCCATGATCAACACGTGCAGTACACCCTTGTCGTCGCTGCTGTGTAGACCCATTTGGCGCCCAACTCTCTTGCTCAGACCATCATCACCGATGGAACAGCATTGTCCCTTGCCAGATACCACGCATCAACAAGAAGCAGCGGATGCATCATCTGTGTTGTACAGACTCGCTGAACGGGCATCCGAATTTAGTATCAATCTCAACGGTAGTATCCGTCGCACTTTGGGCAGGTACCCTGTGCACGGCGGTACTGCCATCGTATACCACGGTACCTGGATTCCGCACGGAACCGAAGTGGCAATCAAAACCTTCCGCAACGCACTGTCGGAGAGTGAGGCTGATCTCAAGGTGCTGGCAGGATTTCCGAGGCTTGTCATAGTTCGTGCTGAATCTTTCTTGTTCAGCGTCTATTCAAAGAGGTACATACATGGTCGAAGCTGCATCATGAGAACATCGTTCCTATGTTCGGGATCTCCACAGAATTTAATTCCACACTCTCAATAATATCTGAATGGATGCCATTGGGAAACGCGCACAATTATGTCCAAAACACAGAGAATGATCCGCGGCCGCTTGTGGGTCGAGGCGTATTGTTCACTTTTGCACTACTTGATATACTTCTTCAGCTCGAAGACATCGCAAGCGGACTCTACTACCTTCATAGTCATGAGTTAGGATTAGTCCACGGAGACCTGAGAGGCGTAAGTATTATTGGTGTCTAAAGTTTGTAGCTGATCCATCCTTTGATAGGTCAATGCGGTAGTGTCCAATGATTGTAGGGCACTACTGACGGACTTCGGTCTATCCACTCTAAACATATCCACATTCAGCATGACTGTCAATCCAAAAAACGGAATTTCGCTCCGCTGGACGGCTCCAGAGCTGCTAGAAGACGGCCGTGCGTCGAAGGCGAGCGATGTGTGGGCATTTGGGATGACAATCCTGGTAGATCTTCTGATTTGTCCCTTCAAACGATTCTCATTGTATACCTAGGAGTTATTCACTCGAGCAGTACCTTTCTCCGATTGTTCAAGTTCAGCGCGTGTGATGTCCAGGATAATGACGGGGAAGCTACCCCCTCGCCCTTCCGCGGAGGCAACACAGTCCCGCATGGCAGATGTGTGGTGGGAGATTTGCACATCATGCTGGGGAAGTAACCCTTCATCACGTCCCACGATGAGAGACATCGTGGAAACAGTCAAGGCTGTCCTGGTTTGTACTCTACATTTTCACTAGGTTCTGTGTTATGATTGCATTTTTGTAGCACCAAGCTAGGGCTACCTCGTTGCCGCAGCGGACGCCACCCGTTGAGCGAGATTGCTACTTCGCGGATTCCACGCGTCAAGAACCAGTGATAGAAGTATCATCCGTGTTACGCGAGCT
Source organism: Pisolithus sp. B1 (assembly GCA_024663435.1). NCBI lineage: Eukaryota > Fungi > Basidiomycota > Agaricomycetes > Boletales > Pisolithaceae > Pisolithus > Pisolithus sp. B1. Next base: position 119,310 of record JANFAA010000027.1, on the reverse strand, counting down.
TTGTAATCGAGCATCCACATACGGTATCGTTCTCAACGGTCGTCTCAGTCGTACCTCGGGGAGCAATCCTTTGCATGGCGGTACTGCCAGTGTATACCACGGTACTTTGACCCCGGACTGTGCCGAAGTGGCGATTAAAACCTTCCGTAGCCTGGGGCCGGGGAATGAGGCTGAATTGAAGGTACTGGCTGAATTTCCGATGCTGGTTGCAGCTCAAGCTGAGTCTTTGCCATTTAGCGTATCTTTCGGGAGGTGCATGTATGGTCGAAGCTGCATCATGAGAACGTCGTTCGCATGCTCGGGATCTCCACAGAATTTGATTCCACACTTTCTATAATATCTGAATGGATGCCATTAGGAAACGCGCACACATATGTCAAAAACACAGAAAATGATCCGCGGCCGCTGGTAAGTCAAAAGGATGTGTCGTTTAACTTCGCATTCCATACATACACACTTAGATCAAAGACATCGCCAGTGGATTGTGCTATCTCCATAGCTACACTAGTCCGCCAGGTCCAATAGTCCACGGAGATCTGAAGGGGGTGAGCGTGCTTAGTTTACAGTTTTCGTATTTGATCCATCGGTCAATAGTTCAATGTGATGGTGTCCAGCGACCACCGAGCGCTACTGACCGACTTCGGGCTTTCCACTCTAAATATATCTACCTTCAACATGACCGTCGAACCTACTCGCGGATACTCGTCTCATTGGGCGGCTCTGGAAATTCTAGATAACCATCCTGCATCGACCGCGAGTGACGTGTGGGCATTTGGAATGACAATTTTGGTTGGCTTTCTTGATTTGACCCTTCGCACACCGTTCATTGTATGCCAAGGAGCTGTTCACTCGAACGGTACCTTTCCCCGATTGTCGTGGTCCACTGCAGGTAATCGCCATGTTAGCGAAGAGGAAGTTGCCACACCGCCCTGCTCTGGAGTCAACGCTATTCCGCCTGACAGATGCGTGGTGGGAGATTTGTTTATCGTGCTGGGAGAATGATCCTTCATCGCGTCCCACAACGAAGGATATCATAGAAAAAGTCGAAACTGCCATCGTCTGTGCTTGACCCTTTTACGAAGTTCTCGTCTTTTGACTGCGTTTTTGCAGTTCCGAGCTGGCCCCGCCTTAACAAGCCCTGAAGCCTCTGGCTCTGCATGTCCAAAGTCGGAAGAGAGAGACAGCTACCCCATATCAGAGTGAGTCGGAAACTTGGGTTCACTGACGTATCAATATACTGACTCTACGTATCTGCGTGCATTATACTCCCGTGTGTTCAAATTTTCACTCCCCCTTTTGACAGGAACCTCAAAGACCGTGGAAATGCTACTGCCACTGGCCAAGCGCCAGAAAACGTTGTCCTGAGGAAGACCTCTCCGGAATACCCGGATTCTACTACTGACACTAGCCAGACCCTTTCCATCACCGAATTTTTCACATGTCCTGAAGCCCAGCCTTCACTCTGGTCAGATCTAAATAATGAGTTCGTACCACCTACTTTGGCCACAATCGACGAGACCGATTCTGTTGATTTGGAACGAAATAACGTCGAGGAACATTCTTTGTCGAAAATTTCCGCGAACACCTCTCGACCAGCAGGTACGAGTTCAGCCTTAGCCACGTTCTCAAGACAGATATATTATCAGGGCTGTCTCCGCACTCCGGGAGTCTGACGTCACAGTCAGGTTCGATATCGGAGGTTATATCCCAAGGAACTAATACATTGGAAACAAATACAAAGGACGTTAATATAGCGTGAGTCGGGTGCCGCGTTTTGCGGGAGCTGCTCAGTCACCTCTTTAACTGCCAGGGAATCAACCGGTTCTGGGGAGAGTTCCGTGAGCACCCTATGCAACACCCATTTATCGTAAATTGACTAGGTGTAGTTCATAGGCAAGGGTAAGGGGAGCGCGCACACCGTTGCGACTCCAGCAGAGATTAAAGGAACAGATGGAGAAACCACGGAAGACTCCCGGAGAGAACATCCCGAAGTAATACCTCAACAGGATTCTGCATTATCTCCAACCCCAGCACTCAAAGGTCGCCTTAATGCAGTTATGCGGGCAGTACGGAAACGTAAGTAAACCGCTCCTCCCCCCCTTACTATTTAATTTATCTTTTCAGCGTTCCAACGCCGACAGCTGCGGTTTTCTTGACGTTGTTTCCCGCAATGTAACATTGCTAAGTGGCTGTTGGCTCTCAGGATGGTGTGATGATTACACATTTGGCATTCTGCGGCGCTGCGCCACTGCCTGTAGTGCCACGCCTTTTTCACCTTCCACAATGCCCAAATATGTCTTGTGAAATCGCGTATGTATTTTACCACATCGCGTAGCGCGCCCTCCTGCTGTTTCTCCTGTACGATATCTGCACATTCTGTGGCTAGTCCGCGCGCCATTTATATAAACGACTTTCGGGAGAAATCCCACTCCACTTTTTAACTGACTGGCGCTCCGGCTGGTCATCACGGCCGCATCACAGGGTCCTCAAGGAACACTTACTACATCATAGTAAGATGGCGTCTCGGAGGAATACTGCCGTTTCCCTGCTTCATCGCTAAAAGTAACCAACTCATGACTTGGGTATCCATGACGATTATCAGTGAAATGATCATTTGTTGCGGGATTTTCCCACTTTGGCTTATTGATCCCCTGCAGGCTTGGAGATTATACTTGAGCAGGATCCAAGAAGGTGATACTCCGATTGGTGAGGAGAACTATCGGCTCAGTGACCATTTCTCGAGACCGCATACTTGAAAATGTTAATGAGAACGTCGACCTTGTCCACTGTTTTCCGTGTGCGGTGTTTCGTATAAAAGTCAAACTATGAGCAGTACGTCATTACTTGTATACGTGAGTCTCTCCACTGTGCTCTCCAGGATGGTATCGTCCCGTGGAGAGTACGCTCTTGACATAATAACACAACTTTGCTTTGAGTATAAAGCGTCCCACGCAGAATTGCGATCCAGACACCTATCTGAAATTCGATGGAACGTAATTTCTCGCGCATTGCCCTCGTTACGCCGTTCGTAAGTTCCAGTCACTCACCGTAGCTAGTATACGATCCAGGCTCTTGATTTTAACCATGCATATCTGACACTGAATGCTCGAGTTGTGCCGACCAAGCTCTGTCTCGTCCAGCCGTGTAGGAGGAGTTGGAATGTGCCCGACAACTCGAAGAGATAGGGGAAATCGTAAACAGCAGTATCTTGGGAAGGTATTATCATCGAGCTGGAGCTGCCGCGCGCTCGACGTTCATGTAATTGAGCACTCGTGCACGTCGAGAGGTACAACGAAAGACCGTTTCCAACTGCCATTATGCCACAAGCTACACCATCTATCTCGAGCCATATCAGTAGTTCTGCAACTTACCATTCCAGGTTCGCCGCTGTCAATGAATTGGATGAACCCAACACCTTGGTGAAATCCGTGTTAACTTACAGGATTGGACAGCTGCGTCCCAAGAAAGAAAAACAACCACGATCGACGGTATGCCGAGCCTCCAGACAAGGTAGAAGAGAAGCGTAAGTGTAGTTGACGACGAAGAGGAAGGGATTTCTAGGAGAGACCTCGCTGGGCTGGAATTATAGACGCAGAAATAGCGCTTATGCATTGTTTCTAGAAGGTGACTCAAGTGGCATAGGCGTTGGTTCGGAGCATCGTAGGGAGGATACAGCCAAGAGCGGAATTCGCTCTGACAGCCCGAGCACACCCCGAAGGTGAAATGTGACGCACAAGACTTGATGACGAAAGAGGCGGGTCCACCTGACATCGACTTTGATCTGGTCCTGCATCGCGAACGCAGTGGAAACACCACTCGACGAGAGGACACCAACGAACCATTGCAATCGACATTCGTCCGATCCAGGACACGTTCTTGGCTGAAGGGTGGCAATGAGGTTAGCTGAGTAGAGAGGGGTGCAAGCATGGGCCAAACGTTGAAAAGGGTGGAGCCCACCGGATAGTGATAGGTTAGCGAGGGAAGGAGTATATGTAGGATATGTCGGCTCCGACTCTTGTTTTGACTACGAACGGATCGGCTGTGGAAGCGCCGAGGAGAGGTAGGGTCTTGAGTTGTGCAGATGAGATCAAGACCAGTAAATGTACGTTCGGAGGATTCTACACGGTTCTAACAGACAGTCTTGGCGATAATTTCCAACTGGTTAGAAAAAGAGTAGGCGTTTCCTACCTCCCGATAATCTATATACGCATCGATGAATTTGCGCAAATCCATTCAAGATAGCCATGCCTTCAACTATTACCCCCGCCGTGTTTCGGACATTCTTAGTGGTACCACCAATATCCATATACTTACATATCCCCGTCGCATTACAGACCTTGGTGGTCTCAAGGAGGAGGCTGGCTTGCTAAAAGAAAGAGAAAAGCGTAGAATAAGATTACCCCGTCCGTCTCGAGCCACGCTGGTGGTCCTGTGACCCACCACCCAGGTTTACCACCGTCAATAAACCCAACTCCGTAACTGCCACCCATATCAAGCAGGATTCGACATCTAATTTCCAAGGAACGAGGACAAGCACGGTCGGTAGTATGGCAAACCTCCATACAGGATGGAAGAGAAGAGTAAGTATAGCTGACGGCAGTGAAGAAAGGGGTTCTGAGCGAGACTCCACTGGCTTGAGGCTGTAACACCGGAGACGGCGCTTTTGCTTCCTGAAGACGATTCGGATGACGTAGGGGAGGGTTCAAAACACCGTTGCGAAGTTTCTCGTCACGTATTGAAGAGGACGATCACTAAGACGAGTTGGGAAGCTTATGACATGATATGTGAGCGCACGACTTTGCAGCCGTAGTATGGGAACAGTATATGCTTTGAAAGGACAGTAGGGTAGAGTGTACCAGAGGACATGGGAAACTGCTACATGCAGAGGTTACGTCGGATCGCCACGAGGGTGAAACGCGGCGGACAAGACCTTATGACGAAATAGAAGATCCACTGACCTTGACCTGGTGCCGTATCACGTATGCAGTGTAAGTAGTATTTGGTGAGAGGCCATCAACGGACCATTGTGATCTCTATTCACCCGATTCCCTTAGCCATGTGTTATTCATTTTAACGGTCCCAGTCCAGGACGCGTTAGCTGAACGACACCCTGCCCGCAGCAACAAGGTTAGCTAGGTAGACAAGGGTGCAAGCACCGTCGAGAGTGGGCAGCCTATCAGGTAGAGAAGAGTTGGCAAGGGGAAGAGTATGGTTGGGATATGTCGGTTCCTACGTCGTCTCGACTAGGAACGTATCGGCTGTAGAAGCGCCAAAGAGGGGTAAGGATCTGATTCCCGCAGATGAGATCAAGACTAACAATTTTATATCTGAGGGACTCGCGGGTTCGGTGATCATTTCCGACTGGTTAAAGGGTGTCTACTCATCGATGAATTCACTCAGATCAGTTCAAGATACGCGGTAAAGCCGATGCTTTCGTCTATTCTTTACCCTCACACAATATCAGACAGCCGTATGAGTGTCGTCAATATCTAACATTCCGAAGCTTTCAAGGAATTCTACTTACAAATTGTAGTCTTCGTAACATTCCCGCCGCGCTACAGATGACAGCCACAGGGAAGAGGCACCTATAGGCCGTTCTCCCACTGAAAGGGAGTGGAGAACGTGGAATAGCCTACTCATGTATCCATGATTCCCGGATGCTCTGCCAGAAGTACTTGCTTGAGCCACGCCAAAGTCAGCACTCGTACCTACATACATTGAAGCACAAAGGAAAGAAACGCGTGCATGAGTACCAAAGACAACATGGATGCCATGGTGTCTCGCAATACTGTGCTATTACGGTATTGGACGGGTCTTGCGTTGCGCTATCGTTGAGAGCTACGCGGGAATCTTGACTCTTTTGCGATATAGTACGGATGGAAGTGGTTCGTGTTAGCTTCCACTGTTGATGGAACACGAGGATCTCAGTTGTTTGAGGCTACAATTAAAGACAGGTCGAGCGAGCTGAAATTCTGTTCGGTGGCACTGCTCTCTCCGAGGGATGCCGTGTCATACAGTTCTTGCAGATCCAAGGCGACGAGACTCGGCATGTAGCCCCTTTTTTTTCTCACGCGTCGATGATTCCCGGGTCCTGCTTTGCCCGAGGCCTCCAAGTGCGGTCAACCTCCATCAACGTCAACGCTCCCGCCTCGGTCGAAGTGGAATGCCATTACCCGTCCAAAGTCATTTGCGGTTTTTGATCTCTGCTTGGTCTTCGAGACCTTTCCGGTTCCTCTGTGCGAGTCCTTCCAAATGGGAACGCACTCCAGTGTTCCGATGCTTGAACGTCGTAGTTCCTCACAATCTGATCACCCTCTAATGACCCATTTTTGAGCTCTTTCAGCCTCTTCTCATCAACTTCACGTTCCACTTCGTCCCATACCGTAGTTACCAGGACAATGCTGGGTAGGTCGTTTCTCCCGCACAACTCTTGGAAGCCTTCAAAGTATCTCCCGACGGCCCCCAGCCCTGGCTCTGGCCAGGTTGATTCGACATAAGCAACTTCGGTGCGTACGATGACGGTGACGGCTACACGGGCAGCAGATATTCAAGTCTGAGCCCAAGCCAACAGTTCATGTTTCGTGATGCAGGTGCACCGTGCTACCCGTCGTCTTCTGCAATGGTACTGACGGGGGTGGTTCATGTTAGCTTCCATGGTCGATCGAAAACGAGGATCTCGTGAAGATATTTGTGATTGCAAGACCGTCGTCAGACTAGCTGAAACTCCTTTCGGTGGCACGCGCTCCAAGGGATATAGTGTCGTCCAATTCTCGCAGACCCGGGAGGCCTGGACTACCATCGGTAGGTGCTGTGCTAGCTCATCAAGGTTGCAAATCGACAACAGTTCTTGTTGGCAAAGCCAATTTTAGCGCTACAAGGGGACAGTCGCCTGTGGACATGCGTTTCGACGATCGTTGGCGGAATTTCTTGCCATCGGCTGCGCACGATGCCGGCGGATTTTTGATGGTGGATAGGTGTTCCGTTTCTTCCCCGTAACATTCTCATTTTGTTCGCAGCTTCTACCATGTAGTCGAAGCTGATGACCTGTAACAACTCCTTCAGTGAATGTCTGCAGGCCGTAGCCTACCACAGACAATTTGCCCCAGTTATTGATCAGAAGTACGAATCCATCAACATCACCTGTTATTTGAACTTGTTCGAGATCATCGGGGATATCTTTGTATACTCCTTGAGTGGGCAAGGCGTCCTATGAAATTTAAGCCTCATGCACGCAATGAGGATGGGCAAACCCTCGCGCACGCACTGCACGTTGCTGCTGTGTGGACACCATTTAGCGCCTAACTCTCTTGCTCAACCGACCGTCATCGATGGAGCAGCGCTGTCCCTTGCCAGATGCCGTGCATCAACAACAAACGGTGGAGAAACGGTCTATGTTGCATAGGCTCGCCGATCAGGCATCCAAGTTCAGTATCAATCTCGACGGTAGTATCCATCGCACTTCGGGCAGGAATCCCACGCGCGGCGCTACTGCCATCGTATACCACGGTACCCGGATTCCGCACGGAACCGAAGTGGCAATTAAAACCTTCCTCAGCGCACTGTCGGAGAGTGAGGATGACTTTAAGGTATTGGCAGGATTCCCGACGCTCATCACTGCTCGAGCTGAATCTTCCTCGTCCAGCGCCTGTTTCGAGAGGTGTATACATGGTCGAAGCTGCGTCATGAAAACATCGTTCCCATGCTCGGGATCTGCACCGAATTCGATTTTACAATTTCGATAATTTCTGAATGGATGCCATTGGGAAATGCGCACGATTATGTCCAGAATACAGAGCATGATCCACGGCCGCTTGTGAGTCAAAGGGTGTTGCTCTCCTTTGCACTGCTTGACATACTTCTTCAGCTCGAAGATATCGCAAGCGGACTCTACTACCTACATAATCACAAGTTAGGAGTAGTCCACGGAGATCTCAAAGGCGTAAGCATGCTTGAATTTTAATGTTTATAGTTACTCCATCTTTCCATAGTTCAATGTGCTAGTGTCTAGCGATCGCAGAGCGCTACTGACCGACTTCGGTCTTTCCACTCTAAACATATCCACGTTCAGCATGTCCGTAGATCCCGAACGCGGATTCTCACTCCATTGGATGGCCCCGGAGCTTTTAGACGATGGCCATGCGTCAATGGCGAGTGATGTATGGGCATTTGGGATGACAGTTCTGGTGGGTCTTCTGATTTGTCCCTTCAAACGATGCTCATTGTATACCTAGGAGTTGTTCACACGAGCATTACCTTTCTCCGGCTGCCCAAGGTCACAAGGTGTGATAACCAAGATAGCGAGGGGGAAGCTGCCCCCTCGCCCTGCCCCGGAATCAACACAGTTCCGCATGACAGACGCGTGGTGGGAGATTTGCACATCATGCTGGGAAAATAGTCCTTCATTACGTCCTACGATGAGGGATATCGTGGAGGCAGCTGGAGATGGTGCAGACGAAGAGACCGCGGGAGACTTCCGGGGAAAAAATCCTAGTGTAGAGGCTGCATCACAATCTACCTCAACCGAGGCACCAGCATTAAAGATGACTCTCAAACACCGTGCTAAAAGAGCGTGGAAACGTGAGTAAATCACCCCTCTATTTAGCTTCCCTTTTTCAGCGCTCCAATGCCAATAGGTGCTACCTCCTTGATGCTGCCTCCCGCGGTGCAGCGTGATTAAGTGGCTGTTGGCTCTCGTTATTGTGCGATAACTGTATATAGCGCCTTTAGTATTCCGCGGCGCGGCGCGTACTACACCTTTCCCCCCTTCCACTGTCCTAATGCATTTTGTGAAAATTCCGTATGTATTTTATCGCACTGCATGGCGTACGCTCCTGTACGTCGCCCTTGTACAAGGTCTGAAAATCCTACGGGTAGCTCACGCAGAATTATGGACAACTTCAGAAAGTTATCCCACTCAGAAAGGCTGACATATACGGCACATCATTTAACCCGAGGTCCAAAGCGAGACTTCCTAGTACCACGGTTAAATGTCTCGATGGCACCTTCTCTAACGGTCCTGATCAGTGGGTTGTCCTCCGTGGGTTTCTACTGTTTCCCAACTCTACAGCTTAGATTAACTTATCTACGACGATTATTGGGGAAACGATTCTCTGTTGCAGATTCTCCTCCTTTAACGTGTTCGATTTCCACGAGGGCTCTCTGCAGACTTGGCAAATTCCTTGACTAGGGTCTCAAAAGCCGATACTCCAACTGGTGAGGGCGGTCATCGTATCTCAAGAACGGATATCGGACAACGAAAACGTTAGTCTGGTCCAATTTGCCCTGCATGGATCCCCCCATGCTCCTTTAGGACTGCACCTACACCTACTGGTGGGGAGTGCGCTTTTGACATACTAACACAACTCTGCCTCGATCACGGAGCGCCACACAGATTTGCGATCCAGACAGCTGTCTGATATTAGAGGGCCCGCGATTTCTTGCACACTGCCCTCACCACGCTGTCTATAAGTTCTAGCCACTCACCATAGCTAAAGCACCACGTATGTGATTCGATCTCTGGATTCTAAGTACGTATACGTGGTTCTTCTGATGCCGAATGATCGAGTTGTGTCGACCAAACCATGCCGTACTGTGGACTGGTACGCCGAAAGCTGGAATCTGCCCGATAACTGGATGAGACAGATGAAACTGCGAGTGTGAAAACGGGCAATATCTGAGGAAAAGACTATTATGGAGCTGAAGCTGCTGTGGGCTCAATATTCGTGTAGACGAGGCTCCGTAGACGTCAAGAGCCGCAATGAAGGACTGCCATTGCACCATAAAATACGCCATCTGCCATGAGCCGAACCTGCATCCCATAACCTACTACCTCTGCTTCAATGCCGTCAATGATGAACCTGGCACCGTAGCTGGTATCTGCATTGAACTGCGGAACTAGACAGCTATTCCCATGAAACAAGGACAAATACGATCGACGGTATGGAAAGCTTCCAAGTAAGTAGAAGAGAGGTGCAAGTATAGTTGACGACAGGGAAGAAGGGGTTTCTATGCGGGACCGTGCTGGACAGGGGCCATAACGCCGAGAGCGGCGCTTGAGCGTTACTTCCAGAAGACGGTTCAAGTGATGTAAGAGATGGTTCGAAGCATCGTGGCATAGAGCCGAGAGAGGTACTCACGCGGGCAGTCCGGGCATACTTGTGAGGCAGAGCAAAGGTCATGCCCACAACCGAAGATCACGCGAACGTAGTTGCGAGGTTGGTTAAATACTTGAGAAGGGGATCGCTCGTATTAGTTGGGAGACTAGTGGCATCACGTGCGGGCGCACGGCTTCGTAGAGGTGGTGAGAGGTAGCACATGTTGTAGAGGGGCGGAAAGTAGACCAGAGGACATGGCAAACTAGTTGCGTGTGGACCCGCGTTGGGTCGCCACGAAGTGAAGCGCGACATACCACATTTGATGACGAATTAGACAGCTCCATTGACCTCTACGTCTTGTATCACATATGCAGTGTAATTGGTGTTTGGTGAGGGGCAATCAAAAAACCATTGCGATCGCCGTTCACCTGATCCCCTTAGCTGGGTGTTATCCAGTTCGACAGTCCCAGTCGAGATACATGGGCCCAACCACGCCCCGCCTGCGGTAACGAGGTTAGAGGCTGCGTACATAAGAGTGCGATCACGAAGTCCAACGTCGGGGAGGGTGGAGCGTCGGGCAAAGAAAAGTTGGCAGGACGAAGAGTATGGTTGGGATATGTCATCCCCAGGACCGTCAACGGATTAGCTGTGGAAGCACAGGCCCGGATTTGTCCACAGCCCATCGGCCCCAAACTCAACATTTAGCGCTTGTATACCGTAGGATAGTTTACTCGCGCGTCCATCCCGGATGCTCTGCCTGACTCAAAGTGCCGCTTGAGCTCTACCAAAGTCAGCGCTTGCACCTGCATCGAAGCACAAAGGAACTTAGGAAAGGGACATGTGCATGAGTACTTCCTGAAGCGATAACATCACCGAGGCGACATGGATGCCATGGTGTCTCACAATTATGTGCTGCCAACTTGGTAATGTACGAGAGTTGTGCTGCACTATCGTTAAGGACTATGCGGCGGTCTTGACTTCTTTGTAATGGTACTGACGCTCTGAGGCGGTTCATCTTGGCTTCTACGGTCTACGGAAAACGAAGATCCCGTAGAGTTGTCTGAGACTACAGGCCAGGTGGAGCTAGCTGAAATTCTGTCCGGTGGCACTCACTCCATTAAAGGGATGCGGTGTCGTACTCTTGCTGACCCAAGACTGCGTCGGTAGGTCACCTATTGTGCCAGCTGATCGGGGTTGCGCTCAAATTACAGCGTTTGTTTGAAATGCCAAATGCCAACATTACTCATGCGCGGTGGTCGTCCTTCTGGCGCGCGCTGCAGCAATCGCTCCTTGCGGCCAGCCGTCCGGGGTGGACAAGTTATGCCGGTGCGATCCGGTTGTTGATGGTTGTTGGGTGTTCCGTTTCTCCCCTACAACTCTCCCAGTGAGCTAGCAACTTCTCTCTTATGCCCGTGGCTGACAACCATTCACAACTGCCTTGATGATGCATAGTGTCTGCAGGTTCCAGCCCCTACCACGGACAATTCATGTGCGTTGTTGATAAGAATACGAATCCACAAACATCCCCGGAATTTCAATCCGTTCGAGTTTGTCGGGAGTATCTTTGTATGCCCCCTATGTGGGCAGGGCATCGTATGATATTTGCGCCACATGCACGCAATGAGGATGTGCAAACCCTTGCGCACGGGCAGCACGTTGCCGCTGTGTCGACCCCATTTAGCGCCCAACTCTCTTACCCACTGACCGTCATCGATGGAGCGGGACCGTTACTTACCACTTACTTCAACGTATCAACAACACGCAGAAGAGCTATCCTCTGTGTTACATGAGCTTTCTGAGCGGGCATCCAGGTACTGTATCAATCTCAACGGTTCAATCACTCGCCATTCGGGAAGAACACCTTTACGCGGCGGTACTGCCTTTGTATACCAAGGTACCTGGACTACCAACGGTACCATGGTGGCAATAAAGACGTTCCATCGTACACTGACGGGGGGTGAGGATGAATTGAAGGTACTCGGAGGATTTTCGGTGCTAGCCACAGCTCGAGCTGAACCTTTCCCACTCAGCACCGGTTTCAAGAGGTGTATGCCTGGTCGAAGCTGCGTCACAAGAATATCGTTCCCATGTTTGGCATTTCTACAGAGTTCGATTCCACAATCTCCATAATATCTGAATGGATGCCGTTGGGAAATGCGCACGACTATGTCCAAAACGCAGAGCATGATCCGCAGCCGCTTGTTGGTCAAAGCATGTTGCTCACCTTCGCACTACTTGACATACTTCTTTAGCTCAAAGACATCGCAAGCGGACTCCACTACCTTCATAGTCATGAGTTGGGGATAGTCCACGGAGACTTGAAGGGTGTAAGCATGTTTAATTTCTGAGTTTACAGTTAATCCAATCCTTCGGTAGGCAAATGTACTAGTGTCCAATGATCGCAGGGCACTACTGACCGATTTCGGTTTTTCCACTCTGGATATATCCACGTTCAGCATGACGGTCGATGCCAAACGCGGAATATCATTCCACTGGACGGCCCCAGAGCTCCTAGATGATAGCCATGCGTCAATGGCAAGTGATGTGTGGGCGTTCGGGATGACGATTCTGGTGAGTCTTCTATTTATCGCATCAAACAATGTTCATCGGATATCTAGGAGTTGTTCACTCGAGCAGTACCTTTCTCCGATTGTAATAACTCAAGGCATGTGCTCGGCAGGTTGATGCAGAAGAAACTGCCACCTCGCCCCGCTGAGGAATCAACACAATTCCGCATGACAGATGCATGGTGGGAGGTTTGTACATCATGCTGGAGGCATGATCCTTCATTACGTCCCATAATGAAGGATATCATAAAGAAAGTCAAGGTCGCCACGGTCCGTACCACTTTCACTAAGTTCTCTGTATTTTGACTGTGTTTTTGCAGTCCCAAGCACGTCAGGGAGAATTCGGAGTTGAGGAAGAACGTACGGAAGATATTATCATTGCGTGAGTAAGGTGTGGTGTATTGTAGCATCTTCTCACTTGCCCTCGACTTCCAGGGTAGTGGGACCAACCGGTTCTGGCAAAAGTTCGGTGAGCCTCTCACGGAATATGTGTTTAACATAAACCAACTAGGAGTAGTTCATAGACAAAGTCGCCACGGGGGGCATGGGACAGGGTGTGGGGCATCATCTGACCCCTTATACAAATGAGGTCAAAGCCACCCGATGTACGTTTGAAGAATCCAGCGTGGTTCTGGTAGATACCCCCGGGTTCAATGATACGAAGAGTTCCGACTTGGGTGTTCTGACGATGGTTTCCCAATGGCTGAACGAAGAGTAAGTTGTCCCTGTTATTGCTGTACCTGATGTGAATTCCAAGGATCCGCCCAGATACCACAAGGGGACCACGCTTTCAGCCATTCTTTGGTTTCATCGTATAATGGACGATCGCATGGTTTGGCTCCCACTGAAGAACTTTCGAATCTTTGAAAAATTATGCGGGAAAGTCGCCTTACCCAAGGTTGTCCTGGTCACTACCATGTGGGATGAAGTGGATGATGCAGGTGAGGAAAGGCTGAGGGAGCTCAAAGACTCCTATTGGCAGACGATGATGTTGAAAGGGTCCAAGACATTCGAGTATAAGGACACTCAAGAATCAGCCGCACAATTAATTCGTTCCGTTGTGTACTGGCAACAGGAGATAACGCTAAACGGAGTCCAGTTGGAAGAGGAAATTTCGGATTTAGAGTTAGGAATGACGAAGCCCCAACGTTTCTGGCAGAAGATCCGACGATCGTTGAAATGTAAGTAAATCGCTTTACCTTGGGCTCCGATCAGGTGCATTGTTGAAAACTATATGTAGTCCTCATCAGTCGTCAGGCTACTGAGGCATAGGGGCTTCTTTGTTGTTGCCATCTTCTGTGGTGCGGTACAGATAAATACGTATTGACATGCCTATTGACATGCCAGCACGGAGATTGTCCAAGATGATGTTGCTCCGGCAATCCAGACATTTCTAGTACATTGGAGACCTACTGACTGAGGCATACTGGACTCGACAGCACGTGCGGCTCTAATCTTGGATGATGTTCGGATTCCTTGTTGCTGAGCACGGCTGTGCAATAGAGAATCATAATTGTGTAGACTAAGGACATAGCCTACTTGCGCAGTGTCCATGTCAGACGGCGGGGAGGATAATCAATCAATGTCACGCCCGTCGTGCGTCCTCCCGTTCCGCAGTCACACGGCACCTTCACACGTCCATTTCGGGTCGGGCACTCGCAAGCTTTGTCGATGACGGTTTGGACGATTCTGACAGCACAGTCCTAAGAATCTGACAACACCCACCAAGCGGGAATCACTTACGGGGATGAACGAGTACTTGACTAGATCTCCTCCATCGCTTGAGAGGTTTTGTAGGCAAATGGGCTGATGCATGGAGCCATCTTTTCATGCATGCCACACCAAGTATGCAAAAGCCGCTACATTCGGTGGGTCTGAGTCATTCGGAAGTTTCCACTAGTTCTCGTGCTCGGAGTATTTGGGAAGGAAACACTATAGAACCAAGATCAGTATTCGCGTTGACAATCCGAGCATGTCGTAATGGAGAACAGAGGTCACGCCCGCGGTCGAGCATCAGGAACACTGTCGTGAAATTAGCCATGTATTGAGGAGGTTCGCTGAAGTTAGTTGGGACGTGACGTCATATGAGGGGGCGGAAGTGAGGAGACAGCATAGCAGAGGGTGGACCAGGGAACACGGGAAGCCAACTAGATACGAAGCTAGATTGGATCGCCGCGAAGGTGAAATGCGACATATAAAGACGCAGTGGAGCAGCGTGCCCTGGCTGACTGTGACCTGAGACTCGTTGCTCGTCTCGGTCCCGCTAACTAAGTAGTACATCCGCTTGTTGCTCTGCTCCACTCCTGCTGACTAAGCTCTCTCCTCGCCTGACTCCTCCCCTGTCCCCTGCTGCAGCAGTAACGAAAGAGATGGGTCCACCGGCCTTGACCTGGTCCAGTATGTATCACGTACACGTTGTAATTGGTATTCGACGAGAGGCCGCCACCAACCACTGCGATCTCCATTCATCCGACCCCCTTAGCCAGGTGTTATTCAATTCGGTGGTACTAGTCGAAGGCATGTTGGTTAAACCACACAGTCTGCGGCGGCAACGGGGTGAGGTGAAGGTGCAAACACGACAAGGGTGTCTGATAGAGAAGAATCGGCAAGGGGAAGGGTATGGTTGGGACATGTAGGTTGCCAGCCGTCGTCTCGACTTATGCTTGTTGATGGCTTTTTTCTCACGTGCCTGGGATGATTACGTAATTGGTTCCCGGATCCCAGCTCACTTGCACTCATGGTCTGGCAATTCAACGCCTGCCATGCCGCGGTCAAAGTAGCCTAATTCATTGGTACTCCGGTCTAAGGTCATCTGCAGTCATGTTGCTTTCGCCTTTGAACTCTGCTTGAATTCTTCAAAGCCCTTGCGGTTCCTCTGTACGAGTTCTTTCAAGCGGGAACGCACTCAAGTGTTAAGATGCTTGAATGTTATAGCCTCTGCTCACAATCTGATCCCCCTCCAACAACCACTGTTTTTGGGCTCTCCCAGCCTTTCCTCATTAACGTCATGCTCCACTTCGTCCCGCACAGTAGCGACCAGGACGGGTTGATTCCACATAGGCAACTACGGTGGGTATGGCGGTGACGGCTACACGGGTAGCAGATATTCGAGTCTGAGATCATGGTTCGCGATGGAGGTTCCAGGTACATCGTAATATGTGTTACCTTCTGCAATTGTGCTGACGGGGGGCGGTTATGTTAGCTTCCACGATCGACGGAAGGTGAGGATCTCGTAGAGGTCGACATTGGGATTACAGGACACGTCGAACCAGCTGAAACTCCGTTCGGTGACGCGCGCTCCGAGGGATGTAGTGTCGTCCAGTGCTCGCAGGCCCGGGAGGCCTAGACTACCATCGGTAAGCGTTGGTCTAGCTCTTCAAGGTTGCAAATCGACGACAATTCTTGGTGGAAAAGCCCAGTACGGCGCTACGTGGAGGGTAGTCGCCATGTGGGCATGCGTTTCGACGATCGTCCGTGGAACTTTTTCCCGTTGGCTGCCAAGGGTGGACATGTCTCGCCGATACGCACGGATTGTTGAATGTGGGTAAATGTTCTGTCTCTTTCCTGTAATGTTCCCAGCGAGTTCGTAGCTTCTATAATATGGTCGAGGTTGACAACTTTTAACAACTCCTTCGACGATGCACGATGTCCGCAGGTCGCAGCTTACTACAGACAGCCTGCGGTCAAGGTTATGGATCCACCAGCATCACATCGGGTCTGGGTTTTTCGGGATTACCGGGGATATCTTTGTATACCTCTTGTGTGGGCAAGCCATCGTATGATATCCGAGACACATGCATACAATGAGGATGTCTGCACGTTGTCGTTGTGTAGGTGCCATTTAGTGTCGAACTCTCTTGCTCACCGACCATCATCGATGGAGCAGCACTGTCCCTCGCCGGATACCACGAATCAACAAGAAGCGACGAAGGCACCATTTGTGTTGGACAGGCTCGCTGAGCGGGCATCCAAATTCAGTATCAATCTCAACGGTAGTATCCGTCGCACCTTGGACAAGCGCTCTGTGCGCGGCGGTACTGCCATTGTACGCCACGGTATCTGGATTACACACGGTACCGAAGTGGCAGTCAAGACCTTCTTCAACGCACTGTCGGAGAGTGAGGATGATCTCAAGGTACTGGCAGGACACCTGAAGCTTGTCACCGCTCGAGCTGAACATTCCCATCCAGCGTCTATTTAAAGAGGTGCATACGTGGTCGAAGCTGCGCCATGAAAACATCGTTCCCATGCTCGGGATATCCACGGAATTTGATTCTACAATTTCGATAATATCTGAGTGGATGCCGTTGGGAAACGCGCACGATTATGTTCAAAATACAGAGCGTGATCCGCGGCCGCTTGTAAGTCAATGCGTATTCTTCACCTTTTGCACCGCTTGACATACTTCTTCAGCTCGAAGACATCGCAAGCGGCCTTTACTACCTCCACAGTCACGAGTTAGGAGTGGTCCATGGAGATCTCAAAGGCGTAAGCATGCTTGACTTATAATTTTTACGGCTGATCTACCCTCCGATAGTTCAATGTGCTAGTGTCTAGCGATCGCAGAGCACTACTGACCGACTTCGGTCTCTCTACTCTAAACATATCCACATTCAGCATGACCGTCGATCCTAAGCGCGGAATCACACTGAATTGGACAGCCCCAGAGCTTCTAGACGACTTCCCTGCGTCAATGGCGAGTGATGTATGGGCTTTTGGGATGACAGCTCTGGCGGGTCTTCTGATTTGTCCCTTCAAACGATTCTCATTGTATACCTAGGAGCTGTTCACCCGAGCACTACCTTTCTCTGATTGTCATAGCTCAAGAGGTGTGGTGACCAGAATAATGTGGGGAGAGCTGCCCCGTCTCCCTGCTTCGGAATCAACCCAATTCCGTATGACAGATGCGTGGTGGAGGATTTGCACATCATGTTGGGCACGTGAGCCTTCATCACGTCCCACAATGAGGGATATCGTGGATAGAGTCAAGGCCGCCCTAGTCTGTACTCTACGCTTTCACCAAGTTCCTTGTGTTTTGACTGCGTTTTTACAGCTCTAACCTGACCCTGAAGCTTCCGGCTTCCCACGCCCAGTCTCGGAAGAGGGAGGGAGCCACTCGACACCAGGGTGAGTCAGCATCTCTGGTACATCAACGTATCGGTATACTAATTCTACACATCTGGCTGCCCAATCTTTATATGTTGTCGCGGCCCATATGAACTTTTCTTACCCTCTTTGATAGGACTTTCGGAGTCTCTGAAGTGGTACTGCCCCTGGCCAAACGTCGGAGCCCACCGCCCTGATGAGGATTGCTCCGGAATACCTGGCTTCCACCACTGACACCAGCAACCCCCATTTAGGCACCGAACTTTTCACGTGTCCTGATGTCCAGCCTCCACTCATTTCAGCTCTGTAAGGAGTTGACTCCGTTCGGCGATGGAACTTCTTTCATTTTCCTTTGTTCTAGTATGGTTTTTGTGTCTTACATCTTCACGACTTTACGCACGCGCATCTTTTCAACCTTGCGCCTTGTTATGTATGATGCGTTTCAGATTCGTTTCCTTTCTCTTTCGTAGGTTGTATATAGCAGGACCGTATGCGTACGAGACAGCCAGTATGGAGATTCTTGTCTACGATTCAGTCAGCCTGGCGCTAATATATATTGTCACCGTTACTACTCGTCGTCTCGTTTCTGTCAGGACCTTGCCCCTAGAACTGGTGCAGACTTCTTTGGGTTAACTCGTTGGCCCCGTCAGTATATAGTTACACGACTTACAAATCTAAACGATGAGCGCTCAAAACCTGCTTTGGTCACGGTTGACGAGTGCGATCCTGTTGATTTTGGGAGAAACAACGTCGAGGGCAATTCTCTACTAACGGATTCCGAGAACACTCCCCGACCACCAGGTACGCGTTCAGTCCTGGCCATGTTCCCGAAAGGCCGAAACTTTACCAAGATTGCCCCCACACTTCGACAGTCAGATGCTCATCGTCGGGTTCGATATCAAAGGACATATTTCAAGAAGCTGATATGTTGGAAGCAAATCATCAAAATTGCGCGAGTCGGATATCACGATTTGCGGCATCTGCTCGCCTTTGACTACCAGGTTGATAGAGCCAACCGGTTCTGGGGAAAGTTCCGTGAGCGCCTCGTGCGACGCCCATTTAGACGTAAAGTGACTAGGTGTAGTCCGTAGGCAAAGGCGAGGGGAGAACGCAAGACGGTGTGACTCAAGTTGAGAGGAAAGGGACAGATAGAGAGGCCCCCACCAGACCTCCGGAGAGAATATCCCAAAGTGAAGTCTGCACCAGAGTCTAAAGCAAGTATCTGTGGTTATAGTTACCAAGAAAGAACAAAGAATGTTTAAATTCCACGTCGTTCTTGAACACGATGAGGAACTAGAGGAAATAGTAAGGAGTTCTTCTGTTCACGTAGACACCACACCTGCTTTTATCTCCAGGCAAGTTTGTTCTTCGTCCGTGGCTGCAAATCTCCCCCAAATGGGTACCAACAGAACGCCGAAGTCATCGCAAGAGACGCCAAGTATGTTTCTAATTGCCGTTGGTACGCCAGGCGTTACTCCATTCATCTTGAGCCGCGCCAATAGTCTTATGACCTACCACTTCAAGCCAATGAGCCCGACACCATAGCTGGTATCTGCACTGAACTGCGGGACCGGACAGCTAACCCCCAGGAAATAAGGACAAGCAACAAGCACTACCGACAGTGTTACCAACCTCCGGGAAGCGGAGAAGGGAAGCGTAAGTACAGCTGGCAATAAGGAAGGTGTTTGAGGGCGTAACCCCGCAGGGCCAAAACCGTAAGCCAGAAGAATACACAAAATGCTCACGCCAGGAACGACGCATGTAGGTCACTTCAGGAGACTCAGATGACGTGGGGGTTGGGAAGGAAACACCATAGAGGCAAGACCAGTGTTCGCGCTGACAATCAGACCATATTGTAAGAGAGAACAGAGGTCATACCCGCAGCCGAACATCAGGAACATTGTCGTGAAGTTGGTCATGTATTGGGGAGGAGGTTCGCTGAATTTGGTTGGGACGCTAGTGACGTCACAAGCGAAGGGGGCCGAAGTAAGGAGACAGCATAGCAGAGAGTGAACCAGAGGACACGGGAAGCTAACTAGATGCGAAGCTGTGTTGGATTTCCGCGGAGGTGACATGCGACACAAAGACGCGGTAACGAAAGAGACGGGTCCACCGACTTTGACTTGGTCCAGTATGTATCACATACACACTATAATTGGTATTCGGCGAGGACCGTCAGGAACCATAGCGATCTCCATTCGCCAGACCCCCTTAGCCAGGTGTTATCCAATTCAGTGGTCCTAGTCGAAGGCATGTTGGTTAAACCACACAGTCTGTGGCGGCAACGAAGTGAGCTGGGCAGATAAAGGTACAAGCACGACGAGGGTGTCGGATAGAGAGAAATCGGAAAGGGGAAGGGTATGGCTGGGACATCTAGTCGTCGTCTCAACTTGTGATGAACGGATCTGCTGGTGACTGAAGACGGGTGAGGCCGCTGACTTCCTGATGGTTTTTTGTCTCACGTGCCAATGATTCCCGGATCCAGCTCACGATGGCAAAGTCAATTGCGCCGCGGTCAAAGTAGAATCCAGTACCCCGGTCTAAGGTCATCCTTTCATCTACAGTCATCTTGTTTTTTCTCCTTTGAACTCTGCTCGATTCCTTCGGAGCCCTTCCGGTTCCTCTGTACGAGTTCTCTTAAACGGGAACGCACTCCAGTGTTCAGATGCTTGAATGCTGTAGTTCCTCACAGTCTGATTCCCCTCCAATAACCGCTATTTTTCAAGCTCTGGGCCTGACTTTTCCTCATTAACTTCACGCTCCACTTCACCCCCCACTGTAGTGACCAGAACAGGTTGACTCCACATAGGCAACTACGGTAGTGACGGCTACACGGGTAGTAGATATTCGAGTCTGAGATTATGGTTCGTGATGCAGGTACGCTGTGCTATGCGTCGTCTTTTGCAATGGTACTGACGGGGGCGGTTCCATGTTAGCTTCCACGGTCGATGGAAGGCGAGGATCTTGTAGAGGTCTTTGGGATTACAGGACACGTCGAGCTAGCTGAAACCCCATTCGGTGGCACGCGCTCCAAGGGATGTAGTGTTGTCCAGTTCTCGCAGGCCCGGGGAGCCTGGGCTACCATCGGTAGGTGCTGTGCTAGCTCGTCAAGGTTGCAAATCGACGATAGTCCCTGTTGGAAAAGCCCAATACAGCGCTACATGGAGGGTAGTCGCCCTATGGACATGCATTTCGACGAACCTTGGTGGAACTTTTTGCCGTTGATTGCCCAGGGTGGACAAGTCTTGCCCGTACAGGCGGATCGTTGACGGTGGGTAAGTGTTCTGTTCCTTTCCTGTAACATTCCCAGCGACTTCGCAGCTTCTATCATGCGGTCAGGTTAACGACTTTCAATAACTCCCTTGACGATGCACGATGTCTGCAGGCCGCAGCCTACCACGGACAATCTGCGATCAAGATTACGAATCCACCAACATCACCCGGGATCTGGACTTGTTCAAGATTACCGGTGATATCTTTGTATACCTCTTGTGTGGGCAAGACATCGTATGATATTTAAGCCGCATGCATGCAATGAGGATGGGCAAACCCTTGCGCACGTACTGCACGTTGTCGCTGTGTAGATGCCACTTAGCGCCCTACTCTCTTGCTCACAGACCATCGTCGATGGAACAGCACCATTCCTCACCAGATACCTCACATCAACAACAAGCGATGGAAATATCATCTATGTTGCACAGACTCGCTGACCGGGCATCCGAGTATAGTGTCAATCTCAACGGTAGTATCCGTCGCACCTTGGGCAGGTGCCCCGCGTACGGCGGTTCTGCCATTGTTCGCCACGGTACATGGATTCCGCACGGAACCGAAGTGGCCATCAAAACCTTCCGCAACGCACTGTCAGAGAGTGAGGCTGACCTCAAGGTACTGACAGGATTCTTGATGCTTGTCGCTGCTCGAGCTGAGTCTTTCTCACCCAGCGTCTATTCAGAGAGGTGCATACGTGGTCGAAGCTGCGCCATGAGAACATCGTTCCCATGCTCGGGACCTGCACGGAATTTGATTCCACGATTTCGATAATATCTGAATGGATGCCATTGGGAAACGCCCATGATTATGTCAAAAATGCAGAGCATGATCCGCGGCCGCTTGTTAGTCAAGGCGTGTTGTTCACCTTGGTGCTACTTCACATACCTCTTCAGATCGAAGATATCGCAAGCGGACTCTTCTACTTGCATAGTCACGAGTTAGGAGTAGTCCATGGAGATCTGAAAAGCGTAAGCATGCTTGACTTATAATTTTTATAGTTGATCCATCTCTTGGTAGTTCAATGTACTAGTGTCTAGCGATCACAGAGCGCTGCTGACCGACTTCGGTGTTTCCACTCTAAACATATCCACCTTCAACATGACCGTCAATCCCAAACGCGGGATCACATTCAATTGGTCGGCCCCAGAGCTTCTGGAAGACTTCCCTGCGTCAATGGCGAGTGATGTGTGGGCATTTGGGATGACAGCTCTGGTGGGTCTTCTGATTTGTCCCTTCAAACGATTCTCATTGTATACCTAGGAGTTGTTCACCCGAGCAGTTCCTTTTTCCGATTGTCATAGCTCAAAAGGTGTGATGAGCAAGATATTGAGGGGACAGCTGCCCCATCTCCCTGCCACGGAATCAACCCAATTCCGTATGACAGATGCGTGGTGGGAGATTTGTACATCATGCTGGGGATATGATCCTTCATCACGTCCCACGATGAGGGATATCGTGGATAGGGTTAAGGCCGTCCTAGTCTGTACTCTACGTTTTCACCAAGTTCTGTGTTTTGACTGTGTTTTTGCAGCTCCAAGCCGGCCCCGCTTTGACTCGTCCCGAAGTCTCCGGCTCCCCACGCCCAGTCTCGGAAGAGGAAGGGAGTCACCCGACGCCGGAGTGAGTTACCATCTCTGGTACATCAACGTATTAGTATAATAATTCTGTGCATTCGGTTGCCTAATCTTCTCATGTCGTCACGGCCCATGTGAACTTTCCTTACCCTCCTTGATAGGGCTCGCGGAGTCGCTGGAAGTGATCCCGCCACTCACCAGACGTCAGAAAGCACCGCCCTGATGAGGACTGCTCCGGAATACCTGGCTTCCGTTACTGACGCTGGCAACTCCCATTTATGCACTGAATTTTTCACATGTCTTGATGTCCAGCCTCCACTGATATCAGATCTGTAAGGAGTTGACTCCGTTCGGCGATGGAACCTCTTTCGTCTTCCTTTGTTTTAGCATGGTTTCTCTGTTCGCACCTTCACGACTTCATGATTTTACATCCTTTCAACCTTACGCTTTGTTATTATGCATTTCACGTTCCTTTCCTTTCACTTTCGCAGGCATATAGCAGGACTGTATATGTACGAGACAGCCAGTTACGATCCAGTCAGCCTGGCGCTAATACATATTGTCACCGTTACTGCTTGCCGTCTCGTTTCTGTCATGACCTTACCTCTGGAACTGGTATGGAGTTCCTTGGATTAACTCGCTGGCTACGTCGCACAATTTACGGATCTAAACGATGAGCGCTCAGCACCTAATTTGGTCACGGTTGACGAGTGCGATTCTGTCGATTTTGGGAGAAACAACGTCGAGGGCGATTCTCTACTAACAGGTTCCGAGAACACTCCCCGACCACCAGGTACGCGTTCAGTCCTGGCCATGTTCCCGAAAGGCCGAAATTTTACCAAGATTGCCCCCACACTTCGACAGTCAGATGCTCATCGTCGGGTTCGACATCAAAGGACATATTTCAAGAAGCTGATATGTTGGAAGCAAATCATCAAAATTGCGCGAACCGGATATCACGATTTGCGGCATCTGCTCACCTTTAACTGACAGGTTAATAGAACCGACCAGTTCTGGGGAAAGTTCCGTGAGCGCCTCGTGCAACACCCATTTAGACGTAAATTGACTAGGTGTAGTCCGTAGGCAAAGGCAAGGGGAGAACGCAAGACGGTGTGACTCAAGTTGAGAGGAAAGGGGCAGACGAGGCCACAGTAGGCCTCCGGAGAGAATATCCCGAAGTGAAGGCTGCACCTGAGTCTAAAGCAACTATCTGTGGTTGTAGTTACCAAGAAAGAAATAAGGATGTTTAACTTCCACGTCGTTTTTGAACATGATGAAGAACTAGAGGAAATGGTGAGGAGTTCTTCTGTTCGCGTAGACACCACGCCTGGTTTTGTCTCGAGATAAGTTTGCTCTCCGTCCGTGCCTGCAAATGTCCCAAAATTGGGTACCAATAGAACGCCGAAGTCACCGCAAGAGACATCGCCGTTACGCCAGGAGTTACTCCATTCATCTTCAACTGTGTTAGTAGTCTCATAACCTACCACTCCAAGCCAATGAACCCGACACCGTAGCTGATATCTGCGCTGAACTGCGGGACTGGACAGCTAACCCCCAGGAAATAAGGTCAAGCAACAAGCACTACCGACAGCGTTGCCAACCTCCGGGAAGCGGAGAAGGGAAGCGTAAGTATAACTGACAACAGGGAAGGAATTTTGGGGCGTGACTCTGCAGGACCAGAACCGTAAGTCATAACAGTACACGAAATGCTCACGCAGAGAACGACGCATGTACGTCACTTCAGGAGAGTCAGATGACATGGGAGTGATTCGGAGTATTTGAAAAGGAAATACTATAGAGACAAGACCAGTATTTGCGCTGACAACGCGAGCATGTTGTAATGGAGAACGGAGGTCACGCCCGCAGACAAGCATCAGGAACATTGTCGTGAAGTTCGTCATGTATTGGGGAGGAGGTTCACTGAATTTGGTTGGGACACTAGTGACGTCGTATATGTGAAGGGGGCGGAAGTGAGGAGACAGCATGGCAGAGAGTGGACCAGAGGACACGGAAGGTGCGAAGCTGCATTGGATCGCCTCGAGGGCGAAATGCGACACATAAAGACGAGGTAACGAAAGAGATGAGTTCACCGACCTTCACCTGGTCCAGTGTGTATCACGCACACACTGTAACTGGCGTTGGGCGAGAGGCTGCGACGAACCATTGCGATCTCCATTCCCCCGACCCCCTTAGCCAGGTGTTATTCAATTTAGCGGTCCTGGTCAAACACAACTTGGTTAAACGACACGGTCTGTGGTGGCAACGAGGTGAGCAGGTAAAGGCCCCGCAAGCACGGCGAGTGTCGGATAGAGAAGAATCGGTAAGGGCAAGGGTATGGCTGGGACCTGTCAGCTGCTGGTCGCTGTCTCGACTTGTAAATGGATTGACTGCGTGTAGTGCGCATGCACCGAAGACGGAGCTGACAGCTGCTGAAAGAAAGGCACTCCGCGGGGTTTTTTCTGTCTCACGTGCCGACGATTCCTGGATCCGCTCAGTCAACGACTGCATCCAGTACTCCAGCCTAAGGTCACCCATTCATCTGCAGTCATCTTGTTTTCTCCTTTGAACTCTGCTCGAATTCTTCGAAGCCCATCTAGTTCCCCTGTACGAGTCCTTTCAAATGGGAACGCACTCAAGTGGTCAGATGCTCGAAATCTGAATGTTGTAGTTCCTCACAATCTGTTCGCCTTCCAGTAGACATTGTTTCTGGGCTCTCCCAGCTTTCTTCATTGACTTCATGTTCCACTTTATCCCACACAGTAGTGACCAGGGCAGGTTGATTCCACATAGGCAACTACGGTGGGTATGGTGGTGACGGTTACACGGGTAGCAGATATTCGAGTCTGAGAGCGAGGATCTCGTAGAGGTATTTGGGATTACAGGACACGTCGAACTAGCTGAAACCCCATTCGGTGGCACGCGCTCCAAGGTGTGTAGTGTCGTCCAGTTCTCGCAGGGCCGGGAGGCCAGGACTACCATCGGTAGGTGCTGTGCTAGCTCACCAAGGTTGCAAATCGACGACAGTCCTTGTTGGAAAAACTAGATGCAGCGCTGCATGGAGGGCAGTCATCCCGTCGACATGCGTTTCGACGAACCTTGTTGGAACTTCTGGCTGTTGGTTGCCCAGAGTGGACAAGTCCTGCCGACAGGGGCGGATCGTTGATGGTGTGTAAATGTTCGGTTCCTTTCCTGTAACGTTCCCAGCAAGTTCGCAGCTTCTACCGTACGGTCAGGCTAACGATTTTTAGTAACTCCCTCGACGATGCACGATGTCTGTGCACGGACAATTGACGATCAAGAATACGAAACCACCAACATCACCCGGGATCTAGACTTGTTCGAGACTACCGGGGAAATCTTTGTATACCTCTTGTGTGGGCAACCTTGGGCTTCGTATGGTATTTGAGCCGCATGCTTGCAGTGAGGATGGGCAAACCCTCGCGCACGTACTGCACGTTGTCGCCGTGTAGATGCCATTTAGCGCCCTACTCTCTTGCTCACAGACCACCATCAATGGAGCAGCACCATTCCTCGTCAGATACCTCGCATCAACTACAAGCGATGGAAATATCATCTATGTTGCACAGACTCGCTGACCGGGCTTCCGAGTATAGTATCAATCTCAACGGTAGTATCCGTCGCACCTTGGGCAAGCGCCCTGTACACGGTAGTACTGCCATTGTTCACCATGGTAACCGGATTCCGTACGGAACCGAAGTGGCAATCAAAGCCTTTCGCAACGCATTGTCGGAGAGTGAGGCGGAACTCAAGGTACTGGCATGATTTTTGATGCTTGTCACAGCTCGAGCTGAATCTTTCTCATCCAGCGTCTATTTAAGGAGGTGCATACGTGGTCGAAGCTGCGTCATGAGAACATTGTTCCCATGCTCGGGATATCCACGGAATTTGATTCTACAGTTTCCATAATATCTGAATGGATGCCATTGGGAAATGCGCGCGATTATGTCGAAAAGACAGAGCATGATCCGCGGCCGCTTGTGAGTCAAGGCGTGTTATTCACCTTTGTACTACTTCACAGATTTCTTCAGCTTGAAGATATCGCAAGTGGACTCTACTATCTACATAATCACGAGTTGGGAGTAGTCCACGGGGACCTGAAAGGCGTAAGCATACTTAGTTTCTAATATTTGTAGTTGATCCATCCTTCAATAGGTAAATGTACTAGTGTCCAAGGATCGCAGGGCACTACTGACCGACTTCGGTTTTTCCACTCTGGACATATCCACATTCAGCATGACCGTCGATCCCAAAAGCGGAATCACGCTCCGTTGGACCGCCCCGGAGCTTCTAGACGGTGGCCAACCGTCAAAGGCGGGTGATGTGTGGGCATTTGGGATGACAGCGCTGGTGGGTCTTCTGATTTGTTAGTTGGAACGATGTTCACTGTGTACCTAGGAGTTGTTCACTCGAGCAGTACCTTTCTCCGATTGTCTAAGAATGCAAGGTGTGATGACCAGAATAATAAGGGGAGAGCTACCTCATCTCCCTACCGCGGAATCAACCCAGTTCCGCATGACGGACGCGTGGTGGGAGATTTGCACATCTTGTTGGGGACATGATCCTTCATCTCGTCCCTCGCTAAGGGATATCGTGGATAAAGTCAAGGCCGCCCTAGTCTGTGATCTACACTTTCTCGAAGTTCTCTGTGTTTTGACGGCATTTTTCCAGCTCCAAGCTGGCCCCTCTTTAACTCATCCCGAAGCTTCCGGCTCCCGACGTCGAGTCTCGGAAGTGGAAGGGAACCACCCGACACCACAGTGAGCCAGCATCTCTTGTACATCAACGTACCAGTATACTAATTCTACGCATCCGGCTGCCCAATCTTATGTTGTCGCCGCCCATATGAACTCACCTTACCCTCCTTGATAGGACTCTCGGAGTCGACGGAAGTGATACGGCCACTGGCCAAACATCAGAAAGCACCGCCCCGATAAGGACTGCTGCGGAATACTTGTCTTCCATTACGGACACCAGTAACTCCCACTTGGGCACTGAATTTTTCACGTGTCCCGTTGTCCAGCCTCCACTCATGTCAGATCTGTAAGGAGTTGACTCCGTTCGGCGATGGAACCTCTTTCGTTTTCCTTTGTTCTAGTATGGTTTCTCTGTTCACATCTTCACGACTTCACGATTTTACATCCTTTCAACCTTACGCTTGGTCACGATGCGTTTCAGAATTGTTTCCTTTCTCTTTCGTAGGCATATAGCAGGACTGCATACGTACGAGATAGCCAGTTAAGAGATTCCCGTCTGCGATCCAGTCAGCCTGGCGCTAATATATGTTGTCATCATTTCTGCTCGCCGTGTCGTTTCTGCCACCTTACCTCTGGAGCTGGTATGGAGTTCCTTGGATTAACTCGCTGGCTACGCCAGTACAGTTGCATGGCTTCACAGATCCAAATGATGAGTGCTCAGCACCTACTTTGGTCGTGGTTGGCAAGAGTGATTCTGTCAATTTGGAGAGAAACAACGCCGAGGACAATTCTCCACTATTATGTTCCGAGAACACCCCTCGACCAACAGGTGCGCGTTCAGTCGTGGCCATGTTCCCGAAAGACCGAAATTTTACCAGGGATTGCCGCCACACTTCGAAAGTCAGGTGTTCACCGTTAGGTTCGACATCAAAGGACATATTCCAAGGAGCTAGTATGTTGGCAGCGAATGCAAAGGACATCAAAATTGCGTGAGTCGGATATCATGCCTTGCGGCATCTACTCACCCTTGACTACCAGGTTGATGGAGCCAACCGGTTCTGGGGAACACCTCACGCAACACCCGTTCATTAAACGTAAATTGACTAGGTGTAGTTCATAGGCAAAGGCAAGGGGAGAGCGCAGGGCGGTGTGACTCAGTCGAGAGGAAAGAGGCAGACGAGGAGGCCACAGCAGACCTCCGGAGAAAATATACTCAGGTGCTATTCGGTTCAGCGGCCCTAGTTGAAGCCATGTTGGCTATACCACACCCCGCCTGGGGCAACGAGGTGACCTGACCAGATAAAGGTGCAAACCCGAGGATGGTGTGTCAGATAGAGAGGAATTGACAAGGGGAAGGGTATAGTTGGGACATGTCGACTCCCATCCGTCGTCTCGACTTGTGAACAGATTGGTCGTGGTCCGTGGACGCACCGAAGACGGCCACTTGACAGGGCAGAATTTCGCTTTCTCACGTGTCGATGATTCCCGGGTCTGCTCTGCCCGAAGCGCCGCTGAGCTCCGCCAATGTCAACACAGCCCGCGCTTCGGTCGACGAGCCAGCCTAAGTTATGTACGTCCTTCAGCTGGCCCCGATTCTAGCTGCTTGAATTCTCCGCAGCCCTTCCGGCTCCTCCGTGCGGGCTCTTCCAAATTGGAACGCACTCAAGGGTTCAGATACTCGAATGTCGTAGTCCCTCACAATCTGATCGCCATGTTTGGGCCCTCTCAGCCTCTTCTCATTACAGTATCTTCATGTTCGTTCCACTTCGTCCCGCACTGTAGTGGCCTGAGCAGTCCTGGGTAGGTTGTTTCTCCCATAGAACTCTTGGGCCTTTAAAATCCCTCAACGAACCTCAGCCCTGGCTGTGGCTAGGTCGATTTCACATAAGCAACCACGGTGGGTATGGTAGTGTGAGGCGATGGTTACACAAGTAGCAGATTTTCCAGTCTGAACCTAAGCTAGCGGATCATGGTTCGCAATGCAGGTGCACCGTGCTATACGTTGTCTTCTGCAATGACGCTGACGGGTGGTCCATGTTAGCTTCCACTGTTGGCGGAAAACAAGAATCTCGTAGAGGTATCTGAGCTTACTGGACAAGTGGAACTGGCTGAAATTCCGTTCAGTGGCACACGCTCCAAGGGTGCGGAGTGGTCTAGGTCTCGCAAACCCGGGAGGCCCAGACTACCAGCGCTGGGTACAGTGTGCTAGTCCGTCGAGGTTGAAATTGACGACAGTGCTTATTGGAAAGGCCGTATCCAGCCCTACATTTACGGTAGTCGCCTCGTGGACATGTGTCCCAACGATCGCTGATGAAACTTCTCGCCGTCAACTGGCTAGGGGGGTCAAAATCTTGCCGAAACGAGCGGATAGTTGACGGTGGTTAAGTGTTTCGTTTCTCCCCTGCAATTAATGAGTTAGCAGCTTCCATCATGTGGTCGAGGCTGATGACTTTTAACAACTTCCTTGGTGATGCACGATATCTGCAAGCCGCAGCCTACCACGGACAATCCGCGCCAGTTATTGATCAAGCCGTCATCATCTGGGATCTGAACTTGTTCGAGACATCTTTGTATACCCCTTACGTGGGCAAGGCATCGTACGATACTTTAGCCGCATGCATGCATGCAATGAGGACCTGCAAACGCTCGCGTACGTACTGCACGTTGCCGCTCTGTAGACGCCATTTAGCGCCTAACTCTCTTGCCCACCGACCGTCATCAATGGACCAGCAACATCCCTTGTCAGATACCTCGTATCAACAAAAAGCGGTGGAAATATCATCTGTGTTGCACAGGCTCGCTGATCGGGCATCCGAATTCAGTATCAACCTCAACGGTGATATCCGTCACACCTCGGGCAAGCACCCTCTGCGTGGCGGTACTGCCATTGTTCATCACGGCACCTGGATTCCGCACGGAACTGAGGTGGCAATCAAAACCTTTCTCAACGCACTGTCGGAAACCGAGGCTGAAATCAAGGTAGTGGCAGGATTCCTGATGTTTGTCATCGCTCCAGCTGAAATTTTCTCATTCAGCGTCTGTTTCGCGAGGTGCACACGTGGTCGAAGCTGCGTCATGAGAACATCGTTCCCATGCTCGGGATCTCCACAGAATTCGATTCTACAATTTCGATAATATCTGAATGGATGCCATTGGGAAATGCGCACGATTATGTCAAAAATACAGAGCATGATCCGCGGCCGCTTGTGAGTCAAGGCGTATCGTTCGCCTTTGCTCTGCTTGATATATTCCTTCAGCTCGAGGGCATCGCAAGCGGACTCTACTACCTACATAGTCACGAGTTAGGAGTAGTCCACGGAGATCTGAAAGGCGTAAGCATGCTTGGTTTCCAATATTTGTAGTTGATCCTTGCGATAGGTAAACGTGCTTGTGTCCAAGGATCGCAGGGCACTACTGACCGACTTCGGTTTTTCAACTCTGAACATATCAACATTCAGCATGACCGTCGATCCCAAAGGTGGAATCTCACTGCGTTGGACGGCCCCGGAACTTCTAGATGACGGTCATGCATCGATGGCGAGTGACGTGTGGGCATTTGGGATGACAGTTTTAGTGGGTCTTCTGATTTATCCCTTCAAACGATGTTCATTGTATACCTAGGAGTTGTTCACTCGAGCAGTACCTTTCTCCGATTGTCGTACTACAACAGGTGTGATGGCCAAGTTAACGAAGAGGGAGCTGCACCCTCGCCCTCCCGCGGAATCAACACAATTCCGCATGACAGATACGTGGTGGGAGATTTGCACATCATGCTGGAGAAATGATCCTTCATCGCGTCCTGCGATGAAGGATATCGTGGAGGCAGTCAGGGCCGCCTTAGTCTGTACTCTGCGTTTTCACCAAGTTCTTTGTGTTTTGACTGCGTTTGTGCAGCTCCAAGCTAGCCCCGCTTTAACTCATCCCGAAGCTTCCAGCTCCCCACGTCCAATATTGGGAGATGGAGAGAGCCACCCGACTCTAGAGTGAGTCAGCGTCCCTCGTACACCAGTGTATCAGAATGCCATCTCTACGCATCCACCTGCTCCGTTTTCTTCTTCAATTGCTGCTCATATGAACCTTTCCTACGCCTCTTGACAGGACCCTCAGAGTCGCTGTAAGTGAAACTGCCGCTGGACAAGCGTCAGACCGCACCGCCCTGACGAAGATTACTCCGGAATACCCGGTTTCTCTGGCTGGTACTAGCAACTCCCCTTTCGGCACGGAGTTTTTCACGTGTCTTGATGTCCCGCCTTAACTCATCCAGATCTAGACAATAAACGCTCAGCACCTGCTTCGGCCACAATTGACGAGAGCGACTCTACCAATTTGGAGAGAAAAAACGCCGAGGACGATTCTCTACTAAAAGGTTCCGGGAACACCCCTCCACCGACAGGTACGAGTTCAGTCGTGGCTATATTCTCTAAGACCGAATTTTCACTAGAGTTTCCCCTACACTTCGAGAGTCAGATATCAGCGTCAGGTTCGACATCGAAGGACATATTCCGAGGAGCTAATTTGTCGGAGACCAGCGCAAAGGACAAGGAAATTACGTGAGTCGGATATCATGCTTTGTGACGTCTGCTCACCTTGGACTGCCAGGTTGATGGAACCGACCGGTCCTGGGGAAGGTTCTGTGAGTCCCTCATGGAATACTCATTTATCGTAAATTGATTAGGATAGTTCATGGGCAGAGGCAAGGGGAGAACGCATGGCAGTGTGACTCAAGCAGAGGGCAAAGGCGCAAACGTGGAGACCACAGGTGGTTTACAAGGAGAATATCCCCAAGTGAAGGCTACATCAAAGCCTGCCTCAACTGAGGTACCGGCATTGAAAATGTCGTTCAAACAGCGCCTTAAAAGACGCATGCTGATAGTGTGGAAAGGTAAGTCAATCATCTCGTTCACCGCTGTTATTTAGCTCCCTTTTTCAGCGATCCGATGCCGATAGGTGCCGCTTCGTTGACGCCAATTCCCGCGACCCGGCATGGTCAAGTACATAGCCATTGGCTCTCATGGTATGAATGTTGCACATTTACTGTTACTCGACGCTGCGCCGCGACCCGCTGTGCCATACCTTTTCTCCCTTCCAGTATCCCAAAACATTTTTGTAAAAATTCGATATGTACCTTGCCACGTTGCGTGCCCTGTGCCTCTTCCCTGTGCAAGGACTGTAAATCTTGTGGCCATCTCACGTACTATTATGGACGACCTCAGAAAGAAATCCCATCTTGTCATATACATAATTCCACCCAGGATCCAAAATGAGACTTCCTAGTACCGCAGTAAAATGTGTCAAGGTCATCTTCGGCAGGGGTCCTGATCAGTAAGTTGTCTCCGAAGGATTGCTACTGTTTCTCAGCTTCAAAACTTAAATTAACTTATCCTCGACGTGGACACCTGCGACGATTATTGGAGAGATGACCCTCTGCTGCAGACTTTCCTCACTTCGAGGTGCTTGACTTCCACGAGGGTCCCAAAAGACGATACTTCGGCCGGCGAGGAGAGTCATTGGCTCAGTAATGGTTCCTCAAGAACGGACATCTCACAACGAGAACGTCAATCTCATCCCATTTGCCCTGCATGCGCCGTTCTGGACAGAGTCTTATGGTGAGTACTAAGCAGTACGTCACTGCTCATATGCATGGGTCTCCCCATGCTCCTTAGGAGTGCACCTTCTCGTGGGGAGTACGCTCTTGACATACCGACCCAACTTCGCCTCGAACATAGACGCCCTGCACAGATTTACGATCAAGGCGGCTGTTTGAAATTCGAGGGTGCACAATTTCCTGTACACTGCTCTTGCTATCCTGTCCATACATTCCAGTCACTCACCATTACTGAGTACTGAAGCACCACGTGCACGGTTCGATCCGTCTTGATTGTAAGCGTGCATATGTAATTCTCCTGGCGCCGGATGATTGAATTGTGCCGACCAAGCTACGCCGTACTGCCCAGTAGTATTCCAGGAACTGGAATGTGCCCGGGAAACTCGATGGGACCAGGAGAACTTGTGGGGGCAGAAAGCTAGCCATATCTCGGGAAAGGATTGTCGTCGAACTGACGATTCCATGTGTTTGACGTTCGTGTAAACCGCGCTCCACGCACGTCAGCAGACGCAACGAAAGGCAGTTTAGAATAGCCATTGTACGATAAATTGCACCACCTACCTTGAGCCATACCAGTAGTCCCATAACCTACTACTCCAGTTTCACTACCGTCAGCGAATCCGACACCGTAGCAGGCATCTGCAATAAACTGCGGAACTTGAAAGCTACTTCCCAGGAAGTAATGACAAGTACGATCGACGGTATGGAAAACTTCCAAGCAGGGTAGAAGGGAAGTGCAAGTATAGTTGACAGCAAGGAAGAAGGGGGTTCTGTGGGAGAGCACGCTGAGTTGGGGCTGCAACACCGAGGACGGCACTTGAGTGTTACTTTCAGAAGACAGTTCAAGTGGCGTAGGAGATGGTTCGAGGCATCGTGGTATAGAGCCAAGAGGGACACTTAGCAGTCCGAGCACTCTTGTAAGGAAGAACGAAGGTCACGCGAGCGAATTGCGAGGTTGGTCGAATACTGGACGAGGGAATCGCTGGTATTAGTTGGGAGACTAGTGGCATCGTATGGGGGTGCAGAAGGTGGAGGAACTTTGTGGTGGTTCTACTGCAGAAGGACATTGATACAGAGATTCGAACAACAGCGAAGCGTTGTTGGAGGATGGTCCCATCCAACTGCCAAAACTACTTTCTAGTTGTACCTCAAAGCCATCCAACCCATTCATCAGGAAGAAGCATTCAGAGGAGGGCCTGTGAGGAACATATTGTTGGAATGTGAATCCACACTCTAGGCTAGTAAGGGATGGCTGGGTGGCCTAGTGGTAAGGCACCCCAGCACTAGTGGGAAGACCCAGGTTCAATCCCTGGTCTGGCCAGTGTTTTCAGTCCAAAACATATTGCCACTGAAACTGTCAGAGAAGATGAGGCAGGTAAGCCAAAGGTGGCCAGGTTAGATATAGGGGAACCTAAGAAGGTTGACACAGAGTTCAGCGACTGAAATTGCCGAGCTTGACACTGCAAGCATTTCACAATTATTCTTCAGAAAACATGCTGAAAAAATTGAAGAAAGTGATACTCTTTTTTGACAGCTGTTTTCAAAGAGAAAAGGCAAAAATAATATTTTCTTTTCTTTGCATGACTTTCCACAAAACATTGATTGATGGTAATACCCATTAGCATAGAAGCTAATCAGCACTACCATCAATTCATTTTTTTGCACAGAAAAGACAAAGAAAACAAAATATTATATTTGCATTTTTTATGTGAACACAGCCCAAATAAAAGAGTATCTCTTCTTTCCATTTTTTCAACATATTTTGGCAAGAAAAATTGTGAAATGCTTGCAGTGTGAGCGAGGACGACACAGGCAGACAGCTCTGGATGTAGCTTGGGTAGGAATCCTGGGATGGAGTGTGATGCACCCAACCTCGCCCGTCCATGTGTAATGTGTGCCTGAGTCCCCCCCCTTGGGTTCTGCAACACCCATCACCTTGTTTACAAGGTCACTACAACCCATAATGCCACATGGATGGTATGTTTTTTGAATGTCTATGATTATGATGTTTTTGGTGTTCCGTTTTTATTTTTCAGTGTCCATTTGCTTGTGCAATTCTAAGTAGTACAATAGGTGTGTGTACGATAGGGGATGTGATTCGTAGTATGGTGGGTTTTCATTAGTTGCAACATCTCCCTATTATAGGCTGCCATTGTTCCCATGTTTGCTTGTCTAGTACTGCCAACTGTCTATCCTCATCTCGCAGGAATTCACTTGGATGTTGTGTCAATAACTTTTCTTCGAAGTCCCATAGCAGTCTGATATTTTCCTGTCCTCGGCTGTGTGATAATGCCACGTATATGTTGAATGGTGTCAATTCTCCAGAGGGTGGCTTTCTGATGTTGATGATGCAGCTGTTACAAAATTCCCTTCTTTCCTCCGTCGACTCCCACGTCCCACCTCTACTCCATGCCTACACCGCCCTGTTTGTTGTTGTTATCGTCGCCACTGTCGTATCGGCTCTTGCTGCCTATCGCATCGTCCCCGGCACGTCACCGGACGGCCTTATGTTTTGGTAACCAATTCAACATCGGTGTTATGACTCGCCGGTCTCGCCTTTCCTCGTCGGTCCAACACCGACTCGTCAGCCTCGTCTTTCTTCAATGACTCATCATTGTACTATAGCTGCGCGTGCTGCGCATTGTTGCCATTCCCGTACTTCGGTACATCCCTCGCTCGTGTACTTGTTAGACTCGTCGGTACGCCGTTGGCTCGTAGCTGTGTCCTTTCGACCTATATAAACACTTAGCTACTCGCCCATGTACTTTATCTTTTCGCTACTTTGCAACCTGCTATAAAAACTATCACCGTTCTTCGGAGATATCGTCTACGCTGGCCAAGGGGACCGAAAGCCTCGTCGTCCTAAAGTCTTAGTCTTGCCGTCGTAATCCGCACTTATCCTTTATTAGGATATCCGTGCACTCCGGCATAACAAAAGTGAAAAGATCAACTCGCTGCTGTGACCATTATTCGGACACGATGCTCAGCTATTCTCTTATATCTCGCTAGTCAATCCAACAACGGGTCAAGCAACTAGTATCGCTACTCTCTCACTCTATCGGTTGATCCTCCTTCGGATCATAATCGACGTATCCCTCAACTTACTCTTCCTCGCCCTACGAGTTGCCCAAGGTGTCTTCAGGAGAACCTAGACGTCCCCCTAAACCACCTCCCTCTGCCATAGGAAAAGGAAAACTAAGGGCACCCCCTATCCCTCCCAGAACTTCTACCGAGTACTCCGGAAGAAAGTTCGCCCACAAGTACGGGTTGACCTCAACCCCTACCCCCCCCTCTACTCTTCGAAACCCGGCCATACTAGGGGCCTACCGTGAAAGGGAACCGGAATCGGAAACCGACGCAGAACCTTTAATAGACGATGGACTTTCCGACTTCGGATCAGCAACCGGAGACGTCCCTATCCCGGATCAAGAAGAAGAATCGCTTGCAACTTTAATGTCTCACATAACAGAAGGACTCTCTATCAGAGCCGGTGGTTCCGGACAGGAAGCCGAGAAGTCTGGAACCCCGCTCTTCAATCGGGAACCTACTGAAAAGGAAATGGAAGACCTTCTCGCGAAAGCCTTCGGCCAAAGATGGATTCGCAACCCTGGTACCTTCCGTTCTTCGGAAGAGAAGCTTAACGGGGGACGCGAGTTTAATCTCAACAAACCTACCGTCTTTAATGGCAATCATAAACGACTCCCCGTATGGCTCACGCAAATAAAGGGATATCTCCAGATAAACCAGCATGTCTACGTAACCGACCATCTCCAGATTGGTCTAGCCCTGTCATATATGACGGAAGGATCTGCTGCCACGTTCGCCGAAAACTATATTAACGAACACGTGGATAGCAGACTCACTACCTATAACGATACCTGGGAAAATTTTGAAACCACTGTCCAAGCCACGTTCGCCAGCGGAGATCAGAAGGCGAAGGCCCAGCTGGAACTGGTCACGTTGACTCAGGGATCCGCCCCTCTCGAAAACTATGTCGCCCGTTTCATGGCTCTGTTTAACAGGGCCAAGTTCTGTGATAACTCGTTCAACGGAGCAATATTCTTTGGGAAGGGTCTAAGGAAGGAAATCCGGGATTGGGTTTTAGATCATCGTAACCCGGTCACGGTATCCGACTGGATCGTCGCTGCTGGAGAAGCTGTCAGCAAGATCGAAAGCAAGAAAATCCTTGACGGAAAGGGAGCCCCTACAACGTTCTTTAATTATCAACGACAAGCGCCATTGCAGGACCCCAACGCT
This sequence comes from Pisolithus sp. B1, assembly GCA_024663435.1. Lineage (NCBI taxonomy): Eukaryota > Fungi > Basidiomycota > Agaricomycetes > Boletales > Pisolithaceae > Pisolithus > Pisolithus sp. B1. The sequence goes on along the minus strand of JANFAA010000027.1, from coordinate 82,122 downwards.
ATGGATGTTGATAGAGGAAGAAACCGAGAATGGGGGACCAGAAAGGTACACGCCATCAAGTGTTATAATTGTGGAGATGAAGGCCATATCAAGAGAGAATGTAAGAAACCGCCAAAGCCCAGAGAAGTAAAAGAAATCAAGTCTTATGGGGGTCCGGAAAGTCTCTACCACGCCCCCATTGAAAAACATCTTGAAAAGGATTTTTAAATGGGCATCCTGGTTTACTTCCGTCCAGTATGCCTTTCGTTCATGTGTCATCTGCTTACAATGTATCTAGTATCCACGACGAATCTAACATGTGTGCTCGCTCCCCACATGGATACATCAAGCTGATTGACTATAAAGTGGAAGTCAGCGCTTTAATTGATTGTGGAGCGGAGATTAATTTAATCGGACCGCAAATCGCATCAAAGCTAAATGTCAAAACATACAAGGTCAAAAGACCCTGGAAGGTGGTGGGATTTGATGGGACGACAAGTCGACCTATCACTAGAAAATGCTATCTAAAGGCAGAGGTAAAAGGACGACTGTGCAACGTTCTTTGTTTTATAGGACCTCTAGAAAAGAAGGACCATGTCATACTTGGCATGCCTTGGCTTCGAAAAGAGAAGCCCATTATTAACTGGGAAACTCGGAAAATCGAAGGGTGGGGTGACTCCCCAAAACAGTCGCCGAAGAATCAAGTCGATAAACATGAGGACAAGATCGCCTCTGTTAATCGCACTACGATCTCTACCAAGTTAGAAATGGACAAAGGACCGATTGAGACTCCAGATCTACCAAAGGAATACCAGGATTTTGCCGAGGTATTCTCGGAAGAAAATATACCCTTACCGTGGTTTAGAAAAGGTCTCGACCACGAAATTCGAACTAAAGGGGAGTTCAGAAAGGACAACAAAGAGCTTATGAAGAAGGCTACGTTGTACCCGATGTCCCCTGATGAACTGAAAGCCCTTGACGAGTTTCTCAACGAAAACCTAACGTGTGGGAAAATTGTTCCTTCCGAGTCGCCGATGTCGGCACCGGTATTCTTTGTTGCAAAAAAGGATGGCAAGAAAAGGCTCGTGCAAGATTACCGATATCTTAATTCAAACACGATCCATGATTCGTATCTGCTGCCAAATATTCCACAGTTAGTGGATGAACTTTGTGAATCGAAGTATTTCGCAAAGTTTGATGTGTGATGGGGGTTTACTAACGTATGGGTAAAACCCGAAGACCAGTGGAAGGCCGCCTTCTTAACCCCTAGAGGTTTGTTTGAGCCGACCGTTATGTTTTTCGGACAATGCAACTCCCCGCCGACCTTCCAGAGGTTCATGGATACCACTTTTGCATCGCAGCTACAATGCAGGCAACAGTGCGGATATATGGATGACATAGTCGTACACGCTAAAACTCTGCCAGAACTTCGACAGTATGTCAAAGATTTCCTCACTATCTGTCAAAAGGAACAACTACGCCTCAAAATCTCAAAGTGCCTGTTTGAGGCCGAAGAGGTGGAATTCCTCGGAATGAAGATAACACAAGGAAATGTCCAGACGGTTTCAGTCAAGACAGATGCCATTGAAACCTGGCCAACCCCTCACTGCTTACGAGACATCTGCTCGTTCTTAGGTTTTTGCAACTTTTATAGGAGATTCATACCGTCCTTCTCACAAGTGGCAAAACCGTTGCATAACCTCTCAAAAAAGGACATCAAGTGGCATTGGAATCAAGAGGAGAACGCTGCCTTTCAGAAAATCAAGGATCTTCTCTGTTCAGCACCGGTCCTGCAAATCCCGGACCATCACAAACCCTTCGCACTTTTTACCGATGCCTCAAAGGTTGGAACTGGTGCAGTCTTGGCGCAAAAAGGCCCTGACGACGAATGGCATCCATGCCACTATCTGTCGGAATCCCTCAAAGGCGCCGAACAACGCTATCAAGTCTTCGACTTGGAAATGTTAGCGGTTATCCGCGCACTGGACGCCTTCCGCCATTACCTAATTTCCCCTGTCGAACCAATGGTGGTCTTTACTGACCATAAAAATTTGACCTACTGGCGACACCCGCAGAAGCTTACGCCACGACAAGCCCGATGGCTTGATACGCTGCAACGATATCCACTTCTGTTTTCTCACCAGTCAGGACGATTGATGGGGGCCCCTGATGCCTTGTCACGACGGTCCGACCACGGGGAAGAACCTGCTACCACCGCCACTGCCCTCCCTGAAGCTATGTGGCTTTCCGAGGGGGTGAATTCCGACACATCTGGTCAAAAACTGGATCAAGCCCCTGTAGATTCAGGCAGGCAGGACAACTTAAACGACCAAAAACAAGAAAGGGGGGTCTACGTTATCTCAAAGGAAGTGTACGAGTGTGCCACGAGCGAGACGCCAAAGGACTTTATGCTTTCAAAAGAAAATGAACAGGTAACAACGGCCGGAGATGGAACGTGTCGCTATAGGCAAAGGCTGTATATTCCGCCGGCCACACGGAAAAGGTGCATGCAGGACTATCATGATCACCCGTCAGCAGGGCATCCAGGTGTAAAAGCTATGACGAAGAAAATGGTCAAGGAGGTGTGGTGGCCTGGAATGTGGAAAACGGTTAGAGATTATGTCAAGGGATGTCCGGTTTGTCAGGCCAACAAAGTCGTAACTCATCCAATAACCCCTCCGGTGACACCCAACGACACCCCCACAAATCCCCTTCCGTTTCAGCAAATCTCCATGGACTTTATTACAGATCTACCCATGTCCGAAGGCTATGACTCAGTCCTCACTGTGGTCGATCAGGGACTAACAAAAGCGGCAGTGTTTGTACCAACTAACAAAACTGCTGATTTGGTGAAACTCGCTAGGCTGTTCCAACGACACATCTATCAGCGGTACGGACTACCACAAAGCGTTATATCCGATTGAGGGCTGCAGTTCGCCTCCGCCTTCACAAAAGAACTGTACAAGGCTATGGGGATCAAGACAAAGTTGTCAACGGCCTATCACCCTCAAACAAACGGAGAAAGCAAACGAGTCAACCAGGAGCTAGAAACGTACCTACGGTGCTATTGCGCTGAGCTCCCAAATTCTTGGGCCCGAAAACTTCCCGATGCTGAATTCGCACACAATGCACGGGTCCATTCGGTTCACGGACAAACTCCCTTCTCCCTGCTCTATGGATACAGTCCCTCCCCTTACCCGGAAGCCAGGATAACCGCTGCCCCATCGGTAGATGAGCAATTGCAATCATTGGCTTTGAATCGAGATCTGGCTATGCTATCTCATAAGAAGGCGCAGCAGATGATGAAAGATCGAAGCAAGGGAAGCTATACCCCACCAAAAGTAGGAGATAAGGTTTGGCTCGATTCGGCAAATCTCAGAACCCAGGGACAGTTGGCCAAGCTTGAACCAAGAAGATTGGGCCCTTTCCCGGTTGTCGAATTAATATCGCCCGTGGCAGTACGGCTAGAACTGCCAGCTACGTGGAAGGTTCACCCGGTGTTCCACACATCAAGAATCTATCCTTATATGGAAACTGATGAGTATGGGCCCGCCCCAGATCAACCGCTACCGGAGTTGGTAGACGATGAGGTCGAGTGGGAGCTGGAGGCTATCCTCAACCACCGCACCAAAGGGCACAGAAAGGAACGCGAGTACTTGGTGAAGTGGAAGGGATTTCCCCATTCATCAAACACCTGGGAACCAGAGGACAATATAAAAGAGCATGCCGAAGAAGCCCTTTATGAGTACAAGCTCGCCCATCGCCTCACAAAATAAATGTCGTCGCCTTGCTCAGTCAACACAGAAAACCCCGGGTCCGACTATTATTTTGACGATTTTAATGAATCCGACTTTGCCGACTCTACCTTCGTCTCGATGGACATCCCCCCAACCACACCACTCGCAGTACCCCCCGCATGCCCCGTCCCCGAGGTATCCCTCCTCGCCCACACCGGCTCGATGTCGACCGGAACGAGTGAGGTCTCCACCACCTCAGTCGAACCCCTTTCGGACTCCTCCGCCTTCGTCCCTCTCGGTGGAATATCGTTCAAACGACCTGGCCTGAGAGCCAGTAAGGGGAAGAAACGTGCCTGTCCTTCCACCCCTTTCCCTTTCATCCCGCTCGTGGATCGACTCTCAGCCGCCCCCTACGACTATGACCCCAATGAGGGACCAAACCCAAACGAGTCCGTCCCAATTCCCACTCTACCCCTCGCCCGACCCGTATCATGCGAGCACATTCCGCCCTGTACCGGGGTTCCCGACGATACTGCCGGCGACACATCCCAACAAATGGGCCCCACAACATCAGAATTCTTCGACTATTGTTGGCTTCTCACGAAGTACAACGAAGGGCACACACTTGACGGGACAACAGGAGAACAACGTGAACGTCTATGGCTGCTGTGTCAGATCTTCAGAGGATCAGACATAGTCGCGTCCTATGTTCCGCAGTTCTTGGAGAATACCCAGGAATGTGACCCGGAACAGAAGGCCGCATATATTGAAAACCTCCTACGTGCAACCATAAGTGCTATGGGTGACGTGCAACACGATGTCATCACTCTCGTACATAAAGACATTGGCCCAGAAATAGCTCATTCCTTTCGTGTCAAAGGTACCGATAGACCCATTCGATCTGGGCTGGATGCCTTATGTGAGGTTGCTTCTGCAATCATGGATGGAAGATTGCAACTTCGTGCGATGGTCGGAACGGAAAAGCATGCCAGGGGAATATCTCCGGGGATGTGTCCCCGAGATGTCGAAACAGGACGAGGACCGCCTGCTGACGTTGGCACAAACCGGCTATCCGTCCCTAAAAGAGAGACTCCGACGTCGCCGCCGCCCTTCTGAGAAGAAGAGGAAGTCACGCGCGAAAGGGTCTTTCGCCAAGCCGCAACCATCATCGCTGACTCAGCCAGGAACGGTGGAACCATTTATGCCTGGGTTGATTTGTTAGAAAAGGCCTGTTGCGATTTGGATTTCCGTTTCATCCATAACGTCGTCCAAACTCAAAACGAAATCCCTGCCAGACCTTTTATTGCTCTCGCTCTCGATGATCAACTGTGTTTCTATCTTGGCGGACGCCTTCCCGTACCGCGTGACCACCCTCTCCGCCCCTACGCCTGTTTTGATTGCGAGTTCCTCGGGCATTGGTCCTGTCGCCACGGAGGAGGCTCGCGATGGACCTTGCCCAGCGAACTCGTGTCTCTACCCCCCGACCCACCTTCATTGCCCACGTCCCGTCGTTCACCAACAGTGCTGCGTGCCACAGGCCGTCGTCGATCAGGGGCTCGCCGATCTTAATGGGGGGGTAATGTTACAAAATTCCCTTCTTTCCTCCGTCGGCTCCCGTGTCCCACCTCTACTCCGTGCCTACGCCGCCCTGTTTGTTGTTGTTATCATTGCCACTGTCGTATCGGCTCTCGCCGCCTATCACATCGTCCCCGGCACGTCACCAGACGGCCTTATGTTTTGGTAACCAATTCAACATCGGTGTTATGACTCGCCGGTCTCGCCTTTCCTCATTGGTCCAACACCGACTTGTCAGCCTCGTCTTTCTTCAATGACTCATCGTTGTACTATAGCTGTGTGTGCTGCGCATTGTTGCCATTCCCGTACTTCGGTACATCCCTTGCTCGTGTACTTGTTAGACTCGTCGGTACGCCGTTGGCTCGTAGCTGTCCTTTCGACCTATATAAACACTTAGCTACTCGCCCATGTACTTTATCTTTTCGCCACTTTGCAACCTGCTATAAAAACTATCACCATTCTTCGGAGATATTGTCTACGCTGGCCAAGGGGACCGAAAGCCTCGTCGTCCTAAAGTCTTAGTCTTGCCGTCGTAATCTGCACTTATCCTTTATTAGGATATCCGTGCACTCCGGCATAACAGCAGCATTCTAGAGTTTGTCCCTGTGATCGATAGTCTGTAAATGCATATGCTGTGGTGATGGGAAACTGTGTCCTTGAAACAGTTTTGGGTTTTCCGTTAGGTGAAAGAATTGTGAAGGTTTTCGTTATAGGTGTGATTGGCAAAATACCATGCTGTAAATTTTCCAGATTTCATGCTTTGGTGCGTTTCATCCGAACCAGAACATAGGAAGGTGGATAGTGTAGTTTGATAGCCAGATCATTCTCCGTATATCTGTCTTCTCTTGGGTCCATGACTATCTCCACAACCTCCCCTCGGGCTCCGTTTGCGATGTCGATGTCCATAGATATGTTGAACGTTACCATAACCTCCATCCCGATGGCTAGTTTGATCTCCTTGGAAAGACCTGCTCGCATGTTAGGATTTCCAGATTGTCTACCTTTCCATTTGGTAGCCACTAAAATCTGTTCCTCCTTCATTAGTTCACAGGTTCCAATTGTGTCAATGCATGGACATGTAAACAGTTGAATTCCTATTTTACAGAGTGTTAGAATAGCTTTTTATTTGCATTTTGGTTACTCACCTTTTTCATTGCACCGTGAGCATGCCATCGTGGAGTTCCATTTCATACGGACAGCATGACGTGGTGTAATGAGTATTGCTTGGTTCCAAGGATTGGATGTGAAATTGGTTGGTGGACAATTAGGATTTCCCAGTATAAGACTCCGTAGCAACTCAATGTGGTGTTCCTTGCAGTTCCCGTGGCGGACATGCTGAAGTAGGTCCAGCCACTCAGGATCTATAACTCGCACCTGTCATGCACTGTTTCCATCTTTTCCTTTCTCAGATTGCTTACTGTACCCTTCCCATCATGAGTTGGCTGTCATCCCCTTTCCCGCACCCTAGAGGTGTCTCATATTGCACCGCTGCCTGCCTTAGGGGCAAGTGCATGGACTCTAGTATATGACACAGCCATGCTTATGTATGTTTCTTTTTACTTTACCTTTCTCACTCCTCAGATCCTGATGGGATCTGGAGGCTTCCTTACAGTTAGGGTTTGCTTTCCCAGGCACGTGACCTTTGTCGCGTCGTGCCTGAGAGATCCCCTATTTGCCTGTCGCAAATAGTCCAGCATGGTGAGGAGTCATGATGAGTAGGGTGTACGTCACCCATGACTCGGTGAGCGTCACCAAGGGCACTCTGACTCGATACCCTGTGGAGGGATCTTGTTTGCAACGCCTTACTGTTTGGATTTGTATGCATTTATGGCAAAGATACGATAGTCTTCTCATCACCTGTGGGGTATATAAACCCACAGCATAGCGATGTAGAATCCTTGTATTTTTGCTACCTAGCTACCTACCTAGCAAGTAGGAATCCCTTCCTATAAATCTCTTGCTTCTCCTTATATCGAAGTGCTGTCTCGCTAGACAACTGGGCCAGATCCCTATCTGAACATACTAGTGAAGACTCATCCTTCAACATACCAGGAGGTAGTCAAAACTGTCCCTGTCGACATATCTCCATATCACTGTCGATATATCTGCAATTGGCCCTGTCACAAGCCATGTCTTGCCCATTGCCTGTTTATAGGTTTACTTTGCCAAAAGGTAAACAGCGCGCGTTGGTCGTTGCTTTGAACAAGCAACCGTGATCAGCACCGCATGACAGCACCTGAGTTTTAAGACGGACCACCACAGTGAACTGCTCATAGATTTGAAGTCCAAGTATTTCATTTGTAGTGTCCTTCATTGGGTTGCTTGGAACATAAAGTGGTGCTGAGGATTTACTTGCTACAGGAGGAAACTGATGGAAATCTCCTATGAGGATGATGTTCATGCCACCAAAAGGTTCGTCTGCCCCATGTAAATCGGAATTTTGTCATGCACATGAGATAATTTGTGAGAGTTTGGCAAGAAATTCTCGAGATACCATGGAAATCTTGTCGATGATCAAGTAGTCTTTGGTTTGCCAAAAGTCTGTGAGTTTCTTTTGAACTTTGGCAGATTGAGGTCGTCCATTCAATGGGATCATTCCTAGCACATGGAGTGTCTTCCCATCAATCATGGAAGCAGCAATGCCTGTATAGGCTCCCTTGACGAGAATATGAGCCAGACCTTGCCTCCGAAAATCTTCTGTGATGGTTTGTATTGTCTTTGACTTCCCTACACCTCCCTCTCCTGGTATGATCATTCACAAAGCTGGAGGTGTACGGCCTGCCTTTGTTTCTAGTAAGTGCCAGTGGATTATATCAAAGGCTCGTCGTTGATCTTCCAACAGATTTGTTTCTTCAATAGGTTCCAATGCCTCATGAAATGAGGTGTTGGAGCTGAGTGTAAGCACATCGCCTATGTCGTCCATTAACTGCAGAGTGTCGAGTGATGAAATGTCGCCTGTGTGCTGGATATTGTCTTCTTCTAATTCAACATTGGTTTCTGCCATGTAACTGGCCATAGTTTGTTGCCAGTTTCCCAACATTGTAAGGTCCCCTCCAGTTGCAATCCACACTCTGGCAGTGTTAGAGTTGACATTCCAGTCCTGCACTGTGAAAACTGATTGTTCCAATCCAATGACGACTGCCTCGTATCCATGTGCATCCTCGCGTGTTGGAACCTGCACTGTTTCATACTGGAGCACATCCTCCTCAGTAAGAGTCTCTTGGCTGGAATGATGCATAATAGTTGAGTCATCCAGAGATTCAGGTTCTATCCCCTCCTGATCTTCATCATCCATAAAAAAACCCACTTTTTCGGACTTGGCCTCCCCTGCCAGTTTCGCATCATAGTAATATTGGATTCCTGCCACAAGGGTTTGAACGTAACTAGGTGCGTCAAGCAGCCATTGTTCCAGTTCAGAAGACCAACATTGATGTGAACTTTTTAGATCAGATAGCTGATGCCATGGCTTCGTCAATGCCAACACTGTAGCGCAATAAAGGTTATATTTCTCGGGAATGTCTTGCCTTGAAAACCAAGGGCCAGTGATATTAGGCAATGTGTTGTGTCGTTTAGAACGCATGACACATTGATGGGTTTCATATTTAGGATGATCACTTCGATAGGGAATCCTGTCATGTCAAGGACGACCAGCATGGCGATGGTATATGTCAGATGTACCGTCCACAGTGGGAATCGAAGATGGTGAGCTTCTCTTCTCTCTTTCCTTGGCAGGTATTAGTTCCTCATAGGTATCGATGATGAACTTCATGAAGGAAATATCTTCCAAATCAGACCCCCTACATTCGTAATCCAGAAGCTGAGAACAAATATATAGTTGGCCTTTCACATTTGTTTGAAGAGTGATTGTTTCTATGTGCGAATCCTCCTATTATCAAGGTCTGTCTTTTCAATCCCATTTAAGCTGGCATGGTTACACTCACATCTGTATTCTCATTTACTTCTGCATTGGAGAATTTGGAATCTGATACTTGACCACTTCATTGGATCTTTGATTAGATCATGGTTTCGGTTATGAGAGATGACATACTCACAGGTTTTTTCTCCCCTTTCCAAGATCTGGATATGTCTGTTTTAATGCTCCAAGTAAAGGCATTGTATAGAGAGGGACATAGTTATGTGAGTGAAACTTGTCGTCCCATCCCATCAAATAACATATAACTTGTGGTCCTGATAATTCTGTCTGTCGGTTTAGGACGTTGATACACCAATATAATAACAATTTTTTGCATTGACGAAGCTCGCTATACTTTGGATTCTCTTGATGGTACGTCAAAGTATTTGCCAGTAACACCGACATGTTATGTGACGTATTTTGTTTCTTGGTTGTATATGATGTCAGATACCATGCAATATGTTTCGTATCGCTGCCATTGGTATTCAGCTTGATGTCGTTATTACATCGCATGGAGGTCAGGATGTCAGGGCAGTATGCATTGATATATGCAATAGACCTTTTAGGTGTCCAGTTACCATCACTTTCGATGACATTGTCATCTGAGAGTGGCCATGGAGCTCGTCTTTTACAGGTGAGTTTCCCATTCTTCATATGCAAACAGGTTGCTTGGGTACATGTATGCACTTGCTGTGCATGTAGAAGTTTCTTCTCCAAGTCAAGATATTCACCAGTCCATGTTGAAGATCTTGGATCAGGTGGACATGAATAGGCAAGCTGCGCATCTCGAGCTGTTTGTTGAATAGTTTCTTCTGTGAACCCATCAAGATGAGCTCGGATATTTCTCTTGATGAAGTTATGAATGCGTTCTTGGAAATTGGATGTTTGCAATAAGTGATGTATATCATCAGAATGTGGTGCATTTTGCAACCACAGAAGCATGTGCAGATGTAACATTCCTCTTCCCTGTGCTTCGACTACACCAAAATAGGCAGAAAGGTGGCCAAGGACACCGATTGAGGATTGAACACGACCAGCTTTGGATTTGATTGCAAACAATGTCTCGAGCATGGTGTTGATGGTAAAATGAAAATATTTGGCAGCAGCATAAGGGTTCCGTGCGATATTGCATGCTCGTTGATTGGCATTGGGCCCCATAGTAGCAGAAAACTTATCCATATCTATTTCGCATCCAGCAAAAATCTGGGCAACAGGATCATGGACATCTGCAGGATTGATTGTGATCCAAAGTGATGCACCACCAAGAAATAAACAGGTGCCCCAGATCATACCATGGTATGCTGCACATGCATGATCTGACCCAAGAACTCGACCATTGGTAGCCACCACATGTTTGCGAAGGAGACGCACTGCAGGATTTGTAAGCAGTATCTTCCGTGCTTCATCTTCCTCCACCTGCTTCAAATCTTCCACAGTTAACTTTGCAATGGAAAGTGTGTCTGCCTCGAAATCTTGTCAATGCATCTGCAAGAAAGCTGAACACATAGCCTCTCACTTTTGAGATATGCCGAAACAGACGAAAGGGAATGAGTGGTGTGTGGCGAATCTACGGTCGTAATATTGCAGAGACCAATGAACATGTTCTTTAAAGCTGACAGTTATGGGTCGATCCGATTCAATTCCTCCTCGACCATAGGGGTACAGAACAGGATAGGCAGCTGCAAGTGGATTCCGAGGAGTGCAGTTTCTAGAACCAGATGGTCCAGATGGTACGCGTTGTGGCAGACCAAAGTCATCAACAGGTTGTGTTCCATGCCTGACAGCATATCCATTCTCCCTGATTGGCTCTTTTAAATTAGCCAATGCATAAGCCATCAAATCATTTGATGACATCTGAGTCTGGTCTGTATCGGAAACCCCATTAAAATGTAAAGGTATGACTTCTCCTTCATCGTCTACCAATAAAATAATGTCACTGAAAGTTCGAGTTCTATTTCAAGTACAATCTCACCTGATCTTCTTTCATCTGTTGGACTCGAACCCAAATCATTTTGGGGAACTTCATTGCATCCTATAACTGGGACATTGAACATGTAAGTATTTTCATAGCAGTAAATGCCTGTTAAAAAAACTGACCCTCAGATTCTGAAAATACACCTTCAGAGGATAACTCGGGAACATAGGATTCCCTTTCTCATACTGCCAGTAGCTCATTGGTTTCTTGACGCACCACAGCATCTACCACATCAGGGACATTGTCGACTGGAAGTGACCATAAGCGCTCCTCCGAAACACTTATATCTCCATAAAATGAATTATTACTCTTCAGCCAGAGCAATGCCTCCAGTACCGCAGTTCGTTGAACACGAAACATGGTTCGCAACCAGTTCTTCTGGATTTTCTTGGAAGATATAAAAGTGATTGCGACAACAGATGCAAGAGTAGAGGTCAAGTGTGGCAATAACTGACCATGTAACATGGCAGCAATTGCATTGACATTATTTTCATACAAAGTAATGTTTCCTGCCATTCCTCGCTGAAGATGTTCAGGATTGATGGATTGACTAGACCCTTTTGGGAACATCTTGAAAATGTAGCAACAAGGATGGTGATGTGCAATGAGCAAAGTCTCTGCAAATGAAAGAATCTGTAATTCGAATGGGATTGGACCGATCCACATGTTGTTTGCTAATGCAAACTTGGGAACATGGTTGGCCTGCAATGACTTGTGGCACTCGTGACAAATCCAACCTCTCCCATCTTCATCTATCTTTTCTGTGACGACTAAAATCCCATTCCATAGTTTGTGTTCAACATGAACTTCATGTGGCGTCAGAAGATGGCGAATATTTGGTATGCCTGATATATCGTATTTTTTCCCTGGACGTTTTCAGCTAGTGACTGAGTACAGGCAGTCTTCAAATGTACCATATTTATGGAGATCCTCCCAACCACAAACAACACAAACAACCATGACTAGTGCCATGTTTGAGGTTGCATCAATAAATGCTTGGATACATGACTTTCTTTCTCCTTCAGTGGGTAGTTCCATATATTGGGATGGATCACTCTTCTCATCTTCTGTGTCCAAATTATGATCAAGAGCCTGTTTGACACGACGTCCAAGTTGCTGATTTCGGTCCCTGCGTTTTCGTAAATTTTCGTTCTTTTTCATCTGAGCAGATTCTCGAATCTGATTCAGTATATCCAGCAGTAACTGGTCTGATGCATTATATATGTCTGTCCATGTTTTGACTCCAGGACCAAACATTCCCGGTGGTACTGCCGCAAACACCTCGGCCTTGGAAAGTTTCCCAAACACGGCCTCTGTATCCACTTGCATAGTGTTATCCATAGAAAGATGATTCATGATTGGAATAGTGTTTTCCGCAGGGAAGTAATATCGAAATTTCAAGATACGAGGTTTCTAATAGGATATAAAATTTTTGGACATTTATGGTTTGTTTCAGATCTATCATCCAATTCAACCTCGCCGAAATCTGTGTTCCTGTGTGATTGGGTTACGACTATAACCAAAGAAATGTTTCATGTGATTGGAAAGAGAAATAGAGGTACGCTACATGTCATATATATATATATGACAGTCATCCCAACAGACACGAAAGTGATCACCAAACACTTCCTCGACAACTCCTCTCATACTCAGTACTTCCCATGGCATTGCAATCAGCAGCCACTCTTTATGCAAATCTCAAGAAGAATGAACATGGAGTCTATGCGGCTTCTGCTAACCCAGGAGAAAAAGCAGAATTCTTCTATGGAGGATGTCGTGGAAGCACGCTTATCTTCAAAGATACTGATGGTGAGGCTGAAGAATACCTGATCAGTGGAATATTTGAGGTTGATCGTCGTGACTGCTATTTGGCACCCGATGGTTTGTTCGACCCCAATAACCTACTCCGACAAGCCTTCTGTGATGTCAAGTTAACTTGTCGTCTGCGACCGGTTCGTCGAGACCCTGACTTTGCATTCACTATCCAAGATTGGCCACAAATGACGAAGAACCTTAACAAGATCGAAAGCATGGCGCCACTCGAAAACGGGGAAGATAGAAAGAATGTTCTCCATCTTGTCCAAGGTATGGAAATGGACAACGGATTTATAAAAATCATCCATCCCCTATTTGAGGTACGAATTCAATTCTACCACTATGTTCACTTTCGAAACTAACAATACAATTTACAGCGCAAGGACGAGAACGAAAAAAATGGCATGCCATCTGTTTGCTATTTCCTGATACGACACTGACAGAACACTCAGATATTGACAAAACTACAAAGAACTGGCCAGTTCAAGACCGCTGCAAGAACGAACGGGACAACTTGCTCAAGAGCCATGTTGTAGTTCCCATTCCTGTCTACGATGTCAGCGGCTGTCCCATCGAACCTCAAGACTATATGTCGAAGATTCCGGGGGCCATTGTTCAAGTTCATTTCACCGTTCAACATTGCTTCATCAAGAAAGACAAGAAACAAACTATCTTCTCTGCGTACATCCGTGAAATGAACATAGTCAGACCTGCTATGGCGCCACCGAGCAGTCCGATGAAGAAGCATCGTCTCACCACAGGACCCGTGACCATGCATACAAGTGATGCTAGCCCCTCCAGTCCTACAAAGAGAACCAAACGTGTCTAACTGGTAAGTCACAAGATCTCCGATCCTCGACCACGAAATTGACAACAATAAATGTAGCTCAAATCGATGACAGTTACCTGTGTCCGCAGACAAAGTATCTGTGAATATGTCTTAGAAAAATCTATGAATTCATATGTCGTATCGGTTTTGTCACTTCTTGTCATGTAATAAAGATTTTCTAAAACAATGCAAGTCAATAACATGTGTTATTATTACCCAGTATTTATACTGAATGTTTACAGCGAAAAAAGACCAACAACCAACCTCGAAACCAAAGAATGGGACGTGGGGTTTTAGTATCTGGTAAGAGAATACATTTAATTTTAAACAGAATATGTCATAAAAGTTTAAAACCTTGATACAGTGCTACGACCACAACATAATAGCTTGCATGTCACCCTCCGCAGGAATCTGACCCATCTCCAAGCACGCGAGATCTCAGAGACAGCGATATGGTTACCTAGACTCCTAATAGAAAGTCCAGATATAAAAGGTATTTCAAAATCTATGTTCCGTTTCACGACACTTACACCCCAAAAAATTTGGGCAGTAATCATCCGATGTGCAGTTGATCTACGCTGGCCGCTGTACACCTTCAACAGTCGTGATACTGATGAGTTGATGGGCATTTTAGATACTATGTCTATTTCAGACTTTGAGTGCGAACTTCCGACGTAGATTCATTAACAAAGAGAATATGTTTTCCATAGTAAACAAGGTGCCTGCCGGCGAAGCACGGCCGTGTTCTGGTAGAACAAATGACTAGTCAAAATCAGCCTTGAAAGAACAACACTCTGGTGACTGTTTGTGGGCGCTGTTTACCATCCGTCACCGTCAATGAGGCATGGCGTGTTATATATCGATGCTGTGGACGATACGAATCTGGTTCAAACTTCAAAACATTATACCCCGACGTCATCGGCGACCACGACATTGAAATTTGCTTTATTGTGCAGATGTCTGACAACGTCTGCTTCCGAACGTCTGCCACTGCCGAGTGGATCCACAACTTGGCAACAGCGTTATGATCGATTGGGAGCCGGCCATATTTCTTGACGATAAGAGTGATGACAACTTATCAAGGAGACGTGATCGCACTGTGAGTGCCTTGCGTTGTGGTTATTCCAAAGGTTCCTGATATGCCGGAAAGGGAACATGGCAGTTTATGTCTGCTGCGTTACTCGAACATCCTGGTCCTGGACAATTGCACGAGCTCAATGACGACATCGAGTCTTTCGTGCATGTCCTTGGATGGACTGTCCTGTCTTACCTCCCGAGTCCGACGGGTGATGATGTCCGTACAGGTTGGGTGTCGTTGCTGTACGACCACAGCTGGAAGATTTTGTCTGGAACAGAAGAAGGTGGACATACCAAGGCAAATAAGCTGGCATTGGGCGATTATTCCCCCAAGATGTTCACGCTCACGGAACCTTCCCCGATTCTGGAGCTGATACAGACCCTCGCCTCGCCTTTCCAAGCACGCTACGGCGAACCGCCCTCTGAAAAAGACAAGAAGATATTCGAATCTCTCAATGCTCTTGTCTTGAAAGGACATCTCGATGAGGAGGTACTTGATGCCCAACCGGTGCACCGGTACCAGTTAGGTATAGAGCGGTTGAGCAGCTCAGAATGGTTCCTTGGCACCGTCCGGGATGCTCCTCAACGCCCGGGTTGGCCAGCCAACGATGGAGCTGTTGATAGGTTCATAGCAATGATCGACGGCACCACTAGGCAATGGCAGCTCGCTGCGAAACGTATCAAGACCGAATCCCAGCTTCTGTCTGCATGTTCGGGGCCACTGAAGAGGTTAAACACTTCGCCTCCGCCCACACCGCAGGACAAACGAACTCCCTTGGATGACAACTCTGACGGGGCTATCACGCGAGGATAAATTGGTCGGAAATTGTGTATTACAGACTGTAGTATGTATCTTTGACGAGAATGTCAAGTGTCTTGGTTTTCTATTTATCTCTGGCAGGAGCACCACCACTGCCGTTTCTGCAGAGACGGTCCATCCACGTTCTGGAGTCCATCATTCGCAAACTCGTGCTGGTTCAGTTTCATATTCGACGTGGCTTTTGGGGTACACTGAATGCGACCTCTGGTATCATCTCACCTTTCATTTGTGTTCATTCATAAATCTAAAATATTCTTGGTCAGTGTAGTGGCTACCATCGGTCACCACGTCCGAGTTCATCGCAACACCTACGACATTCGAAGGAAGTGGAAGGGACCGCAAGCGTCCCGTCGTGACCCCGAGGTGGACAGCGGAGCCAGAGGTATAAAAGTGGCTCGTGAATTGCCCGAGTTGTCGTCTTTGCATTTCTATCCCAGAGGGCGTGGAATGGTGAACTAGCATGACAGGTTTCTGCGGGTTGATTGAACAGGAGATCGGTGATGGGACGAGATTAAGTCAGTTTATTCCAGAAATGTTGCAAGTATTGGGATAAAGTGTTGGTTCGTATCCGTCTTGCCCCAAACTTGCACTGCATGGAATGACATTAGCTGCGATTACTCTTTCCGCATCAACGACCTTCTCTTGCTAGTATATGTAAGTCAAAGTCTAGACATGCCTTTCATGGCACGAGTCCTCAGCCTGGCCAGCAGTACGTTGATCCTCTATGCCAATCGAAGGAGCGGATTAGCGCAGTCACCTTCGACGAGTATGTACACCGTTCGCCTCCGGATGGGCATTGAAATTTACATACTCTTATTCGCAATTATAGATAAGAAGTATGCTGCAGCGATATTCAACCTTCACATCCTTCCTGAATAAGATGAGGAACTAGAGGGAACATCGACGAGCTTCGCGGGTTCTGTGTAGACTTCGCACCTGATATTATCTCAGGACAAACTCGCCCTCCACCCGTGGCTGCAAATGTCCTCAAAACGGGGACGGGTAGAACGCCGAATTCAGACGGAGTGACACTGAGGAAAGGCTGGTTCTAATTGCCGTCACACCATACGTTACCTCATCTACCTTGAGCCATGCCAGTAGTCCCATGACCTACCACTCCAGGGCCACCGCTGTCAACGAACCCAACACCATAGTTAGCATTTGCGTTAAACTGCGGGACTGGGTAGCCAATTCCCGGGAAACGAGGACGAGCGCGATCGACGACTTGGAAAACCTCCAGACAAGATAGAAGAGAAGC
This sequence comes from Pisolithus sp. B1, assembly GCA_024663435.1. Lineage (NCBI taxonomy): Eukaryota > Fungi > Basidiomycota > Agaricomycetes > Boletales > Pisolithaceae > Pisolithus > Pisolithus sp. B1. The sequence goes on along the minus strand of JANFAA010000027.1, from coordinate 65,144 downwards.
GTAAGCGTAGTTGATGACGGGAAAGAAGGCGTTTCCTGGCGAGACTCCGCTGGGCTGGGGCTGTAACGCCGAGAATGGTGCTTGCACATTTCTTCACGACGAGGATTCGGATGACGTAGGGGAGGGTTCAGAGCATTGTGGAAAGGACGCAGTGCAGAACCAAGGATGATACTTGCGCTGGCGGTCCGAGCATGTTTGTAACGAAGACACGGGAAACTAGCTATGTGTGGAGGTTATGTTAGATCATCACGAGTGTAAAACGCAGCGTACAAGACTTGGTGAGGGAACAAATGGGTCCACTGACCTTGACCTGGTCCTGTATCACGTACGCAGTGTAATTGGTGTCTGGTGAGAGGCATTCAACGAACCACTGTGATATCCATTCACCCTGTTAAGACACTGATCGAGACAACCCGAGTTCAAGCGAAACGCGTAAGAAGTGAAATCATATCTGACGAGGGACGAAGGGCGCAAGCCTGGGTGCGCCCCACCCAGACTACGAAATATGAAATAGTCAAAGGTATATAAAGGTAGCTACCACGAATACGATCGTTATGAGACGAGACGCCCACTCGTCGCCCTCACACAGTTGCCTGCCTGCCTGAGCCTCCGCGTGTCCGTATTAGCTGCTTCCGTATTAGCCTCTTCGTTGGTTGGACCCTAAAACACCCGACCCCCTTAACCAGCAAGTATAGGAGAGCGAGCGTGGGAATCCTGGTTTCACGTGTTCATGCTTCCTGCACGCACTCTACCCGATTGAAGTACCACTCAGCGAGCTCGGTCAGAGTCAACGCTCGCGTGTGGGTCAAGTAGAAATCCAGTCGAGCGTCTACACTGGTATACCCTTCACTGAGGTCTGTTTTCTTGTTTTCTCCTTTGATCTCTGTTTAGGTTCTTCAAAGTTCCCTCTATGCGAGCTCCTCCGAACGAGACACACGGCAGCAGTTCCTGGTAACCACGGCTTCCTAGAACCTGAAATCTCCTGCTGCAATGCACCTTGCCCGCTTTCCTTCCGCCGCGTTCGATCGTTCCAAGTAATTGTATGGCTGATGCTCGAGTGTTCAGATGCTTGAACGATAGAGGTATGTACCTACAATCCCATTGCCTTCCAATAACGATTTATGAGCACTATCAACCTCCTACTTCGTCCCACACTGTAGCATCAAGGCTTACTCTGGGTATCCTGTTTCTTCCCCTCAACTCTTAGACGACTGGACTTTCAATGAGGGTCCAGCTGCGCACGACAGTGAGACTAGTGAGTGACATTTGCTCGGCTCATGCAGGGTGTCCAATTTCGTGCTTAGGACAATGACGTGGGGAGAACTATTAATTCCCGCGAAATCTGACTTCTTGGACGGGGGACGGCGCTATGTTGGAGCACCAAGGAAAGAAACGTGGGTTCGTGGCTGACTAGCTGTATATTACCAAGACAGCATGGCGCGCTCCGTATCGATTGCCTTTCCAACCTGTTCCTGTGCTGCTGCAGTAATGCAGGCTCTTGCATTACGCTATCGTGGCCTGGAAGTTAGAGCTGGGTTAAGGCTAGCGGACCTCGTGTTGCTCTGCGCCAGATTCAACCGTCTGATACATTGCTTCTTTGAACAGGCCCAGTTAATCTATTGTTAACTAGAACTTGGTATGCACCGGTACCAAACGCAATTGTACCACTGATGGTTGGGAGACCTTGTCGCTATCCAAGTAAAATATTTTTGTAATGGTATGGTAGACTCTCCTTTTTCGCCATCCTCGTTTCAAAGCTTCGACGTCCTGGCGTACTACCGGAAACTCGCGAACTTCTAACAACATCCGCAAGATCCACGTAGGCATGGTCCGCTGGAGTCCGTCGACGTCTGAGCGATGTACGAGGACTTGCGTAACCAATGGCTGTCCAAGGTTTTCATGGAACCCCGCGGGGTCGTACAGGACTACTAGTCTGTTCCAGGGCTCTGGAGGTGGCCTCAGGTGGTAGCTTTCGTATTGGTTTCCGCGGTGGTTATTGGGGTGATGCATTGGAAGGTTGTCCACATGATCTCAGCGGTGAGTTTTCCTTCCGGGGACCCGTACGGCGGCTACCCCAGCCGGGGGGCCTGAGTCTGGACAGATCGACTGCGCACAGACAACTAGGCGGCTCTACTGGTAGTGGGGGTAGCTAACGAGTAGTGGATACGAGCTTGGGCACGGCTAGCAGATTGTAGTTTGCAGTGTAGATGCTATGTCGGTATCTTTTGCAGTGGTACTGACAGGGTGGATTATCTCAGCTTCCATGGTCAACGGCAAATGATCATCTCGAAGAGTCATTTAAGGCTGTAGGACAGTCCTAACTACATAGCCGAAATTCTGTTTGGTGACGCGCGCTCCGAGATGTTGTGTCGTCCAGTTCTCGCAAGTCCAAGAAGCCGAGGTTGTCACCAGTGGGTACTGTGTCAATTCACTACGGATCGCAGTGTTTGCTTGAAAAGCTAGGTGTCGGCGCTACATGTACGGTTGTCGTTTATTAAGCGCGCGCTTCAACGATCGCTTCTTGCGGGCTCCTCGCATGAGATGCGGTCTCGTCCAAGTTCTCACGGGTCCGAGAGTCCTGGACTATCATTGGTAGGCGTTTTGCTAGTCATCAGGATTGCAATTGGGCGACAGTTCTTGTTGGAAAAGCCAAATCCAGTGCTAAATGTGCGGCAATCGTCGTGCTCTAACGATCGCTGATAAAACTTCTCACCGTCGGCTGCACACGGTGGACAAATTCCGCCGATGGCAAGCGGATCGTTGACTGTTCTGTTTCCCATCTGCAGCACTCCTAGTGGGTTAGCGGCTTCCATCATGCGGTCGAAGCTGACGACTTTTAGTGACTTCTTTGGTGAATCACGATATCTGCTGGTCGCAGCCACCACGGACAATCACCGCCAGTTAATGATCAAGAATACGAATCCGCCAACATCGCTTGGGATTTGAACTTGTTTGAGATTACCGGGGGTACCTTTGTACACTCCTTATGTGGGCAAGGCATCATATGATATTTGAGCCGCATGCATGCAATGAGGATGTGCAAACCCTCGCGCAGCTACTGCACGTTTCTGCTGTGTAGATGCCATTTAGCGCCTCACTCTCTTGCTCACTGTCCGTCATCGATGGAGCAGCACCGTCCCTCGCCAGATACCATGCACCAACAAGAGGCGACGGAAACACCGTCTATGATGCACAGACTCGTCGATCGGGCATCCAAATTCAGTATCAATCTCAACGGTAATATCCGTCGGACTTTGGATAGGTACCCTGTGCGCGGCGGTACTGCCGTTGTACACCACGGTACCTGGATTCCACACGGAACCGAAGTGGCAATCAAAACTTTCTCCAACGCGCTGTCGGAAGGGGAGGCTGAACTCAAGGTACCGGCGGGATTCCCGATGCTTGTCGTAGTTCGAGTTGAATCTTTCTCATTCAGCGTCTATTGAAAGAGGTGCATACATGGTCGAAGCTGCATCATGAGAACATCGTTCCCATGCTCGGGATCTCCACGGAATTTGATTTCACAATTTCGATAATATCTGAATGGATGCCATTGGGAAATGCGCACGAATATGTCAAAAATACGGAGCATGATCCGCGGCCGCTTGTAAGTGAAAGCGTGTTGTTCGCCTTTGCATTGCTTGAGATACTTCTTCAGCTCGAAGATATCGCAAGCGGACTCGACTACCTTCATAGTCATGAGTTCAGAGTAGTCCACGGAGACCTGAAAGGCGTAAGCATGCTTGTCTTACCTAAAAGCTATAGCTGATGCATCCTTCGATAGGTAAATGTGCTGGTGTCCGGCAATTGCAGAGCGCTACTGACCGACTTCGGTCTTTCCACTCTAAATATATCCACATTCAGCATGACCGTCGATCCCAAAAGCGGGATCACGCTTCGTTGGACGGCCCCAGAGCTTCTAGAAGACGGTCATGCGTCGATGGCAAGTGATGTGTGGGCATATGGCATGACAGTTCTGGTGGGTCTTCTGAGTTGTCCCTTCAAACGATGCTCATTTTGTACCTAGGAATTGTTCACTCGGGCAGTACCTTTCCCCGATTGTCGTTCTACAACAGGATTGATGGTGAAGTTAACCTCTGGGGAGCTGCACCCTCGCCCTCCCGCGGAATCAACGCAATTCCGCATGACAGATGCGTGGTGGGAGATTTGCTCATCGTGTTGGGGACATCATCCCTCATCACGTCCTGCGATGAGGGATATCGTGGATAGAGTCAAGGCCGCCATAGTCTGTACTCTACGCTTTCACCAAGTTTTCTGCGTTTTGACTGTATTTTTGCAGCTCCAAGCTGGCCTAGCTTCAAGTCATTTAGACGCTTTGGGTTCCGCATGTCCAATCTCAAAAGAGGGAAGGATCCACCGGAAACCCGAGTGAGTCAGCGCCCCTGGAATACCGGGGTATCAGTATACTACGTCTATGCATCCGCATGCTCCGTTTTCTTATATATCATTGCGGCTCATATGAACTTTCCCTACCCCTCTTGACAGGACCCTCGAAGTCGTTGCAAGCGATACTACCATTGAGCCAGCATCAAAAAGCACCGTCTTGATGAAGACTGCCCTGGAAGACCCGATTTCTGATGCTGATACTACCAACTCCCCTCTCAACACCGAGTTTTTCACGTGTTTCGACATCCATCCTTCACTCGTGTCAGATCTAAATGATAAACGCTCCACGCCTACTTTGGTCACAGTCGGCGAGAGCGATTCTGTCAACTTGGAGAGAAACGACGCGGAGGACGATTCTCTACTAACGGGTTCTGAGAACACCCCTCGACCAGCAGGTACGAGGTCGGTTGTGGCCATGTCCCTGAAAGACCTAAATTTCACCAGGGTTGCCACCGCACATCGAGAGTCAGACGTCACCCACAAATTCGACATTGAAGGACATATTCCAGGGAGCTGATATGTTGGAAACGAATGCAACGGAGGTTACAATTGCGTCAGTCAGCTATCATGCTTTGTGGCATCCGCTCACCTTTAACTGCCAGGTTGGTGGAATCAACTGGTTCTGGGGGAAGTTGTGTGAGCACTTCACGCTCCCAACGCCCATTTCAACGTACACTGAGCAGGCGTAGTTCATAGGCGAAGGCAGGGGGAAAATGCAAGGTAGTATGATTGATGGAAACGGAAATGATGCAAGCGAGGAGACCGCAGAAGACTTCCGGGGAGAACATCCTCACGTAGATGCTGCATCAGAGTCTGCCTCATCTAAGATGCCAGCAATGAAGATGTCGTTCACACATCGCGCTAAAAAAGTGTGGAGACGTGAGTAAATCATCCCCCTATTGAGCTTCCCTTCTCAGCCTTTCGATATCGATAGGTGCTACCTCCTTAAAGCTACTTCCCACGGTGCAGCGTGGTTAAGTTGCTGCCAGTTGGCTCTCATGATAGTGTGATAATTGTACATCGTGCCTTTAGTATTCCGTGGCCCCGAGCGTACTACACCTTTCTTCCCCTTCCAGTATCCCAATACATATTGCAAAAATTCCATATAATGCATTTTGCCGCACTGCGTCGTGTATGCTCCCGCGAGCTGCTCTTGCATGGCAAGGCAAAATGTCTCGATGATATTTCCGTATCTTACAACAAGAGCGTCAATTTCATCGAATTTGCCCTGTCATGTGCCGTTCTGGATAAAGTCTTATCGTGAGAAGTACATCATTGCTCGTATGCATGGGTCTCTCATGCGCATTTTCCTTAGGACCGTACCTTCTCGTGAGGATACATATTAACATAACTCTGTCTAGAACATAGAACAGCCACGCATAGATTTACGATCCAGATGGCTGTCTGATATCGGCGGTGCAAAATCTATCGTGCGTTCCCCTTACTCTCTCGTCCGTAAGTTCCGGTCACTCACCGTAAATAAAGCGCCCATATACAATTCGATTTCTTGATTATAAGTGCGCATGTGTGGTTCTCCTGACGCTGAGTGGTCGGATTATGCCGGCCGAGCTGCGCCATATTGTCCAATGATACGCCAGGAGCAGGAGTGTGCCCAGGTAACTCCGTGAGACAGAGGAAACTGCGAGGACTGTCAATCTCGGGCCGTACCAGTAGTCCCATAGCCTACTAGTACTTCGGGTTCACTGCTGTCAACGAACCTGACACCGCAGCCGGCATCTGCATTGAACTGCTGAACTGGACAACTACTTCCCAGTACAGCTAGGAAATGTCTGAACGGATTGGCTGTGAAAGGGCTGGGGAGGGGTAAGGGTCGGACTTGTGCAGACAAGATGTGTATCAGACAGCCATAGGAATGCCGCCAATATCTACTCATCGCTACTGTGCTACGAATGATCGCGCCTGAGGAAGGCCGTCGGTCTGCTAACTTTGAATAGAAATAAGCAACATGACGGATGTTCGAACGATTTTCAGATACCGCAGCCTCGAAAGTACTCTGACCAGCGTTGTCGACCAACAGCGATCCTTATTGGGGGCCGGTCCTGTCGAACCACAGAAACCACTCCGGGTTGCATCTCAAGACCGTCCGAGGAATTTATCAGAACATAATGCCAGTGAAGCCAAGGGAAGATGAGGCGGGTCAACCGCAGGTGGCTGCCAGGTTAGATATGGAAAAACCTAAGAAGGCCAACAAAGAGAGAATTTGCTGAGCCTGAACGAGGACGACTAAAGACAGAGGAAAGATGCTTGGAGCGGTGTTGCTTGCACGGCGGAATGGCGGGTGTTTGCCCGATTCCCCGAGCGCAATATGGTATTCAGTCCAGACCCCAGCGACTACGGTCGTCGTTCGCTCTTGAACTATTCCGGTGCTCTGTCCTTGATGGCTATTGCTATTCACAGCCAACTCCCTCGGTTGAGGTTTAGGAACGTACTCTCGAAGTATCCCCACGGCCCAAGTGCAGCTGCGAAAAACATAAGCTGACATGATGGTACATATGTATCTCGTGACTCGTCGTTTCCTATACACACGCTACTGCTCTAATCTTCCGATCGCCCTCGTGACTCGCATATCATCCCAGACCTCCAGCTTGCACATCATATCCAAGTCGCATTGGCCCTGCTCACACCAGGGTTCGGCACGGATCTTTAGCTCAAGCAGGATCAAAATGTCGCCAAGTTCACCCCAAGTACAGAGGCAAGGATCCCTCGAGATTATTTTGAGTTGGACAGGCACTTGGAGTGCTCAAGTGGACGTATAAGCAGATGGTGAGAGCTATGTATCTTTGTCAATTGCGTATCATATTCAAACCGATGCGCACTTAAATTTTGTGACTGATGGCATAGTGTACTTAGTCAACTGCTGGCCATCTTTTTCGACTGTTGAAGGGACATGCGACGTCGAGATCAAGTACCCGGCATTCTACTATGTTGTCTCCATCCCGTTCCCGTAATTCCTTCTATTGCGATTGATTTTGCTCACTCATTCACTGCCAACACACATCCCGTCCTCAACATGGTCCCTTAATCACACCCTCGACTGGAGCATCCCCCGCATCAGTAATGATAGTGATGATGTCGCCGAGTCCACCCGTTCCGGTACACCCGCGTTCTCTTTTAATAGGAACGACCTCGGCACGTTTTTCCTAGTCCGAGTCAGTTTCGTCGCCCAGGGAAGCATCACGGGTATCGACGTGGCACACGTGGAACGCGTTGGCGAAGGCACAGGTGGATAAGTTGGTTGAATCGTTGGTATTCTATTAAATATACATACGGTGCGCACCTCCGTTTCTAAACACCAAGAATCTCTACAGCACTTCCGAACTACCGAGTAAAGGAAAGAAGGATGATACGCCCGTTCTGTTCTGCTCAGTCATGGAGAAAATGTGTCCGTATGGTCGGGTCCATCTCGTTCGTCCCCTGAAGGTTTCCTCACTTGTCACCTGTGGATAAAGGCCGCGACCCTACTGTGTCTCCCGCCTCCGATCTTTCTGAGGAAATTGCGCATAAAATCCGTGAGACATCGAGGTTAGTTGCGGAGACCGCTCTCCTCGAGTTTGATACTCCACACGGGGACAGGCACAAGTTGTTTTATGGCTTTCATTCTCCCCAACGCGTTCGCCCTCTCATCGGCCGATCGACTCGTACCGTGCCCGTGTGCGACCTGGTCGGAGAGGAACCCTGCAAGATGCTCTTTCTCAGAGAGTACTGGCGACCGGCGGGAGTGCGGGGTGAAGTGGAGGTTTGCGAGCACTTGGCAAGATATGATATTCCGCGCATTGCACCACTGGCGTGTGGAGGAGACGTGCCTCAGGGTGAAACCAGAACACACGAGCGCGTAAGGACCAAGGATTCGTCCCCTGTAATGCATAATCCAGTATTAGCCTGTGGAGATGTCTCCACAGGCTGGTACTGGATTTCGTGGGGCGTAGTTTGACTGAATTCAAGTGCACTAAGGAACTGGCTCGGGCTGTGTTGCATGCCATGACAGGTCAACGACTTGTTTTTCTAAGCGGGTTATCGTTCGAGCTGATACTTCCCTGCGTACGGCCCATTGGTAAGCTTTCAAAAGGGAACGATGAGTCAGCGTAGACAACATCTATGTCAACGCAAATGGCAACGGCGTTATCCACTGGGAGCTCGCCATATTTCTCAACGGCAAGAGTGATGCCAACTTATCGAGGAGACATGATCGCATCGTGAGTGCCTTGCGTTGTGGTTATTCCGAAGGTTCCTGACGTGTTGGAAAGGGAACATGGCAATTTAACTCAGCTGCGTTACTTATGAAGCCTAGACAATTGCACGGGCTTGTCATCGAGTCTTTCGTGCATGTTCTTGGCTGGACTGTTGAAGGGGGGGCTGATCTGCTTGCGCGGCGACGACGGTGCCTGTACTTGCGACGACGAGATCGCCATTTAGGATACACCTTCGCCCTCCACAACATACGACAACGGGTGGCTTATTTGTCAGATCAACATGTCATCGAAAGCAATAAGTTTGTGGGTCCATGTGAATCGTAGATGCATGGCGGGCATGAGGACATGACAGGACCCTCCTTTGACTCATCTATAGTTCCACCGCATGCTGCATTCTCAACAATTCTCTCAATTGGGAAACGCATGTCAGACTGACATGTTTGTTCACGGTCTGGGCTGTCTGTACCATTTCCTCCGATGCATCGTGTATGTCGATCACCTTCGGATGTATTTGAGTTAGGAATCCCGGGATGGCGTGTGACGTGCCCAATCTCGCCCGTCCGTGTGCACATGCCCCTCGGGTTCTGTAACACCCACAGACCAAGTGACTAGTCCAAATCAGCCTCAAATGAACAAGAGGTCTGGTGAACGTTTGTCGGCGCAGTTTCCGTCAATCACCATCAATAGGGCATGGCGTGCTGTGGATGATTTGGCAGTCCGGATTGGCCTTGCATTATGTAATTAGAGTGTGGACCGTCAACTTACTACTTTTGTCTTATTGCAAGGTGGCAGTGCAGGTGGACAACATTTGCTTCCGAACGTCCGCCACCGAGTGGACCTACAACTTGCATTGACTTCTATTTCTGCCCATACAGTGGTGGTGAGTCAACGAATTGTTCCTTACAGATGGACAGCATGTGGCGGAGATGGGCAAAGGGGAACATTCGGTTCCTTTATAGGTGCAGCCAGTATGTATAATGCAGGCCCGAAGGCAGCTGGGAGCCAACCAAGCAATTTCCCCTCCCGTTTCAATCATGACTTCTACTCATGAAAGCTCACCCGAAGAAGCAGCGCGCGCAGCCAACGTCGGAAGCACGCCTATCGTGCGGCGATCCCGCACCGCGCATTGCAACTGCGCTCCGCCTCCTCTGCAAGAAGAGATGAAGACAACGCTCGCAAATGAAACTAAGGGTAGATATGTCGGTCCAGTGCACCCTTCGCAGTTCTTGGACGATTACCTGCCTCGCCCGAACTCTACGCCTACTCCTCTCAGCAAGGAAGAACTCGAGACTCTCAAGACGGCCAGTGAGGCAAAATCGGAACCCGAAATGTACAAGTCATTCGTCAGTGTCTCGTCATCATTGTCGCTATTCCTCTGACACACATTGTCTGTGTAGAAAGAAGTATTGGAGCGATTTGCTGAAGGTATGAAATTTGTGGACACTAGCAGCCACCCGGCGACGGATGCGTCCGACTTTGGCCTCAAACCGGACTTTTGTCTTTACGAGAATGTCGGTGAGGTTCCCAAAGCGGCGGATTTCTCTGCGGCGGAGCTGTGTATAGAGCTCAAACCCAGTGTGTCGTACGACCCTTTCAAGGACTTCGACCTGAAGAAGAGCAAGGGCGGGTCCAACGATCCATTCGAGACGGACACCGTGATCGCCAACAAGACGCGGGGCCAGATAACTTCGTACGCGATCAGGCAGTTTAATTACCAGCATCGGTTCTTCGCATTCTCGGTCGTCGTCTTCGGGAATCACGCTCGGTTGCTCCGATGGGACCGCGGCGGTGCCGTCGTCAGCACCAGGTTCGATTATGTAAAGAATTCGAACCTTTTGGTCGACTTTCTCTGGAGGTTTTCTCACTTACCACGTGTGGACAGAGGCCATGACCCTACTGTGTCTCCTGCGGCCCTTCTTTCTGACGAGGAAGCGCAAACGGCCCGTGAGGTATTGAATTTAAAGGCGGGGACTGCTCTCTTCGAATTCAAAGTCCCACACAAGCATGGGTACAAGTCATTTTATGGCCCTCACTTCCCCTACCCCGTTCGCTCTCTCATCGGCCGATCGACTCGTACCGTGCCCGTCTGCCACTTGGTCGGAAAGAAACCTGGCAAGAAGGCCTTTCTGAAGGAGTACTGGCGACCGGCGGGAGTGCGGGGTGAAGTAGAGGTTTACGAGCACTTGAAAAAATGTGACGTTCCGCACATTGCACCACTGTGGTGTGGAGGAGACGTGCCTCATGGTGGAACCAGAACACACGAGCGCATAAAGCCCAAGGATTCGTCCCCTGTAATGCACTTGTGTCTCCACAGGCTAGTGCTGGACTTCGTGGGGTGTCGCTTGACCGAATTCAAGTGCACTAAGGAACTGGCTCGCGCCGTGTTGCATGCCATGACAGGTCAACGACTTTTTTTTTTCTAAGTGGGTTATCGTTCGAGCTGACACTTCTCTGCGTACAGCCCATTGGCAAGCTTACAAAAGGGCACGAATCCTGCATCGTGACGTCAGCGTAGACAATATCCGCATTGACGAGGATGGCAACGGCGTTATGATCGACTGGGAGCTCGCCATATTCCTCGACGACGAGAGTGACAATAACTTATCAAGGAGGCATGATCGCACCGTAAGTGCCTTGCGTTGTGGTTATTCCAATGGTACCCTGACTTGTCAGAAAGGGAACATGGCAATTTATCTCTGCTGCGCTACTTATGAAGCCTGGACATTTGCACGTACTCCAGGATGACATCGAGTCTTTCGTGCATGTCCTTGGATGGACCGCCCTGTCTTACCTCCCGAGCCCCATGGGTTTAAATGAACGTACCCACCTAGTGTCGTCGTTATACGACGACAGCTTCATGAATGAGACAGGCCAGGAACAGGGGGGAGGTACCAAGGCAGTTTATTTCAAGTCGGGCGATTACCCCCCCGAGGTGTTCACGCTCATGGAACCTTCCCCGATCCTGGGGCTGATACGGAACCTCGCCTCGCCTTTCCAAGCACGCTACGGCGAACCGCCCTCTGAAAAAGACAAGAAGGCATTCGAGGCCCTCGATAATCTTGTCTTGAAAGGACACCTCGATGAGGAGGTGCTTCATACCCATCCGGTGTACCGGCACAAGTTAGGTATGGGGCGGTTGAGCAGCTCGGAATGGTTCCTCAGCATCATCCAAGATGCTCTGAAATGCCCAGATTGGCCAGTCGAAGATGGAGGTGCTGATAGGCTTGTAGCAATCATCGGCGGCACTACTAGGCAAAGGCAGCTCGCTGCGAAACGTATCAGGACTGAATCCCAGCTATTGTCTGCATCTTCGGGGCCACTGAAGAGGTCAAACACTTCGCCTCCGCCCACGCCGCAGGACAAACGAACTCGCTTGGATGACAACTCTGACGGGGGTATCACTCGAGGGTAAATTGGTAGGAAATTGTGTATTATGTACCATAGGATGCATCTTTGATGAAAATGCTGAGTGTCTTGGTTGTTTAATGTGTCACTGGCAGGAGCACCTTTCTACAGCCGAGGACGGTTCATCCACACTTTGGAATATACGCCGAAAGCCATCTTCGGTATCATCTCAGGGCTTGTTTCGCTGTACATACCCCTTACCTTTCATTTGTGTTCATTCATAAACCCACATTATTGTGTAGTGGCTGCCTGCCATCTGTACGGCATCCGAGTTCCTCGCAACGCCTGCGACAGTCCGAGAAAGTGGAAGGGACCACAAGTATCCCATCGCGACCCCGAAGTGGACAGCGGGCAAGGTGTAAAAGCGGCTTGCGGTGTGACTGAGCTGCCTTCTTTTCTTTCTATTCCATTGCCTTCCTGCATTGATCTGCATTTCGTCTTTGTCTCCTTCGTATCGGCCAGTCCACGCAGCAGACTAATTACCACCGTGCCAATTATACCTGCTCGCGCTCGCGGACCCTGTGTGGCAACATATGTCCCACTCATCGTGGTCCCTCCGGTTCTCCAATGATCGTGATGCAACATCTTCATCCGTTCATTCCTTTTTATGGAACTCGCAACCTTTGTCAAAGGCAGTTGGTCGATTCCGAAGCCATGGTCACAAGAACCCGGCGACATCTACCGCGCGGACATGAATCCTTCCGCCATCGTTTGGGAGGTCTTATGGGAAAATAGACGGATTGCGCAACTGTCTTTCTCGGTGAATTTATGCATGCTGCACCAAGTATGCGAAAGTCGCTGCATTCGCCAGGTTGGAGATTGCACCTCCACCACCCGGACCACTGCACCAGAGAACTCAGATGAACGAGCAGCCAAAAAGGTGTCATTGATACTGCTCAGAACGCAGAATGGGTGAATGAGGGAAAACCTTACTGAGATAACACGTACCCATTACTTCACCAGAAGCCAGAGTCCCGGTGTAGATCTTGCGGTCAGTTGTGGAATGGCGAACTAGCATGTCAGAGACAGGTACCGTGCGGGTTGATTGGACCAGATATCGGTGATAGGACGACATTAGATATTGGGACAAAGTGCGGGTTCGTAGCCACCTTCGCTCCGAATTCGCACTGAATGGAACAACATTAGTGACAATTGCTCTTTCCGTATCAACGACCATCTCTTGCTAGTAGATGTAAGTCTGGAAATGCTTTCCGTGGGACCAGGACCTTAACCTAGCCAGCAGTACGGTTATCTGCTATGCCAATCGAAAAAGCGGATTAGCGCAATCACCTTTGACAGTATGTACACTGTTCGCCTCCAGATGGGCCATTTACATACTTTTGTCGACTTGGCAAGCATCACCAGATACTGAGAATGCAACAGCGACGTTCGACCACCACATCCTTCCTGAATACGATGAAGAACTAGATGAAAGAGCGAGGAGCTTTGTGGGTTCGGTACAGACTCCGTACCTGATATTGTCTCAGGACAAGTTCAACCTCCATCCGTGGCTGCAAGTGTCCTCAAAACGGGGACAGGTAGAACGCCGAATTCACACAAAGTGACATCAAGGAAAGACTGTTTCTAATTACCATTACACCATGCGTTACACCATCTATCTTGCGCCACCTCAGTAGTCCCCTGACCTACCACTCCAGGGCCACCACTGTTAATGAGCCCAACACCATACTGGCATCTGCGTTAAACTGCGGGACTGGACAGCTAATACCCAGGAAATAAGGACAGGCGCGATCGTCAGCATGGCAAACCTCCAGACAAGGTAGAAGAGAAGTGTAAGTGTAGTTGACGACGGGAAAGAAGGGATTTCTGGGCGAGACTCCACTGGGCTGGGGTTGTAACGCCGAGAATGGCGCTTGTGCATTGCTTCCTGAAGAGGATTCGGATGACATAGGGGAAGGTTTAGAGCATCGCGGGAAGGACACACCGCAGAGCCAAGAGCGATACTCGCACTGGTAGTCCGAACATGTTTGTAACGGAGAATAAAGGTCACGTCCACAGCCGAAGGTCAGGAGCATCGTCGTGAAGTTGGTCATGTATTGAAGAAGCGGATCGCTGATGTTAGTTGGGAGGCTAGTGGGATCATATGCGAGCGCAGGTCTTTGTGGCGGAGGTAAGGGGACGGCATACACTGTAGAAGGACAATAGGGCAGAGAGTGGACGATAGGACATTGGAAACTAGCTATACGGCGAGGTTATGTTAGATCGCCACGAATGTAAAACGCGACTTACAAGATTTGGTGACGAAATAGATGGGTCCACTGACCTTGACTTGGTCCTGTATCACGTACGCGGTGCAATTGGTACCTGGCGAGAGGCCTCCAACGAACCATTGCGATTTCCATTCACCCGACCCCCTTAACCAGACGCTATTCAGTTCAACCGACCCTGCCGAAGACATGTTGGCCAAACTACACCCTGTCTGCAGCAACGAGGTTAGTTGGGAAGGTCAAATGTTGGAGAGGGTGGGGCTTCGGGTAGAGAGGAATTAGCGGAGGGGAGAGTATAGTTGGGATATGTCGGATCCGTCGTTCTCTCGAAAGCGAAGGGAGGCGAGAAGAGGATCGCCTCATTGGCGGAGGAACCGCCGAACAGAGGTGGTGCGTCAAGAATTTCATGTACGGCATCTATGATACTGTCAGTTACGAATAACAAACAGCGTGGAGTGGGGAATGAGTGCACTGTTATTGGATACCGCGACCTCGAAGGTACTGACTAGCGCTTTCGACCAGCAACGATGCATTATTGGAGGATGGTCCTGTCCAACTGCCGAAACCACTTTCAAGTTGTATCTCAAAGACATCTGAGCCGTTTGTCAGGAAGAAACGTTCGGAGGAGGCTTATGAAGAACATATTGCCACTGACACCGTCAGGGAAGGTAAACCGAAGGTGGCTGGGTTAGATACGGAGGAAACTGAGAAGATCGACAGAGAGTTGAGTGGGAGGAATTGTTGAGCCTGAGCAAGGACGTGACGCAGGCAGTGGAAAGACAGAGGAAAGATGTTTGGAGTGGTGTTTACGCGATTCCTCGAATCGGGTGCAAAGTTGCTCTTACGGTATTCACAATGTTTATCCAGCGACTTTCTCTCTTTTGAAAGGTGAGTTTTACGATCAGCAGGTGCTCAACTATGGCTGCAAGTATATATGTATCTGATTCCGGTTCGCAGTTGTATCCTGGCGGTCGCGCTTGTTTGAAAAGCCAAACTGTCATGTGTACGTCGCATGCACGGAACGGTCACGGGCCACTTACCAGCGCACAGCACGTTGCCTCTACGTACACCGTTTTAGTGCCCAACTCTCTTGTTCGCCGACCGTCACCAGAACCGGCACCGGTGGAGCAGGACCGCCCCTTGCCAGATATCGATCAAATGAACAATGGTGCTATCCACTGCGTCGCACGAACTCTCTAATCAGAAATTAAGATACAGTGTCGATCTCACTGATCGAATCGGGCGTGACTTGGCAAGAGGACCCCTACTGCCGTTCTATACCAAGGCACTTCAACTCCTGACGGTGCCAAAGTGGCAATCAGAACGTTCCATTGCAGATTTAGCTGCCCTACCGAGCAGGATGGCAGGGCTTGAAAGATTTGTTTAGGACTGTGGAGAATATCATCCGTGCCGATATCAACATTGGTGTTGATGGTCGTTCGAAAGGTTCAGGTGCAATTGTCTTTGAGACCTCGAAAGATGCCCAACAGGCAATCCGCGCACTTGTGTGTGAGATCGCGTACACTGTTCCACTCATTTACTATGCCAACCATGTATAATGGATTCGACTGGCATGACTGCACTTTGGAGGTCTGCGAGGTGAGAAGGATCTATAACATACTTTTTGTTTGATGTGGTTTCACGTCTCTGTCTTCTAGGATCGTTACAACGGTCTTTCTGGTCCGTTCCATGATTTAGAGGCGGCTTCGGTCCCGGTGGTTTCCGTGGCGGCTTCCGAGGTGGTTATCGCGGTAGCTTCCGTGGGGGAGGTTATCCCCACGGTCCCGGTCGTGACTTCTCCGGCCAGGACCTGTACGCTGACTACCCCGGCCCCGACTCTAGCCATGGTGGACTCCGCATGGACAACCGCGGTGGGTATGGTAATAGCAATGGTGGTGGTGGAAGCTACGTGGGTAGCGGATACGAGCCTGAGCCCGGCGGTTCGCAATGTAGGTGGTGTGCGGGTTGCCTTTTTCAATGGTGCTGATGGGATGGACTTTAATAGCTTCCGTGGTCGACGGCAAACGAGCATCTCGTAGAGCTATTTGAAAATACAGGACAGGTCTAACTAGCCGAAATTCTGTTCGATGGCACACGCTCCAAGGGATGGGGTGTCGTCCAGTCCTTGCAGGTCCCCAAAGCGGAGACCGTCATTGGTAGGTGTTGTGCTAGCTAAGTTACAGTAAGGTTGCATTCTGACGACGGTGGTTGTTTGAAAGTCAAATTCCGACACTATATGTACACAGCTCGTCCTTTGGACCTGCGCTTCAACGATCGCTGGCACCCCTTTTCGCCGTCGGCCGCCAAGGGTGGCTAAGCCATGCCTATGCAAGCGGATAGTTGAGGGGCCGTGTATGACATGGCCAACGAAGATCGCCTTCATCTTTGTACATGCTTTTCAAATTGCGCAGATTTCTTCACACAAGTTGATGTCACTGACCTTCGAAAAGGATGACTACCTCAATGCCTAGTTGTGATTGTTCATGCAACGTGTTTCCATTGTACTTAATACAGGGGTCCGACTGGTTAGTGATCGTTGGTACAGATGTGTATCAGGTCGTAGACAATAGAGACGGCGACTTGCCGTCTCATCGCTTGGGGTGTGCGATCCTAAACGTCAAAAATCTTGACATGTCCGAATGACGAAGAACAGGAGTGGAGATCCGCTCTGCTCAGTCACAGAGAAATTATGTCCGCATGGTCGGGTCCATCCTGTTCGTCCCCTTGCAAGTAGACTATAGACGGTGTCTGCCTCATCGACTTGGGACAACGACCGGACGCGGTACCTACACCCAGGGTTGAGGAGAAGAAGGACTGGTCTCCCTGCGCAGTGACTACGCCACTCTTCACCTCCGGCAATGCGAACACGGTATCTGTACTTGCGGTGAGATCACCATTTATGATATGATCTCGACACCTTCCCCATCCACAATACACGAAGATGGTGGTTCACGTGCCAGAGCAATGTATCAACGGAGTCGATAAGTTTGTGCGTCCAAGATGCACGGCTAGAATGAAGGCCTGACAGGACCCCTTTTTTGACTCATGCAGTTCCGTCACATAGCTGCATACTCACAATTCTCTCGATTGGGAAGCGCATGGTAGGCTGACATGTTTGTTCACAGTCTGGGCTGTCTGTACCATTTCCTCCGATGCATCATGCAAGTCCATCAGCTCCGGTTGTAGTTTAGTTAGGGATCCTGAGATGGAGCCTGACGTACCCAACCTCGCCCCTCCAGACCAAGTGACTAGTCCAAAGAACATGGGCGCAGTTTACCATCAATTACCGTCAATGAGGCGCGGCGCGTTATCGATGGCGCGGATGGTTGGCAGTTGCGGTGGCCTTAGATCGTAATCGTACTGATGGATGGCTGCCTCTTTAACATCGTACAGCACGTCCGAACGACCGAACGAAGGAGAGAAGGACAATACGCACGTTTCGTTCTGCTCTGTCATGGAGAAATTATGTCCGTATAATCGGGTCGATCTCATTCGTCCCCTGCAAATACATGATCATGACAGTGTCTGCCACAATAACTTCGGATAGCGACCCCACCCACCTACACCTAGGATTGAGAAGGGCTGATCTCCTTGCGCGGCGACCACGTGTCTCTTCACCTCCGGCAATGCGAACACGGTATCAGTACTTGCCACGAGACCGCCATTTAGGATATGATTTCGGGATCTCCGTGCCCCGCAACACACGACGACGGATGGCTCATTTGCCTGACAAATGTGTCAACGAAGGCAATAATTTTGTGGGTCCATATGTATCGTAAATTGGCATGGCTGAAATGAAGGCCTGGCACGGCCCTCCTTTGACTGATCCATAGTTCCACCGCATGCTGCATACTCACAATTATCTCGATTGGGAAACGCATGTCAGGCTGATATGTTTGTTCACGGTCAGGGCTGTCTGCCCCATTTCCTCCGATACATCGTGTAAGTCCATCACCTCCGGATGTATTAAAGTTAGGAATCCCGGGATGACCTGTGACGTACTCGGTCTCGCCCGCCCGTATGCAACGTGCCCTTCGGACTCTGTAACACCCACAGACCAAGTGACTGGTCAAAATCAGCCTTGAATGAACAACAGTCTGGTGACTGTTTGTAAGCACAGTATCCGTCAGTCACCATTAATGAGGCGTGGCGTGCTATTGATGCTGTGGATGACTTGGAGTTGCGATTGGCCTTACATTACGTAATTAGAGTGTGGACCGTCAACTTACTACTTTTGTCTTATTGCAAGGTGGCAGTGCAGGTGGACAACATTTGCTTCCGAGTCCGAACGTCTGCCACCGAGTGGACCTGCAACTTGCATTGACTTTGATTCCCATCCGTACCGTCTTGGTGAGTCAACGAATTGTTCCTTACAAATGGACAGCGTGTGGCGGAGATGGGCAAAGGGGAACACTCGGCGCCTTTACAGTTGCAGTCTGTATATATAACGCAGGCCCAGAGGCAGCTGGAAGTCAACCGAACATTTCCCCCTCCCGTTTCATTCATGGCTTCTACTCACGAAAGCTCACTCGATGAAGCAGCGCCTTCAGCCAACGTCGGCAGCACGCCTATCGCACGGCGATCCCGCACTGCGCATTACGACTGCGCCCCTCCTCCTCTACAAGGGCAGATGAAGACAACGCTCGTAGACGAAACCAAGAATAGATATGTCGGCCCAGTGGAACCTTGGCAGTTCTTAGAGGATTATCTGCTTTGCTTGAACTCCACGCCTACTCCTCCTCTCGAGGAAAGGGAGCTCGAGGAACTCGCAAAGGCCACCAAGGCAACATCGGAAAAACAAATGTACCAGTCATTCGTCAGTGTCTCATCATCATTGTCGCTATTCCTCTGACACACACTGCCTGTGTAGAAAGATGCACTCAAGCGATTTGCTAAAGACATGGAGTTTATGGAAACTAGCAAAAATCCGGCGGAGGACGATTCTGTGCCTGGCGCCAAACCGGACTTTTGTCTTTACGAGGCCGCTAAAAACCCCGAAAAGACGGATTTCTCCGCAGCGGAGCTGTGCATAGAACTCAAACGCAGTGTCTCGTGGGACCCTTTCCAGGACTTCGATCTGAAGAAAAACAAGGGTGAATCCAGCGATCCATTCGAAAGAGATACTGTGATCGCCAACGACGCTCGGGGCCAGATAACTTCATATGCTGTCAGGCAATTTTATTCCCAGTATCGGTTCTTCGCATTCTCGATCGTCGTCTTTGGGGATCACGCGCGGTTGGTCCGATGGGACCGCAGCGGTGCCGTCGTCAGTGCGAGGTTCAATTATGTAGATAATGCGAACCTTTTGGTCGACTTTCTCTGGAGGTTTTCTCACTTATCACGTGAGGACAGAGGCCATGACCCTACCGTGTCTCCCGCCTCCGATCTTTCTGAGGAAACCGCGCAAGAGATCCGTGAGACATTGAATTTAAAGGCGGGGACTGCTCTCCTCAAATTCGATATTCCACACAAGGACGGTCACAAGTCGTTTTATGGCCCTCATTTTCCCCACCCCGTCCGCTCTCTCATCGGCAGATCGACTCGTACCGTACCCGTCTGCGACTTGGTCGAAGGGAGGCCTTGCAAGGCCTTTCTGAAGGAGTACTGGAGACTGGCGGGAGTGCGGGGTGAAGTCGAGGTTTACGCGCACTTGGCAAGATATGATATTCCGCACATCGCACCACTGTTGTGCGGAGGAGACGTGCCTCATGGTGAAACCAGAACACACGAGCGCACTAAGCATTCGTCCCCTGTAATGCACCTGTGTCTCCACAGGCTAGTACTGGATTTCGTGGGGCGTCGTTTGACTGAATTCGAGTGCACTAAGGAACTGGCTTGGGCTGTGTTGCATGCTATGAAAGGTCAGCAAGTTTGTTTTTTTCCTAAACGGGTTATCGGTCGAGCTGAATTGTCCCTGTGTACAGCCCATTGGAAAGCGTACGAAAGGGCCCGAGTCCTGCATCGTGACGTCAGCGTAAACAATATCCGCATTGACAAGAATGGCAATGGCGTTTTGATCGACTGGGAGCTTGCCCTATTTCTCGACGACGAGAGTCATGTCAACGTAGTAAGGAGACATGATCGCACCGTGAGTGCCTTGCGCTCTGGTTGTTCCGAAGGTTCCTGATATTTCGGAAAGGGGACATGGCAATTTATCTCTGCTGTGTTACTTATGAAGCCTGGACGATTGCACGTGCTCGAGGACGACATCGAGTCTTTCGTACATGTCCTTGGATGGACTGTCCTGTCTTACCTCCCGAGTCCGATGGATGTAAATGAACGTACGGACTTGGTGTCATCGTTGTACGACCACAGCTTCAAGGCTGTGACAGGCCAGGAACAGGGGGGAAAACACAAAGCAGTTTATTTCAAATTGGGCGATTACCCCCCCAAGGAGTTCACGCTCACGGAACCTTCCCCGATTCTGGAGCTGATACGGACCCTCGCCTCGCCTTTCCAAGCACGCTATGGCGAACCGCCCTCTGAAGAAGACAAGAAGACATTCGAGTTTCTCAATGCTCTTGTCTTGAAAGGACAGATCGATGAGAAAATACTTTATACCCAGCCAGTGCACCGGTACCAGTTAGGAATAAAGCGGTTGAGCAGCTCAGAATGGTTCCTTAGCACCGTCCAGGATGCTCTTCAACGCCCAGGTTGGCCAGTCAAGGATGGAGCTGATGATAGGCTCATAGCAATCATCGACGGCACCACTAAGCAAAGGCAGCTCGCTGCGAAACGTATCCAGACCGAATCCCAGCTATTGTCTGCATCTTCCGGGCCCCTGAAGAGGTCGAACACTTCGCCTCCGCCCACGCTGCAGGACAAACGATCTCGATTGGATGACAACTCTGATGGGGGTATCACTCGAGGATAAATTGATCGGACATTGTGTATAACGGACAGTAATGTGTATCTTTGACGAAAATGCCGAATGTCTTGGTTTTCTATATAGGAGCATCACCACTGTCGTTTCTGCAGCTGAGGGTTCATCCATACTCTGGAATATACACTGAGCACGATCTTTGGTATCATCTCAGGGCTTGTTTCGCTGTACATACATCGACCTTAACTTTCATTTGTATTCGTTTATAAATCCACATTATTCTTCGTCGGTGTAGTGGCTGGCTGCCAGCTGTCGCTGCATCCGAGTTCCTCGCAACGCCTACGAATTACGACAGTCGAAGCAAGTGGAAGGGGCCACAAGTATACCAACACGACCTCGAAGTGGACAGCGTGGAGGTGTAGAAGTGGCTCGCGATGTGACGGAATTGCATTCTTTTCTTTCTATCCCATTCCCTTCCTGCATTGGTCTCCATTTTGTCTTTGTCTCCTCCTTCGTATCGGCCGGTCCACCTCTACTCAGCAGACTAAGTACCACCATGCCAGCTATACCTGCTCGCACTCGCGGTCCCCGCGTGACAACAAATGTCCCACTCATCGTGGTTCCTCCGGTTCTACAATAAAGCGACATCTTCATCCATTCATTCGGTTTTATGGAACTCCCAACCTTTGCCAAAGGCAGTCGGACGATTCCGAAGGTACGGTCACTTGAATCCGGTGACACCTACCGCGCGGACACGAGTCCCTCCGTCATCGCTTGGGAGGTCTTATGGGTAAATGAACTGACCGGCTTAACTGTCTTTCTCGGTGAATTTATTCATGCTGCACCAAGCATGCGAAAGCCGCTGCGTTGGTCAGGTCGGGGATTGCACCTCCACCCCTCGGACCACGGTACCAGGGAACTCAGATGAACGAGCAGCCCAAAGGCTGTCATTGATACCGCTCAAGAACGCGGAGCGGCCTTAAATAGGGGAAAACCTTACCGAGATGGTACGTACCCATAACTTCACCAGAAGCCAGAGCCCCGGTGCACATCTCGCAGTTGGGTGCGGAATGGTCAACCAGCATGACAGACTTCCACGTGGTTGGTGGGACCAGACATTGGTGGTAGGACAACATTAAACATTGGGACAAGGTGCGGGTTCATATCTGTCTTCGCCCTGAATTTACGGTCAATGGAATGACATCAGCCACGATTGCTCTTTCCGTATCAACGAGCTTCTCTTGCTGGTAAATGTAAGGCTGGACATACTTTTCATGAAACCGAGTCCCCAACGTAGTCAGCAGCACGGTTATCTGCTATGCCAATCGAAGAAGCGAATTGACGCAAACATCTTCGACGTTGATTTCAAGAGTCTGGAATACATACATCGTTCGCTCCGTACGTCAGAAAATCACATACCTTGATTGACACAGCAAGCATCAGTGATTATATGCAGTTACTAGAAAAGTAGCAGCGATATTTAACGCTCACAACGTTCTTGAACACGATGAGGAACTAGAAGAAACACTGAGGAGCTTCGCGTGTTCGACGTGAACATCGCACCCGGTATCATCTCAGGACGCGCGCGTTCTTCGTCCGGGACCGCAAACGTCCTCAAATTGGGCGAAAGTAGACCGCCGAATTCACACAAAGTGACACCGAGGAGAGACTGTTTTTAATTTCCATTACACCATACGTTACCCCATCTATCTTGAGCCATGCCTGTAATCCCCTGACCTACCACTCCAGGGTCACCACCATCAATGAACCCAACACCGTAACTGGCATCTGCGTTAAACTGCGGGACTGGGAAGCTAATTCCCAGGAAATAAGGACAGGCGCGATCGATAGCATGGCAAACTTCCAGACAAGGTAGAAGAGAAGTGTAAGTGTAGTTGACGACGGGAAGGAAGGAGTTTCTGGGCGAGACTCCACTGGGCTGGGGTTGTAACGCCGAGAATGGCGCTTGTGCATTGCTTCCTGAAGAAGATTTGGATGACGTAGGGGAAGGTTCAGAGCATCGCGGGAAGGACACACTGTAGAGCCAAGAGCGATACTCGCGACGGCGGTCCGAACATGTTTGAAACGGAGGATAAAGGTCGCGTCCACAGCCGAAGGTCAGGAGCATCGTCGTGAAGTTGGTCATGTATTGAAGAAGCGGATCGCTGATGTTAGTTGGGAAGCTAGTGGCATCATATGCGAGCGCAGGACTTTGTCGCGGAAGTAAGGGGACGGCATACGCTGTAGAAGGACAATAGGGCAGAGAGTGGACGACAGAACATTGGAAACTAGCTATATGGCGAGGTTATGTTAGATCGTCACGAATGTAAAACGCGACGTACAAGATTTGGTGACGAAATAGATGGGTCCACTGACCTTGACTTGGTCCTGTATCACGTACGCGGTGCAATTGGTACCTGGCGAGAGGCCTCCAACGAACCATTGCGGCCTCCATTCACCCGACCCCCTTAACCAGACGCTATTCAGTTCAACCGACCCTGCCGAAGATATGTTGGCCAAACTACACCCTGTCTGCAGCAACGAGGTTAGTTGGGAAGGTCAAATGTTGGAGAGGGTAGGGCTTCGTGTAGAGAAGAGTTAGCGGAGGGGAGAGTATAGTTGGGATATGTCAGATCCGTCGTCGTCTCGAAAGCGAAGGGAGGCGAGAAGAGGATCGCCTCATTGGCGGAGGAACCGCCGAACAGAGGTGGTGCGTCAAGAATTTCATGTACGGCATCTATGATACTGTCAGTTACGAATAACAAACAGCGTGGAGTGGGGAATGAGTGCACTGTTATTGGATACCGCGACCTCGAAGGTACTGACTAGCGCTTTCGACCAGCAACGATGCGTTATTGGAGGATGGTCCTGTCCAACTGCCGAAACCGCTTTCTAGTTGTATCTCAAAGACATCCGAGCCGTTTGTCAGGAAGAAACGTTCGGAGGAGGCTTATGAAGAACATGTTCCCACTGACACCGTCAGGGAGGGTAAACCGAAGGTGGCTGGGTTAGATATGGAGGAAACTGAGAAGATCGACAGAGAGTTGAGTGGGAGGAATTGTTGAGCCTGAGCAAGGACGTGACGCAGGCAGTGGAAAGACAGAGGAAAGATGTTTGGAGTGGTGTTTACGCGATTCCTCGAATCGGGTGCAAAGTTGCTCTTACGGTATTCACAATATTTATCCAGCGACTATGGTCGTGATTCCCTCAACCACTCCCGTGCTCGCAGCCCACTTTCTCTCTTTTCAAAAGGTGAGTTTTACGGTCAGCAGGTACTCAACTATGGCTGCAAGTATATATGTATCCGACTCCGGTTCGCAGTTGTATCCTGGCGGTCGCGCTTGTTTGAAAAGCCAAACTGTCATGTGTACGTCGCATGCACGGAACGGTCACGGGCCACTTACCAGCATACAGCACGTTACCTCTATGTACACCGTTTTAGTGCCCAACTCTTGTTCGCCGACCGTCACCAGAACCGGCACCGGTGGAGCAGGACCGCCCCTTGCTAGATATTGATCAAACGAACAATGGTGCTATCCACTGCGTCGCACGAACTCTCTAATCAGAAATTATGATGCAGTGTTGATCTCACTGATCGAATCGGGCGTGACTTGGCAAGAGGACCCCTACTGCCGTTCTATACCAAGGCACTTCAACTCCTGACGGTGCCAAAGTGGCAATCAGAACATTCCATTGCAGATTTAGCCGCCCTACCGAGCAGGATGGCAGAGCTTGAAAGATTTGTTTAGGACTGTGGAGAATATCGTCCGTGCCGGTATCAGCATTGGTGCTGATAGTCGTCCGAAAGGCTCAGGTGCAATTGTCTTTGAGACCCCGAAAGATGCCCAACAGGAAATCCGCACATTTTTGTGTGAGATCGCGTACACTGTTCCGCTCATTTACTATGCCAGCCATGTATAATGGATTCGACTGGCATGGCTGCACTTTGGAGGTCCGTGAGGTGAGGAGGATCTATAACATACTTTTTGTTTGAAGTGGTTTCACGTCTCTATCTTCTAGGATCGTTACAACGGTCTTTCTGGTCCGTTCCATGGCTTTAGAGGCGGCTTCGGTCGCGGTGGTTTCCGTGGCGGCTTCCGAGGTGGCTATCGCGGTAGCTTCCATGAGGGGGGTTATCCCTACGGTCCTGATCGTGACTTCTCCGGCCAGGACCTGTACGCTGACTACCCCGGCCCCGACTCTAGCCATGGTGGACTCCGCATGGACAACTGCGGTGGGTATGGTAATAGCAATGGTGGTGGTGGTGGCTACGTGGGTAGCAGATACGAGCCCGAGCCCAGCGGTTCGCAATTTAGGTGCTGTGCGGGTTGCCTTTTTTAATGGTGCTGATGGGACGGACTTTGATAGCTTCCATGGTCGACGGCAAACGAGCATCTCGTAGAGCTTTTTGAAAATACAGGACAGGTCTAACTAGCCGAGATTCTATTTGATGGCACACGCTCCAAGGGATGCGTTGTCGTCCGGTCCTTGCAGGTCCCCCACTGTCATTGGTAGGTGCTGTGCGAGCTAAGTTAAGGTTGCATTCTGACGATGGTGGTTGTTTGAAAGTCAAATTCCGACACTTATATGTACGCAGCTCGTCCTATGGACCTGCGCTTCAACGATCGCTGGCGCCCCTTTTCGCCGTCGGCCGCCAAGGGTGGCTAAGCCATGCCTATGCAAGCGGATAGTTGAGGGGCCGTGTATGACATGGCCAACGAAGATCGCTTTCATCTCTGTACATGCTTTCCAAATTGCGCAGATTTCTCCACAAGTTGATGTCACTGACCTTCGAAAAGGATGACTACCTCAATGCCTGGTTGTGATTGTTCATGCAACGTGTTTCCATTGTACTTAATACAGGAGTCCGACTGATTAGTGATCGTTGGTACAGATGTGTATCAGGTCGGAGACAATAGAGACGGCGACTTGCCGTCTCATCGCTTGGGGTGTGCGATCCTAAACGCCAAAAATCTTGACATGTCCGAATGACGAAGAACAGGAGTGGAGATCCGCTCTGCTCAGTCACGGAGAAATTATGTCCGCGTGGTCGGGTCCATCCCGTTCGTCCCCTTGCAAGTAGACTATATAGACAGTGTCTGCCTCATCGACTTGGGACAACGACCGGACGCGGTACCTACACCCAGGGTTGAGGAAAAGAAGGACTGGTCTCCCTACGCAGTGACCACGCCACTCTTCACCTCCGGCAATGCGAGCACGGTATCTGGTACTTGCGGCGAGATCACCATTTATGATATGGTCTCGACACCTTCCCCATCCACGATACATGACGACGGTTGTTCACCTGCCAGAGCAATGTATCAACGGAGCCGATAAGTTTGTGCGTCCAAGATGCGTGGCTGGAATGAAGGCCTGACAGGACCCCTTTTTTGACTCATGCAGTTCCGTCACATGTTGCATACTCACAATTCTCTCGATTTGGAAGCGCATGTTAGGCTGACATGTTTGTTCACAGTCTGGGCTGTCTATACCATTTCCTCCAATGCATCATGCAAGTCCATCAGCTCCGGTTGTAGTTTAGTTAGGGATCCTGGGATGGAGCGTGACGTACCCAACCTCGCCCGTCCAGACCAAGTGACTAGTCCAAAGAACATGGGCGCAGTTTACCGTCGGTTATCGTCAATGAGGCGCGGCGCGTTATCGATGGTGCGGATGGTTGGCAGTTGCGGTGGCCTTAGATCATAATCGTACTGATGGATGACTGCCTCTTTAACATCGTACAGCACGTCCGAACGACCGAACGAAGGAGAGAAGGACAATACGTACATTTCGTTCTGCTCTGTCATGGAGAAATTATGTCCGTATAATCGGGTCGACCTCGTTCGTGCCCTGCGAATACATGATCATGACAGTGTCTGCCACAATAACTTCGGACAGCGACCCCACCTACCTACACCTAGGATTGAGAAGGACTGATCTCCTTGCGCGGCGACCAGGTGTCTCTTCACCTCCGGCAATGCGAACACGGTATCAGTACTTGCCACGAGACCGCCATTTAGGATATGATTTCGAGATCTCCATGCTCCGCAACACACGACGACGGGTGGCTCATTTGCCTGACAAATGTGTCAACGAAGGCAATAATTTTGTGGGTCCATATGTATCGTAAATTGGCATGGCTGAAATGAAGGCCTGGCACGGCCCTCCTTTGACTGATCCATAGTTCCACCGCATGCTGCATACTCACAATTATCTCGATTGGGAAACGCATGTCAGGCTGATATGTTTGTTCACGGTCAGGGCTGTCTGCCCCATTTCCTCCGATACATCGTGTAAGTCCATCACCTCCGGATGTATTAAAGTTAGGAATCCCGGGATGATGTGTGACGTACTCAGTCTCGCCCGCCCGTATGCAACGTGCCCTTCGGACTCTGTAACACCCACAGACCAAGCGACTGGTCCAAAACAGCCTTGAATGAACAACAGTCTGGTGACTGTTTGTAGGCACAGTATCTGTCAGTCACCATTAATGAGGCATAGCGTCAATTATCGATGGGCCGCTGTGGACGATTTGGCCGCTGCGGCACTTGTTGGCCTTTTATTACGTAATCAGAATAAACTGACTTCACACTTTTGTCTTATTGCAAGGGTGGCAGTGTAAGTGGACAAGATTTACTTCCGAACGTCTGCCACCGAGTGGACCTACAACCTGCATTGACCTTAATTCCCATCCGTACTGCCTTGGTGAGTCGACGAATTGTTCCTTACAAATGGACAGCGTGTGGCGGAGATGGGCAAAGGGCAGAAAACATTCGGCGCCTTTATAGTTGCACCCTGTACATATAACGCAGGCCCGAAGGCAGCTGGAAGTCAACCAAACATTTCCTGCTCCCGTTTCATTCATGGCTTCTACTCACGAGAGCTCACCCGATGAAGCAGCGCCTGCAGTTAACGTCGGGAGCACGCCTATTGCGCGGCGATCCCGCACTGCGCATTACGACTGCGCCCCTCCTCCTCTACAAGGGCAGATGAAGACAACGCTCGTAGACGAAACCAAGGATAGATATGTCGGTCCAGTGGAACCTTGGCAGTTTTTGCAGGATTACCTGCCTTGTTTGAACTCCATGCCTACTCCTCCTCTCGAGGAAAAGGAACTCGAGGAACTCAAGAAGGCCACTAAGGCAACATCGGAAAAACAAATGTACCAGTCATTCGTCAGTGTCTCATCATCATTTTTCTTATTGCTCTGACTTACATTGTGTGTGTAGAAAGACGCGCTGAAGCGATTTGCTAAAGACATGGAGTTTATGGAGACTAGCAAAAATCCGGCGGAGGACGATTCCGTGCCTGGTGCCAAACCGGACTTTTGTCTTTACGAGATCGCTAAAAATCCTAAAAATCCCGAAAAGGCGGATTTCTCTGCAGCGGAGCTGTGCATAGAACTCAAACGCAGTGTCTCATGGGACCCTTTCAAGGACTTTGATCTGAAGAAGAACAAGGGCGGGTCCAGCGATCCATTCGAGAGAGACACCGTGATCGCCAACGACACTCGGGGCCAGATAACTTCGTATGCGGTCAGGCAATTTTATTCCCAGCATCGGTTCTTCGCATTCTCGGTCGTCGTCTTCGGGGATCACGCGCGGTTGGTCCGATGGGATCGCAGCGGCGCCGTCGTCAGTGCGGGGTTCAATTATGTAGATAATGCGAACCTTTTGGTCGAGTTTCTCTGGAGGTTTTCCCACTTATCACCTGCCGATAGAGGCCGTGACCCTACCGTGTCTCCCGCCTCCAAACTTTCTGAGGTGACCGCGCAGAAGATTCGTAAGACATTGAATTTAAAGGTGGGGACTTCTCTCCTCAAATTTGATGTTCCACACAAGGACGAATACAAGTCGTTTTATGGCCCTCATTTTCCTCACCCCGTTCGCTCTCTCATCGGCCGATCGACTCGTACCGTGCCCGTCTGCGAGTTGGACGCAGAAGAACCTGGCAAGATGGCCTTTCTAAAGGAGTACTGGCGACCGGCTGGTGTGCGGGGTGAAGTTGAGGTCTACGAGCACTTGAAAAAATACGATATTCCGCACATTGCACTACTGGTGTGTGGAGGAGACGTGCCTCATGGTGAAACCCGAACACACGAACGCGTAAAGCTCAAGGATTTGTCCCCTGTAATGCACCTATGTCTCCACAGGCTAGTACTGGATTTCGTGGGGCGTCGTTTGACTGAATTCGAGTGCACTAAGGAACTGGCTCGGGCCGTCTTACATGCCATGGAAGGTCAACAAGTTTTTTTCCTAAGCGAGTTATCGGTCGAGCTGACTTCTCCCTGCGTACAGCCCATTGGCAAGCTTTCAAAAGAGCACGAGTCCTGCATCGTGACGTCAGCGTAGACAATATCCGCATCGACAAGGATGGCAACGGCGTTATGATCGACTGGGAGCTTGCCCTATTTGTCGACGACAAGAGTCATGTCAATGTAATAAGGAGACATGATCGCACCGTGAGCGCCTTGCTTTGTGTTGATTCTGAAGGTTCCTAACATGCCAGAAAGGGAACGTGGCAATTTATCTCTGTTGCATTACTTGGGAGTCCTGGACGATTGCACGAGCTCAAGGATGACATCGAGTCTTTCGTACATGTTCTTGGATGGACCGTCCTGTGTTATCTCCCGGGTCCGATGGGTAAAGACGATCGTACCGCTTTGGTGTCATTGCTGTATGACCACGGCTGGAAGACTTTGTCTGGAGGAGAAAAAGGTGGCCTTGCCAAGGGATATGCGTTAAAATCGGGCGATTATCCCCCCAAGACATTCACGCTCGCGGAGCCTTCCCCGATTCTGGAGTTGATACGGACCCTCGCCTCGCCTTTCCAAGCCCGTTATGGCGACGCGCCCACCGCAAGCCAGATTGAAAGGTACGATCGTCTCAAAAAGAAGCTCGCTGATGGATTTTGCGAGCAAGAAGACGTTGAGGACCATCCGGTATATAAGTACCTCCAGGGTACAGACCGGTTGAGGAGCTCGGAATGGTTCCTCAGAACCATCGAGGATGCTCTTGAACGCCCAGGTTGGCCAGTCGAGGATGGAGCTGGTGATAAACTCGTAGTATTCACCGAAGGCACCGCTAAGCAACAACAACGCGCTGAACAGCGCGTGAAGACCGAATCCCAACTACTGTCTGCATCTTCTGGACCACTGAAGAGGTCAACTACACCGCCTCTGCCCGCACTGCGGGACAAACGATCTCGCTTGGATGGCAACTCTGACGGGGGTATCACTCGAGAATAGGTTGGTCGGAGATTGTGTGTTACCAACTGTAGGATGTATATTCGGCAAGAATGTCGAATGGTTTGGTTTCCTATTATCTCTGGGGGGTGCATGACAGCCGCCGTTTCCGTAGGGGCGGTTCATCCAGGCTTCGGAACCGATCCTGTCGTTCGTGTACAAACTCATTGATTCAGTTTCATGTATGATATTCGACGTGACTTTTAGGGTGCGCCGAACACGACCTGCGGTATCATCTCAGGGCTTGTTTCGCTGTACATAGACCTTACCTTTCATTTGTATTCATTCATATATCTACATTGTTCTTGGTCGATGCAGTGTCTGCCATCTGTCATGACGTCCGGGCCCCTCGCATTGAACGCCTACGACAGTCGCAGAAAGTGGAAGGGACCCGGGCAAACATCCCGCCGTCACCTGGGAGGTTCAATAGGCAAATGGACTGATCAGCATAGCCACCTTTCTCGGTGAATTTATGCATGCCGCACCAGCTTGTACGCGGAAGTCCCTACGCTCGTCGGGTCAGAGATTGCATATACACCCCCCCGGACCACCGCACCAAGAAACTCAGATAAACGAGCAGTCCAAAGCCTGCCATCGATCCTGCTTAAGAACGCGGAGCGGGCACAAATGAGGGAAAACCTTTCCGAGGTGGCACGTACTCATCACTTCACCAGAAACCAGAGCCCCGGTGTAGATCTTGCGGTCGGGTGTGGAATGGTCAACCGGCATGACAGAGTACTGCCGTACGGGTTGATTACACAAGATATCAGCGGTAGGACGACATTAAATGTTGGGACAAAGTGCGGGTTCGCATTTGTCTTCACCCCGAATTTGCAGTGAATGGAATGACATCAACGTTTGCTCTTACCGTATCAACGATCATCTCTTAGCTAGTAGATGTAAGTCTGGATATGCCTTTCATGGGACCAAGTCCTCAGCCCAGCCAGCAGTACGGTTATCCGCTACGCCAATGGAAAAAGCGGATTAGCGCAGTCATCTTCGACAGTATGTAGACTGTTCGCCTCCGGATGGGCAATTTACATACTCTTGTCGACTGGCAAGCATCACCAGATACTGAGAATGCAATTGTGATGTTCAACCTTCACATCCATCCTGAATACGATGAAGAACCAGAGGAAAACAGTGAAGAGCTTCGTGGGTTCCATATAGTCATCGTACCTGATATTGTCTCAGGACAAGTTCACCTTCCACCTGTGGCAGCAAGTGTCCTCAAAACGGGGACAGGTAGAACGACGAATTCACACAAAGTGACACCAGGGAAAGACTGTTTCTAATTACCATTACACCATACGTTACCCCATCTATCTTGCACCACGCCAGTAGTCCCCTGATTGGAGAAGCGAATCGCTGATATTAGTTGGGAGGCAGTGGCATTATATGCGAGCGCAGGACTTTGTGGCGAAAGTAAGGGGACAGCATGCGTTGTAGAACGACAGTAGGGCAGAGAGTGGACAAGACGACATGGGAAGCTAGCTATATGTGGAGGTTATGTTACATCGCGCCACGAATGTAGAACACAACGTACAGCATTTGGTGACGAAATAAATGGGTCTACTGACCTTGACTCGGTCCTGTATCACGTACGCAGTGTAATTTGTATCCGGTGAGAGGCCTTCAACGAACCATTGCGATATCCATTCACCGATCCCCTTAACCAGACGCAATTCAGTTCAACCAACCCTGCCAAAGACATGTTGGCCAAACTACACCCTCTCTGCGGCAACGAGGTTAGCTTGGCAGATAAAGGTGCAAGGACGAGGTCAAATGTTGGAGAGGGCGGGGCTTCGGGTAGAGAAGAGTTAGCGGAGGGGAGAGTATAGTTGGGATATGTCGGATGCGCCGTCGTCTCGAAAGCGAAGGGAGGCGAGAAGAGGATCGCCTAATTGGCGCAGGAATCGCCGAACAGAGGCAGTGCGTCAAGAGTTTCATGTACGGCATCTATGATGCTGTAGTTACGAATAACAAACTGCGTGGAGTGGGGAATGAGTGCACCCTTATTGGATACCGCGACCTCGAAGGTACTGACTAGCACTTTCGACCAGCAACGATGCGTTATTGAAGGATGGTCCTGTCCAACTGCCGAAACCACTTTCTAGTTGTATCTCAAAGACATCCGAGCCGTTTATCAGGAAGAAACGTTCGGAGGAGGCTTATGAAGAATATATTGCCATTGACACCGTCAGGGAAGGTAAACTGAAGGTGGCTGGGTTCAATATGGAGGAACCTGAGAAGGTCAACAGAGAGTTCAGTGGGAGCGACTGCTAAGCCCGAGCAAGGACAACGCAGGTAGGAAAAAGACGGAGGAACGATGTTCGGAGCGGTGTTAGTATTCGCACGCCGGGCCCACTTTGCCTGATTTCGAGTCGGCTGCAAAGCTCTTCAAGTACTGTCACAGTCAGCCCAGCGACCACGGTCGTAATTCCCAGTTTTTGTGTGAGATCGCGTACTCTGTTCCGCTCACGTACTATGCCAGCCATGTTTAATGGATTCGACTGGTATGGCCGCACTTTGGAGGTCCGTGAGGTGAGGAGGATCTATAACATGCTGTTTGTTTGAAGTGGTTTCATGCCTCTGTCTTCTAGAACCGTTACACCGGTCTTTCTGGTCGGTTCCGTGGCTTTAGAGGCGGCTTCGGTCGTAGTGGTTTCCGTGGCGGCTGCCGAGGTGGCTATCGCAGTAGCTTCCGTGGGGGAGGGTATCTGTTGAGACAGCGGTCTCGACAAGCCAACTTCACACGAAATACTAAACTACGATGTGTATCAAGAGAACACAGCTACGTGTCGGAATATCGCCCGAACTGTTGACAGTCGGAGTTGTGGTGTCAAGCTCGGATCAGCTCCGAGTTATATACATGTATCATATGTTATCTTTGTTTTGTTTTGATGTTTTACTGGCACTGTTGTGCATGTCTGTTATTACTTCTGATGTGGCTCTACAAGCCTTTATTGTGTTATATATTCTGTATGTAGATGCCTGCCCACCTCAGTGTTTCCTCTGAAACCTGAGGTGAGATACCCATTATGTTTCTTCCTACTGAGTACTGTACTGACTGTTTACCTTAGCTTACTGTACTTGTGTCTAGGTATTCTCAATACAGCATTTCCTCTGAAACCTGAGCTTACTGTACTTGTGTCTAGAACAACCTCTGCCCCTCATTTATCTAACACTATGGTGTAGCCATATGTGGCTGCACATAGCGCAAATATGATGAACCCCCAATGAGGGGAAATGATGTGCATTGTGGGTATGAGGACAGGTGTAGATACTCACCCATCCCCAACATAAGCATCACTGAAAATGTACTTTTATGATAAATGCATTATATAAAGTTATAATGCAAGTAAACCTTGCCATCTCATATGATGTGGCAAACTCCATTGGAAATGTACACATAGCTTTATAAACGTACCTTCCCTGTAGAATTGAATGTAAAATGTTGGTTGCTGACCTGAAGTGGTCACCTGGACACACTTTATTGGATGCATGGATCTATGCTGTTCCTTGTCCACTTATCGGGCATTGCCATCAGAGTGGTCCTTACCTTGATATACATAATGCGAAGGAAGTACTCCAATTGCTACTAATCCACAGACTTCAGAAATAAATAGTATCTTGCCTTTACTTACCTGTTCATGCCTGTATGATGTACATGTCCCAGATGTAGCTACCAGCTTGTCATGACACTCTTGTCAGCATCATTGAGATTGTTATACATGAAAACAGTGCATTGGTTGAGCTGCACATTGTTATGGAATTCCCCTCTTCTTTCCTTCAACAACCACGTCCCACCTCTACTTTGTGCTTATGCCGCCCTCTCTATTGTCATCGTTGCTGCAATCATTGTCTCGTCCCTCACTGCCTTTTGTGTCCTACCAGGTATGTCTCCCAATGGACTTATGTTTTGGTAACCATGTGGGTTACTGGTCTCGGGCCTAACCCCAACCCTAAGTCAGGCTTGTCAGTTCAACCCTGACTTGCCAGTCTCACCATGGTTCATCAGTTCAACCCTGACCTACTGGACTTGCCTCTATTCTTCAGTCTCGCCTGTGCTCGTCAGTCTTCCCTTTCCTCGCATGACTCATTGTTGTACTATAACTGCGCATGCTGCATGTTGTTGCCTTTCCCATACTTGATGACTCATTGACTTGTCAGTACTTCCTTGACCCATAGATACTTGTTTGGCTCATAGCTGTGCATCTTGTACTATATAAACCTGTAGCTACTTGCCCTGTACAGTATCTTTTTGCTACCTTGCAATCTGCTATATTGTTTATCACCATTCTTTGGTGATATGAGCAATGGTGCCCAAGGGGACTCAAAGTCTTTATGTCCCGAGGTAATACTTTGCTGTAGACTTACACACTTGTCCTTTATTAGGACATTCGTGCACAACAGCATAACACGCATTGGTTTACCAAGTGGTTTTGCATGTGTCATCAAATATACTTTGTGCCACTATGTACCTTCAACATATTTCATGTGCTTCCTAGGCTGCCAACCCTGTATGTCTCCATTGTCACCACAACATCAACATGGTGTGCCAGAGTCTCATTTCCAATTTTGTGATCAACCAGCCTGCTGAATCAATCAGGTTCTGTTGGTGCAGCTATGCATATATATTTACAATTAGTCTTGCTTAATATAATTGTGATGAAAAGTCCATTGGCTTCTGAAATGGTTTGGCATGCATCGTCGAATGTAATTTGTGCTACTAAATATCTTACAGTGGCTCAAAAAAGTGTCCCAATGTTGGGTCATTTTGCAAAGATCTCTTATTTTTGACTGGACTACTGAGAATCAGTTCATGGGCCTGCAGAGTGTCTGAAGGTACTTGGTCTTGGCATTCCAAAACTGTTTTTGTCATATGATTTGGTTTCCATGGTGACAAGATATGATCATTTCAAAATGACAGCTCATTTGGACACTTTTTTGAGCAGTGATTCTAAATTATAGTTTTAGTATTTAGTGTGTCCTCCCTTTGCCTTTATCACTGCTTCTAGTCTCCTAGGCATGCTTTCTATTAGTCCCTGACACTGCTCCACCTCTATCTTGTTCCACTCCGCTTCAATCCTCTCCCAAAGCTCCCAAACCCCCTTTGCTGGTGCTTGTCACATCCGTGACGCGTGTGCAAGGTCCGGACCGCAGTCTGACTATCTGAGGTGTTGTTCTAGCCCTACAGGCTCCCGTCGCGAAACTCCGTTCCATCTTTGGTTTGACTTACGATCTGCTTCTGTTTCTGTTTCCATATTTAGTATGTTTCTCTCACACTTCTAAGCAACTCGCTACACTACCGTACCCATATATCTTACTAATCCCTGTACCATCTGGCTATCCGGCGACTACCGACTTACCTTACTAATGGCTCACTAATATTGTTATTCATCCGTACTGCGCTCCGGTAGTTGCTACACCCCGGACATTGCATTACACTTTTCTCTGTACTATAAAAGCTTTGTACATATGTCATAGCACGTCAGTTCGAATATCGAATAAGATACTCATTGATCTCACTCAACTCCAGACAGTCTCTGGATAGATCCGACCTCTGGGACTTGGCAGGAAACTAGTGTACTAAGTTGTACGCTAAACTCCGACTACCCGGACTTTCGCCCAAGCTCTCCTCTGCCCTTGGACCCCCTCGGAGACCATTGAGAACTGGTCTTGACAGTATATTCGAACTCAATCCCTGCACGAGCCCACAAAACCCCCACACCATGACTATGACTACCCGACTCCGTTCCCGCTCCATGGCTGTTGAAGCTTCGGAACAAGCTGCGATCGACAATATGCACAAGTCTAGTGCACGTATCGCACTAGCAAGCTGCTGATGCCCTCCACCATCGGTGAGCCAATTTCGAAGTTTCTCCGCCAGGGGTGAACCCCTCGCTACCCCGACTCCTAGAACTGGCTCCTCCAATAGACATTCCTCATC
Organism: Pisolithus sp. B1; assembly: GCA_024663435.1. NCBI lineage: Eukaryota > Fungi > Basidiomycota > Agaricomycetes > Boletales > Pisolithaceae > Pisolithus > Pisolithus sp. B1. The sequence goes on along the minus strand of JANFAA010000027.1, from coordinate 28,873 downwards.
CATGGCGCAACCAACCCCAGACCCCTTCGGAGGCGATGACCCCGGAGATGACGGTCCCGGAGACGATGGTCCCGGAGACGACGACAACAATGATGACGACGACGACGACGATGGCAACCCTTTCGTCGACGCCCCAGAACAGCTAGACCCCCAACTGGCAGTCTTGCAAAATTTGGCAACAGCCGTTGACCATCTGTCATGATCCACCCGTCGCTCCGACAACACCTCGTCCTCACACACTAAAGTCCGAGAGCCGGACACCTTCGATGGAACTGATCCGAAGAAACTCCAGACATTCTTAGTCCAATGTGAACTATGTTTCCAAGATCATCCCAAGGCGTTTCGCCTTGATAGAAACAAGGTTACGTTCGCCCAGTCGTATCTCAAAGGAATGGCTCTCGAATGGTTCGAGCCGGACCTTCTAAACTCCGGAGATCTGGCAGACCACCCACTCTGGATGGACAGCTGGTTGGATTTCGTAGCAGATCTCCAGACAACTTTCGGACCCCATGATCCGGTCGCAGACGCCGAGCACCAGCTCGATCACCTCCACATGAAAGAAACACATCATGTAAATCATTTTGTGGTCAACTTTAATAGATTGGTGTCGCAAGTCCGAGGTTATGGAGATGGCGCTCTCCACCACCTGTTCTACACCGGGCTCCCAGACCGCATCAAAGATGAAATCAGTAGGGTTGGGAAGCCCACTACTCTATATGGGTTGCGTGCGTTAGCCCAAGAAATTGACACGCACTACTGGGAGCGCAAGGACGAGATCTCTCGTCAAGCAAAGTCCTCTGGCAACAACTCCGGAAACAACTCCGGAGGTAAGGCCAACTTGAACAAGGGGGACAAGCAGAAGACTGGTAACGCCAATCCCCAATCTGGTAGTAACCAGCAAACTCCATCTACCTCGAACCCCAAGCCTCTGAACAATCAGAACTCCGGAGCACCGTCTACATTATCCAACAAGCTTGGTAAAGACAGCAAGTTGACACCTGCCGAGCGGAAGAGACGTTTCGAGCAGAATTTGTGTATGTTCTGCGGAAACCCCAGGCACAAGGCCAAGGAATGCCCTAAATCTACATCTCGTGCAGCTAAGGCTTGCGCAACCACGGTTACTGAGTCGGAAGCCAAACTGACTGCCTCCTCCGAGGCAAAAAAATAGAGTGCAACTCTCAGAACTCCGCACAGCCTGGGAGTTGTGTTGATACCGACTGTGCACCCTCGGAGGCACGACTCAACGCATCCGCTCTTTCAAATCCTAATTCATTAAAACCTTCTGTCACCCTCGACTTGTATAATATTCCAGACTTTCCAGCATTAATAGATTCGGGCTCGACCCATTGTTTTGTAGATTCTACTTTCGTCAATAATCATGGTCTTTCAACCTACTCCGTCCCACCTCTCATCCTCCGTCTGTTCGACAGTGTGACAACGACATCAATCAGTAAAGCCTCAAACCTCTCAGTCTGTTTCCCCTCTGGAGATATCACTGACATGACTTTCTTTGTAACTCTGTTGGATTCTGAGTGTAAGATAGTTCTCGGACATAACTGGCTCACCTGTTACAATCCGTCGATTGATTGGGTACTGAGCAGTATTAAGTTCCGAAACCTTACACCTCGTTTGCCAGCGCCGACATCGCCCTCTGACTCGGAGTCAACTCCGAGAAACCCCATAGATGCCCCCCTGGGCTCTCCAGAAATCACCCTTTCCGAGTCGGTCGATAACTCCTCTCCACCCAGCACCCGAGCACCTAACATCTCCCTTGTCAATGCAGTGGCCTTCGTCCGTGCCTGCAAGCTAGATGGCTCAACCCAGTTCTCCCTCCAGGTTCGACTTCAGGATATTACCAAACTCCGGGCTGCCACCATACAGGATACCCCAGACTTGTCATCGGTACCCCCAGACTATCATGACTTCGCTGACATGTTCAGCAAGGCCAAGGCAGCTACACTTGCGCCTCACCGGGAGTTTGACCTCAAGATAGAACTGGAGGAAGGAACTACTCTGCCATTGGGAACCCTCTACTCACTTTCGTCTGTTGAGCTTGCCGCTCTCTGGACCTTCATCAATGAAAATCTCACTACCAGCTTTATTCGTCCAACATCATCCCCGTATGCCACACCTGTCCTTTTTGTCAAAAAGAAGGACAGATCACTTCGTCTCTGTGTTGACTTTAGGGGCCTCAATAAGATCACCAAGAAGGACCGTTACCTGTTACCTCTCATTTCGGACTTACTCGACTCGCCTAGTCGGGCTAAGGTATATACTAAAATCGACCTGCGCCATGCCTACCACTTGGTGCAGATCGCCGAAGGAGATGAATGGAAGACGGCTTTCAGAACCCGTTATGGATCTTATGAGTGGCTCGTGATGCCATTCGGACTTACCAATGCCCCTGCAGCATTCCAACGCTTCGTCAACTCTGTCTTCGTGGACCTACTGGATGTATGCGTTGTTGTCTACCTAGACGACATCCTTATCTATTCCGATAACATCGAAAACCATAAAAAACATGTCCATGAGGTACTCCGCAGACTCTGGGAGCATGACTTGTATGCCAAACCAGAGAAATGTGAATTCCACTCCGAGTCCGTGGAATACCTTGGTTTCTTTTTATCCCCCAACGGTTTGTCAATGTCTGAGGATAAGGTAAAGGCTGTCCGTGATTGGCCTGAACCTCGTAAGGTGAAGGACATTCAATCCTTCCTTGGCTTTGCAAATTTCTACTGTTGTTTTATCTTCAACTACTCGGACATCGTGGTCCCACTGACGCGTCTCACGCAGAAGGGGGCACCCTGGAATTTCTCCGAGGATTGTTGCTGTTCCTTTAATCGTCTCAAGGAAGCTTTCTCCACGGCTCCAATATTAACCCACTTCCAGCCCGGACTTCCCATCACGGTCGAAACGGATGCTTCGGACTATGCTATCGCCAGCATTCTGTCCATCACTTGCCCAGATGGTGAGGTACGACCGGTAGCGTTCTACTCCCGGACATTGACCGCCCCAGAGTTAAACTATGACACACACGACAAGGAGCTGTTAGCTATTCATGAAGCCTTCCAGACCTGGCACCATTACCTCGAAGGCCCTGCACACCCCGTTGACGTCGTTACTGACCACAAGAATCTCAAATACTTCTCCACCTCGAAAGTGCTCACCAGGCACCAAGTGCATTGGTCTGAGTACCTTTCTCAATTCAATATGGTCATTCGTTTCTGCCCCGGTAAGCTTGGAGCAAAGCCCGACACCTTGACTAGACGATGGGACATCTACCCCAAAGAGGGGGATAGGGGCTATGCCCAAGCCAACCCACAGAACCTCCGACCGGTGTTCACCACTGAACAGCTATTCAATTCATTACGGGTGACCTACTTAGAAAGCCCAGTACTGCATGCTAGTATAATCATGGACGTTGAGAAACTCCATGAAGACATCAAGTCCACCTTAGCGTCTGACCCACTCGGTCAACTCCACCTTTCTGACCCATCTAACCCCCATTGGCGGGTGGATGAATCCGGACTTTTATGTCTGGATGACCGTATATATGTCCCTGAAGCAAATGACCTCAGGCTTCGCATACTCTGTTACAAGCATGACCACCCCTTGGCTGGTCATTTCAGACAAAACAGAACACTCGAACTCATCCGTCGTGAGTACGTCTGGCCAAATGCTCGGACTTTTATCAAAGACTACGTCAAATCTTGCACTGCCTGTGTGCATGCCAAAACCCCGAGACACAAACCATACGGTATGTTGAAGCAACTACCGATACCAGAGAGACCTTGGAACTCCATCTCGATGGATTTCATCGAACAACTACCAAACTCCGGAAACCATACCACTATACTGGTCGTCATAGACCATCTCTCAAAACAAGCCGTATTCATCCCCACCGAGGATACAATCACCTCTCCACAACTTGCTAAACTATTCCTACTCCATGTCTTCTCCAAGCATGGAGTTCCCTCACACGTAACCTCCGACAGAGGCACGGAGTTCGTGTCCCACTTCTTCCAGTCGCTAGGCAAAGCACTGGACATGAAGCTCCATTTCACTTCTGGATATCACCCTGAAGGCAATGGTCAAACCGAACGAACTAACCAGACATTGGAGCAGTACCTACGGGTCTACTGTAATTACCAACAGGACAACTGGTCCGAGTTGCTACCACTCGCAGAGTTTGTGTACAACAACGCTCCCAGCGCTACAACCGGAGTTTCACCGTTCTTCGCCAATAAGGGTTATCATCCTAATGTTACCGTACACCCAGAAAGAGAGTTAACATCTTCTCGAGCTAGAGACTATGCAGTGGACTTAGACTCCCTACATACGTTCCTACGAGAAGAAATGAGGGAAGCTCAGCAGAGATACCAAGGTCCGGCAGATGCTAAAAGATCTCCACCTCCGGACTTTCAGATTGGAGATTTGGTATACGTCAAAGCAAAGTACTTCAGGTCCATGCGACCTTCAAAGAAACTCTCGGAGAAGAACCTAGGCCCATACCCCATCATCACTCGTGTTGGATCGTTATCCTTCACTATCCGACTACCTGACGCTATGAAGTCCGTACACCCCGTGTTCCATGTCTCGCAACTAGAACCGGCAACTCCAAATACTATCCCTAACCATGTCCAACCTCCACCTCCACCCATTGAGGTCGATGGAGAACCAGAGTACGAGATAGAGCAAATCCTGGACTCTAAACTGGACTACCGTAGGCGATGTCTGCTGCAGTATCTAGTCAAGTGGGCTGGCTATGAAGGCACGGACGAGGAAACATCCTGGCTCATAGCTACCGAATTAAGCAACGCCCCTGACTTAGTTGCGGATTTCCACAGAGCGTACCCCCACAAGGATGGTCCATTGAGCGCCATCCCACCTCGGAAATAAATGGACTTTTCAGAGTTTACTCCGTCTATGCTATGAAAACTCATGCTCGCTCGATTCTAAGACAGACACAACAGAAAATATATTTCAAAAAAAAAAAAAAGGAAAGAGGGGGGGGGGGGGGGGACAGGAAAATCCAAAGTACGATACAGACACGGATAAACTAAAATAACGACTAAATATTGTCGTCGTTCATTGCCCAGTTGATGAGAGTGGTCGTTGTGGTCTTCAGAACCTCGAAAGATTCTTCCAAAACCCTGGAAAGGTCCTGGACCTCTCTCGACATCGTTTCAACGGCCACCATGTTCTTCTCAATCGCCTTGACGATCTCTCCGAGCTGCCTGTCTAAGACCTCCGCCAAAGGGTCTTGACACGGAGCTTGCACGCAGGGGGCACGGGGCTTCGAGACGACCTCAACGTCCGGCGTATTGTCCACCTCCTCGTCATCAGCGGCTTCACCAAAGTGTGCTGACTTTCTCTGTTTCCTTTTTTCTCCACCGCGAGGAGATGGAACAGTCGATGCCGGCTTCTCGGACTCTGGAGCCTTTGGGTTCAAGTCGCATTTTCCCTTGGTTTTCTGGCACCGGACGCACAACTTGCTATGCCCGGTACCTGGCACACACGGTTCACCAGCTTTGATGCAGGCAGAGCAAGCTTTCGCCTGCTCTGTGGACTTTCCGCTGACCGATGCGACATGCTGAGACTGGTATGGACTTGTCAATATGGTGTTTAGGACGGTAAATACTGTTACGCACCGTGGAACTTTCCGCCTGCTGTGCCCGACGCGTCTCCTCCTCAAGACGCCTCTTCTCCGCTTCCAACTCATGGAGTTTCCTCTCCTCGGCTGCTTTCCTCTGAGCAGCCTCCTCGGCCTTTCTACACTCCTCGGCTTTCCGATGTTCCTCAGCCTCCTTCACTTTCCGGACCTCCTCAGCTTGCCGGCGTTCTTCTTCTTCGATTGCTGCCTGCATGGCAGCATGCTGACGACACTGTCGTTCATCGAACTTTGCCATTTTCATGGTCGGCGGGTCGTCCGGATATTCTCGGAGCAGTTCATCATCGAGTACTTCCCAGGCGATGCCTGCGGGGTTGAGGGAAGGTTTGAGTCGGGAAGGGGGAGCCATAGCGTTTAGAGGTTTAGGAATGGGCATCTGGACTTTGACAAAACCCCATCAAGCTCTTTTTACCATGAGGTTTTTTGGACTCCGACAATGCGGACTTCGAAACTCCAAAGTGACACTTGAGCACAACAGGTGCCTCGAGGGCTCGGCCCTAAGAGGGGGATACTGTCACATCCGTGACGCGTGCACAAGGTCCGGACCGCAGTCCGACTATCTGAGGTGTCGTTCTAGCCCTACGGGCTCCCGTCGCGAAACTCCGTTCCATCTTTGGTTTGACTTACGATCTGTTTCTGTTTCTGTTTCCATATTTAGTATGTTTCTCTCACGCTTCTAAGCGACTCGCTACACTACCATACCCATATATCTTACTAATCCCCGTACCATCTGGCTATCCGGCGACTACCGACTTACCTTACTAATGGCTCACTAATATTGTTATTCATCCGTACTGCACTCCGGTAGTTGCTACACCCCGGACATTGCATTACACTTTTCTCTGTACTATAAAAGCTTTGTACATACGTCATAGCATGTCAGTTCGAATATCGAATAAGATACTCATTGATCTCACTCAACTCCAGACAGTCTCTGGATAGATCCGACCTCTGGGACTTGGCAGGAAACTAGTGTACTAAGTTGTACGCTAAACTCTGACTACCCAGACTTTCGCCCTAGCTCTCCTCTGCCCTTGGACCCCCTCGGAGACCGTTGAGAACCGGTCTTGACACACACCCTCATTCCTAGCCATATTCCTGCTCATTTGGAGGGGGTATCCTGCCAATAGGAGTGCGAATGGTGGCCTGTAGAGACGGCTCATGTATTTTTCTGTTCCAAAACTTGAAATTCAAATACTTTTGAGAATGTATTGCTGGGAGATGTCAGGGTCCGTGCATATGGTAGTCGTGCATAGTCAAAACTCGTGGGGAACCCACACACCAAGATCCAAACACTTATATAAAGCCAGAGGCAGGCCTGCCAAATGAAGATAAGTTGAAATGCATGGACAAGGCTGATGGGTGGGAATGACTATGAGACATGAGCGGGCCAGCATATAAAGGTATGGTGCAAAGCTGCAACACATAGGCAGGCCTGTGGACTAAAAGTGCAATAATCTCCACATAGAATATGGAGCGGCCCCTCCTAATAAATAGTCGACATCCCAACATATAAGGGGGCCAGGGGACTGTGATTAGCTATCGTGTATTGAGGGGTCCACGAATGCTTGTCCGATGCTAATGTGTTGGTCTACTTGCGCACCTCTCCCACAAATTGAGAGAATGGCGGCCATACCAATAAGCACTTGTTTCCTCAGCTGCATCCCCACCCAAATCCCACCCCTCAATAATTTGGGGAGAAGGAAAAATATTGGTCATTGCAATTTCACTGTCTGCTCCCCCAGACCGGCATTCATATAGTTGGGTTCCAAAAAATATGACCCCCATACCCTGTGTGGTCAAAAGCCCCCGATGCAGATCGGTTCGAACGAATGCACAATTCCGCAATTCCTCAAGCGCCATCAGCGATGATAGAAATGATGGATGCGCAGCTGCAGCCATCTTCACTTACAGGCGAGGGTTCATGGAATGTATGTACAACTGTAGGCCAATTTAACTTGATATTTCCCAGGAAGCAATGTAGGCCATCCCCATCAATCTGCAAGCATTGAGGTCGTGGCACAGCCCTCCAGGATTACAGGCAAACATTCATAATACAATTGTATAGGCGAAGGCTAAGTTCAATATTTTATCTCCAAGATGGTGGCATAAACCAGAGGGAAGAGCCAGATCATGGTCGTACAGCGGACTTCGGTAATCCTGATCACGGGCAGCTAGGAGCCCCGTTCATAAATGCAGCGGCAGATTTTTGCCATCGTATATTTCACTATGGTCACATAACGAACAGGTCAGCACACAAGTTGTGCACACCCCTACCCAATCCGTTAGGCTGGCCCACCAATCAGCTGCACAGTATCTTTCCATATCGCAGACAGGGGGGTTGCACCGTCCCACTCCATATCGCAGATGGCCCAGCCCATAAGTTGCGCCGGCTGACCTCATCTCCTTTGGTGGCCCATCGATGAGCTGCACACTCTCATTTCTTTTCATGGGAGGGCCAACCCATGAGTTGCACCAGCCTACCTCATCTTATTGCACCGGCCCCTCCATGAATTCCACAGCCTCATGTTACGCCTCGACCCAGTACCTTCCGTTTCTGGGCTCGAGCTCTGGCTACGCGCCTTCGGTCCCGCCACCTTCGTCGTCCTCGCTTGCTCCGTCATCGCATTCCTTATCGGGATGCACGTTATACTCAAGAACTGGCCCTCCGGCCTCTATCTTTGGTAATCGACCTTCGTTGGTTACACGGTTATGTTTAGATATGGGCGCAACCCCGTTGCTGTCTCTGATTACGCTACGGACTCCTCAACGGGTCCACTTCTGTGTCTCTGACTCGTTTCTCTTCTCTGACTCATCGTTGCCTGTGGCCCGTTTGTACTATAGCTGCACATTGCTGCGCATTGTTGACGTTCCGCCGCGAGCCCACTTTGTGTGCTCGCTCTCATTGGTTCCTAGAATAGTTACGATAGAAGCCGACTCCTGGTGGGCTCTGGACGTTCTTTCTTTTGGGCCCAAGGCCCTTCACAGTACAGGTATATATGACCTATGATACCACTGTGTTTTCTTTAACTTTTCGCTACCTTGCAACACGTCCCATTTATCCCCATTCTTTGGGAATACGAGTGACGACGTCCAAGGGTGCTCAAAGTCTCTCACGCACCGAGGTACTCAGCTTCGTCTATAACAAACGAAGCCTCGTCTTTGCTGCTCTCTGTTCCTATACCTTTATTAGGTACTACGAGGAACTCGCGGCATAACACCTCACCCATATCACTGATGGGCTGGCCTATAAGTTGAGACATCCTATCCATTAGTTTGACAGTACACACACTTGTTATACATCATATGAGGTCGTGGACCTGTTAATGCGCTCCAGATATTCCATACAGTCCTTAATGGGCTAACTGGCAGGTTGTGTCGCACCACCTTATCCATTGGACCGGCATGTCCATGAGATGTGCAGCCCCAGAAAATATTGCAGCTGTGCCTGCGGGTCGTCCGGCTAGCCCCTCCATAAGTTTTAGTGGGTCATTTATGAAGATGGACCAGCTGGCCCATGAGTTTGCACCACCGTCCAACCCCAATGGCTCCGCCCATGAGCTGCATCGCCCTAACTCGTCTGTTAGACTGGCTTCTCCATCACTTTTGCAGGCTGGCGGGCCAATGCGCCTTGTTCTCCCTGACATCTTGTTAGGTCGCCCCATCCATGAGCACACCTGTTTATCCCCTCTAGGAGGTCACCAGGCCTGTTCATATATTACACATATTCAATTCACCGCTTAACAACGGGACTGCTCACATGTTATTGTCACTCCTGGAACTCAGGCCCACTTATTTGTCATGTCATAATTATTTATACAGGCCCGTCACGGGCTGTTCATGAGCGTCAGCATTTTGGCAAGCGGGCTACTCATGGGTTGCGACTTAAGTATGACTGGTATGTGTGGAGGGTTGTATGATGAGGTTGCTTTTCCACTATCATACAGCATACATAAGATTGTCCAACTTATTACACTTCATCCTTCTCAGGCAGCTTTCGGATGCCCATACGGATCACATTCATTCCATTCTCTTCCATGTGCTGTCGGACCTTATGTGGGCATCAGTTCTTACCAAGCAAAGCGAGGGAATGCGGGGAATATTTACGGCCTTGTCTTCAGCTTTCAGAGCATCATGTGTAAGGGGCTTCACCAAGAAAAATGTCAGGACTACACTGAGAATGGCAAGGCCACCACCAATCCAGAATGGACTGGCATTACCCTTCGCAGTCTTTGAGCCACCAAAAACTACATGAACATACAGGGGAGGCAGTGGCATGAGTGGTCATGGCTTCATGCATCAAGTCCACCAATACACACTGTTGATAACCTGTGGGAATACTATAGCCATTAGATGTCAATCTTGAGAAGCAGACTGAAACAGCCTTAGCATGGCACATACCCCAAGTTCCAACGAAAGCTCCAACTTTTCCAACTGTGGCTGCAATGACATAGATTTGTTCATCAATTGCTACAGGTGCAGTTTTTGCTGCAAGAAGGCGGAGGCAACTTCCACAACCTATTTCACAGCAGTACATAAACTGAACCAATCAACTACCCCATTTGAATTTTCAGACTCACTCACTTCACCAAGGCATAAGAATATACCATACCCAACCTGTATACCACTTGAAAAGGTACCACCCCTGAGTTCAGATCCTATGTGCTTACAGCAAATGCAGCAATATTGTCAGCCAGAGGGATGTACATGATGCCCATGGTGAAGCCAACAGCAGCCTGCAAGAGCAAGCCCACAATCTGACAAAACTAAGTCCAAACATGCTGAGCCTGGTGGTGGGCATCATACACACCATTGCTGTCTTCAAACCAAGGTAATCAATGAGGAATGTGCCAAGCAGGGTTCCTGCAATGTGTTCAATTCATGGAAAACCAGACAGGCCAGGTAAGTCACCTGGAATATAGAATGAACTACTGCAAGTGAACACAACACCCTGCAGGAGCCAAATTGGGTGAGCTCACATGATGACCACAGACCACCCCAATACAATTGGTAAGGATGAACTGCCACCTGTGATGCTACATACCAATGAGGTTCAACATCATATGTATGATATACTGTATATGGGAGCTTACTTATTTATGATCATGGAGGAGTATATGCCAAACTACAGCCAATAAGTGATATTTTCACATAAGAAAGTCAACTCACTGGGTACCTGCAATTCCTGCATCAGTGTCATCTTTCCATGAGCCAATGACATACACCTACATGATGAAATCATATATAAACCTTGGATTCCCAAACCACCTGAGTATCAAATTTCCTCTCAGAACTCAATGGGGCCACCTACCATGTCAATGACATTCCCAGAACACTCTTCCAGTATCGCCTCAAGGTGAACTGGTAGGGAATGTACAATGAGCTCAATGGTTCAGGTGCTGGAATAGACTGGCCCTGGAGAGCACAGGGCAACATAACAAGTTCCCACAAGAGAACAAATGCCGGGACAGCGCTGAGACCAAGTGAGACATTGCAGATTGTAAAGTTGTGTCGCTCTCCATATCTAAGGGTTATGATAAGAGAAGGACTAAAGTTGTAATACCATGAGAGACAGGCTTACATCCAACACAGGGCAAGTGGGACAGAAGTGGCAACCACAAAACCAGCGTCGATCATGGTTTCTATGGAGAGTTAGTGGCCTGGATGCTGACTGACAGGCTGGAACCACTGCTCACTGGTGCCAAGGACAAACCACCGGTGTTGTGTGCTTTCAACAATGACATCCTGCTTCACCCACCGATCAAAAGGAAAAGCTGCACCACAACTGTGCCCTGCACCCACACAGATGCCGAGTGCAAAACTTTACGGTTGCATTCAGCAACCGCCTTGATGAAGGGAGTCGGAAGCTCACCGTGCAAAAAAAAGTGCGCAAACCAATTCATTGACGCTCAATCTGGGACTCTCGTGACTCGCCCAGATACAGTACACTAAGCAAATAAGAATGACAGGAAAAGGAGAGAGTGTCTGCATGCATCTCAGACGCAGGAATAAGGTTGCACAAAGTAGCTCACTATGCCCGACTGGATACCATTGAAAATCCATCCACAAAGGAGCATACCAGATACAGTCCCTTTGGAGATTTAGTCTGCTTTTGATGCAGGGATATAACCAGTACATAGCATTGACTCACCAGCGAGTGCTGCACTTGCCAACAGCTCATTGAAATATTGTGTCTCAAATTCATTCCCGCGATATTCACGAGCCATTACTGATGACAGGGATCAATTGGCGGCTCGTAAATACGCCACCCGGCGGATATACATACAAGTGATAACTGCGACAGTGAAGTCAGCCTTGAATAAGAAATAGAGGGTACACTCATCGCATACCTGCCCCAATGACTCCAATGATGTAGCCTACCCAGAAGTCAACACATCTTGTCAGGATGAGCAGATGTATAAACAGGTAATACCGTTCAAAAACAGTGCTGTACCGCGGCTGATATGGCAGGTAAAAACTTCCTGTCAGCTCCAAGCACCGGTGACCAAATGAAACATGACCCTACGTGAGTTTCATGAGGAACCGGGCGGTTGAGAGTTGATCAGTCGTTACAGCCATTTCAAAGGATATTGATGACAGCGGAAAGAGATCCAGGAAATCCATTGCCCCTTTTAACTGTTAAGGGTACGATAGGGGCTGAGTTTGGAGGTGTTGGGGAATTTGTTGGGGCGTTCTGGTCGCTGACTCATTGTGACCTATACATGTAGTCTGCTTGGTCACAATATATGGCCCCTGTATGCCCGAGAATGAGGCCAAACATCAACTGTGCGGCCAAACATAAGCGGGTCCGTGGGCCAGGAAAGGCTGTAGGATGTAGGGACTATTCTATTCACAAGACCAAGGAGCATCCGCGCAAAAAACATCACCCACCGATGACCGCAATCCTTCCTTGAACACTGTGAAGGGGGAAAATATAGGGAAAGAGACCCCCGAGCTATCGGAGGTTTCCGTTTCAGAGAATGCATAGGCGGAGGCGCGACCCCATGTAGTCACACTGGTCACAACCCATTGATAGCCCGTGCACCAAATTCCCAGGGCCCGCCCAACAGCATAAGCCGAAACACATGAACAGGCCCGAGGGCTATGAGAGGCTGCAAGACATGAGGGAGCCAGCGTATGAAGCCGCAATACAAGGCTGCAACAAATAGGCGGGCCTGCCGACTATGGGCATAATGATTGCCATGTAACATATGGACCAGCCCATCGATAAAATGGTCGGTGCCCTGACATATGAGCGGGGTCAGGTTAGATATTAACCCGCATTGATGGAAAAAAATGGAAGGGCCTGTTAGGATACCGTGGATGATGGCGAATCGTTGGACAGGCCGTTGCGGCGTATTGGGTCCCACATAAGAGCAAACGGAATGGTCAGTAGGGTCCGCCAAGGATGATGACAGATCGCATCCACAGGCCGGCAGGATGTATCTGATCCCGCGTAGTAACACATGGGGCCACCTGTAGATGCAGCGAGGAATAATGGATTATATGGGGACAGGCCATCTAGGGAATCATGGCCCAGGTAAGAACGCGCAGAAGGGCCTGGACACATTGAGAAAAAGTACTTGGACAGGCGTGCCAGCAAAACTGCATCGCACATAACCGCGACCGGCAGGGCCTACGGGACTAGTCTACACGGTTATCCCCAAAATATATACTGTCATCTGGGAGAATAAGGGACGGTCATGATGATTACAAGAGACATTCTGGAACGCTTGCCTTACAGAGGCTTCCGCCATCCAGGGTATTGGTGTCCCCAAAAGTAATTCCAAACTGGGACAAGTCCGCCCGCGATAGTTCCACCCGGGCCACCATTAAATGGTAGCAATATAAAAGACTAGGGGACAAGCAGCCAGCCATCCATAGCCTATGATTGGAGGTCTGGCATCGCCAATGATCTTCAACGTGCACTCCGCACGAGAATGAAAGGTGTATGGCAGATATGGAGGTGCCTAGCATACATAAGAGGCATGAGCATGGGAAATCCATGAATGTCGACAAACCATATGCCGTGAGGGAAAGTCTGCAGGGCTGTCCCCAACTTCAGGGTAGAAGGCGGCGCATACGCTCAGACCGTATACAACGGGGTAAACAATGCGAAGATCGCGGGTCGAACGTTGCAGGTTGAACATTGCGCAGGAATGGAGACTGCCATTAACCAATCGCATTTTGGCCTACATTGCCGGCCGGCATCATCAGAAGGCTGCGGGCAGACCGGGGGTACACCCATATCAATTCAACCTCTGCTCTTGCACGAGGCGGAACAAATTATACGGAAGATATTGTATGCATATCAATATCCGGGTAGGTTAACCGTATAGAACGGTTGGATATTGACCAGGCCTATCGCGGTGACGATCGAAGATGGGCGGCCTGGAACAGACTCAGAATATAACGAGGGTAAAACGATTGAGGTGTACGAAGTGGCTGCAGTCAGACAAGATGGGGAAAGAAGGATTCGCATATGATACGATATCCTCCCGAAGCAGTGTGCCGTGAAGGCCTGGCGGGAAAATTGTCATGCGGGAGATCCACCCTGCAGAGTATTTAAAAAATCACATACAAGGCGGTATCAAGTCCTGATGAAAGGCGAGTTGGCGGATCGGGAGCTGCTACCCCCACTCGGATGTGACCCAGAAGGCTGCAACCAATCCATCCCCCATGTTTGTAGGCAGGAACATTGGATAAGTTAATAATACCCACCCCAATCAATACATTCCTGCCCGCAGGGCGCGACAGCCTCTTAACGGGAACCCCGAAGCCCGCAATTTGTTGAAGTGGGGTAATGGCAGGGTGAGGACTTGCGAATGGATCCTCGGCAAAGTTGGAATGAACACCCGACTGTCCGCAATGCCCACTACCACTCATCCCCGAAGGTCATAAGCCGCCCATGACCCTCCGACCCGTCTCGGCATGCAGCCAGGATTGCAAGGAAATGAAGATGCGGTATCAGTATTACCCCATTGGGGTTCTGCATACCACGCAGGGTCTATCATGGCCAACAGGGAAACCACCTACCATACCGGCATCAACGGAAGGACGGCATGGTCAGATATTTGTTTTACCGTCGACAATGATCGTCGTGCACATTTGGTCATACGCACGGAGAGAGAGGTTTGCTCGGCGCCGTGGTTGCAGATATGGGGTATTTGCAATTACGGACGGCGGATATGAGATAGATGGCATCTACGTTGGCTATTAGGGTCTGTCCTACAGCAACTTGGTGACAGGGGCGCGTTTCAACCCGTACAGAAGAAGCCCCGTGGGCGAGACAACCCCAAGCGGCTGCAAAAGCGCGGAGGATCCAAACACCTGCATACGCACAGCGGATGGCGGTGCAGACCGTGATATTGACCCGCACCGCACCGCTGTAACCTCCATGCCGCCATAACGAAGGCAGCGGCCCCCACCGGGCCAGTCGAACTAATCATGACGCGAGCCGTAAATGGACCTGGGCGCACAGCGTCGCGGCGACATATGCACGGGCCGATTATTGGTTGGCGTGCGGGATATGTAAGACGTATGAACTGACCTGGCAACCTAATATAATGTCTAACCCGTGGGCAGGGCAGCCGCACGAATATTGCAGGTTGGATCGATTCATTCGCGGGGACCACAACCCATCCCTGGGCCTGTGCAGCGGCCGGGGTATGATGGCAAAACGGACGGGCGGCCTGTCTGCAAATGGGCGAGACAGGGTAACTTATGGAAGGGCCGGAGTGACAGTTGACATGGGTTGGGACACCTTGCGGGCTATCCTGTCCAAAATAGGAAATTAGACCGTGCGACTCAGGAAGACCGCACAACTCCCGCCCGGTCTGGTCCACCCCGGGCGGAAGGCCGATACAATTCATAAGCCAGCCTGTGTGAGCCCATAATAAGCGATGATGCAGTGCAATCTGGGGCCGGACCCGCCGGACAGATAACATCGGCCGGAACACTCCATGGGCCGATCCGTAAATAATATGTTTCTGGACAGGGCGTAACGTTAGTCCTCAGTGACCGTACGCTTTTTTGCTTATGTAAGCGACACATCATCGCACCAAATATATGTACTACTAAGGGCAGTTTATACTTCAACACTCCTCCATAAAGCTGCAGAAACTAAAATGACAGAAATATGAAAATAAACTGTACCCATATCTAAAGTTATTGAGCAGATGTTGTGTGATTCGAGTGTCTTGTAGTTGTGTTGTGGCGTGACTACCCGATTTGGCCACGTCGACGCGGCCTGGTGGCTGTTTCGTCGCCTCGCGCTCGTGCGTACATGGCTACGACGCTGACGCTGCCGCTACCTCCCCAATCCGTTTCGCACGCTGGCGGCTCCCCCAGAACACTGATATGGTCTCCAAGGTAATGTCTGGTGCATTTCTGACTTGTTTGATGGCTTTCTAGGGTTCGCATGGCCTCGAAATGACTCTGGTGAGTCTTATGACTATCTGTGCCTCGTCTGACAAGGTCTTTAGGTCTCGTTTTCTCTCGTTTTCGATGGCGTGTGATAGGGATGACTTCGTTGGAGCGCTCGGCAGGTCGGATGGGGGGCGTAGGTGCGTTCCGCTTCGCATTTTCACTTCGGACTTCGCTTTGACCCATTTCTCCTCCAGGTAACGACAGTACTTCTTCATCACTCGCTTCGATAGTCCCAGATGTGAATTTTCGTTTCCCTGTTGGTAGGATATCCCTTGATATATAGGTGCTTGTCCCTGCAACTCGAGATTTGGCTCTGAGAGTAAGGCGCTTGCCGAGTGTGCTCTGTTTGCAGTCGTTTTTGTGAACGCTCGACTCGTTTTCTGTGTCGCCATTGAGCGGGGCATCCTTTTTCATCACCATTGGACTCCTATGCCCACGACTCTGGCACATGGTAAGTTCTGGCTGTGTAGTGCTTTGGCCGGGCCGTGAGCCCCCACAGGCCACCCCCATGGCTCAGCTCAGCTCAGCCTAGGAGGGCCCGGCCCGGCTTGGCTCAGGCCTTGAGGCTAGGCCCAGCACAAAACCACTGATTACCAAGGTACGTCTGGCCGTCATTCACGTAGCACGCACTTACATCAATCAAACTAGGTCGTGGGCCGCTCTCGACAGATCCACAGATCAAGTCACGCACCCGTAAAAACTTCTCACTTACTCTACCCGTAC
The DNA here is from genome assembly GCA_024663435.1 of Pisolithus sp. B1. Lineage (NCBI taxonomy): Eukaryota > Fungi > Basidiomycota > Agaricomycetes > Boletales > Pisolithaceae > Pisolithus > Pisolithus sp. B1. The sequence continues at coordinate 12,051 of JANFAA010000027.1, read as the reverse complement.
AGCGTTTCCCACTTTTCTCTAGGGATGTCAGCGAAGGTCGGAAACTCTTCAGTGAAGGGAACGTGGAGAAGGGGGTTGATCTTTTCGAGAATCACCATACTGGTCCGGCGTCAAGGACCATATGTCAAGATGTCCAGAAAAGCTGTGACAGTTATGTTTGGTTCTTCCTATGTTTGTCTCACTCGTATATTGCATTTTTAGTGCCTCATCTCTATCGTATAAGAGGGCCAATGTAACATAGTATACAGGGACTCTTTTTCCTACATCGGAAATCAGACCCTTTTGTCTGGAAACTTTTGGCTGAGGGCATTCAGCTGTGGATCGAAGTTCAACAGCATAACCAGTTAGATACACTATGTCTATGATCAAAGTCCAACGATGTAGCCACTTAGACATGCCCTGGCTATGTCTACATTTCATGTGCATTGGGATGTATGGACTTATGTATTTTATCGCATATCATTGGGCAGTGCCCTTCAGGTTTATTTTCAAAAGGTGATTGGGGTCTTGTTCAATGTTTGTTGCCTAAAGGAGGTTGGAGCGGATGTCAATTGCCTAAAGTAGTAAGTCTTCGGACAAAAAGTTCAAAAATTTGTGGCACGAGTGTCCGGCTTTCCATACGAATCACGAGGAGATGAAGCCTCGAGGTCGATATTACCCCATTGGAGTTCTATATACAGCGCAATGTCTGTCGCGGTCAAGTGTTCAACCCCTTACGATACGGACATCAACGGATGGTCATCGCGGCTTGACATATTGTTGACCGTTGGCAATTACCGTCCGCTCTACGTCGTTCTCCCTACACTGAGACTGAAGTTGCAGCGCAATCCTTGTGCCATCGTAGCGCTGTCGGGCTCCGAGTTTGAGCATGGAGTACCTGCAGCTGCAGGAGATCGCGCATGCGCGGCGTACTGCATGCGGGCTAATGTCCATAGCTCCGCGTGAGTTCCACTTCGCAACCCGTCCCAAATGGATGATCTGAAGCGGTACGTATGGCAATGAGAGAGTCATACACATCGCATCAACGGCAGTATCTGCTCTATATAATGCCGGAGATGTCAATCGTGTCAGCCAGCGCAATCAGTCTGGAGAAAATGTGGTTGATCTGGCGGGTGAGCCTCTCAACAGTAATCTCCAGCTGCTTCAGCCGCTCTATTTGAACGGCGATGTTTTGCTCACGTATGGAATCCCTTGCAACAGCAATGGGTGACCTATCTGTAGGCCAGAGATTCTGTCCAATGAATTATTGTTGGATTTTGCTTAGTAAGAACGTGTCAGGGAAATACCTTGAAGTATGCCCGCGCAACAGCTGTCAGCCCTCCCGATCGCAAGCCGTCGGAGGTGGATTGATAATCCATGCCTCCATCAAGCCACCATGGAGTAGAAAACCCGTCATACTTATTGTGGGACTCAGGGGTCCACTCCGGCACAAGTTTTGGAACATTGTCGACCATCTTGAAGGCAGCGATTGGAATGCGGCGAAGTTCATTTTGAAAGGCAGCTTCGGCCCAATTTCCGCGGGAATATAAATCGAAGCAGGCTGGGAGAGGGGGAGAATGGGACATCTGCGATACGGCAGATGGAAGGAGATATGTCAGGTGCCGCTATATGGATCTTCAGTGAGACCGGTCTAACTAGCGGCGGTAAAGGTGCTCACCATATCCAAGGAAAGATTGATGAACCACGCCCTCGGCCAATCTTCAGTGCGAGGCAAGGTGAGCAGATGGACCGCCGCCCCCTCTATCCGGCACCCGAGGTATAAAATTGACATGTCGATGATTGACTGCCGTGCAGGGTTGGGCGGCCCGCTGATATGTCGGTTAAATCCAAGAACCACGTATGGATCCTGCATAGCCTCCAAAACGTCGAGTTCCTGGAGTGTTTTTTGCGCTTCATCGATAAGATCGATCCGCCGCTTCGCCAGATATGCGAGCTTTTCGGCCATACGTCTCATGGCCGTGACAAGGTGTTCATCTAAATCTTCGTTGTAAGGATATTCGTACTGAAGTTTTTGATATCTCCGCCGTAGCTTCATCTCATATACGGCGCGGAAAACTAGAGCCACAGTTGGTGTGAGTTGTAATCAAAAGCTATGCTTACCGTTTTCACCGGCATCTGCGTTCACCAGTCCCTCTCGCACCATTGCAATTTTCTGTTCCTCTGATGGGACCTTTTCTGCGTCGGCCATAATGATTATATTTTGTAACATGACCCAGACGCAGGTCCTTACCCAAGAATGTCTTCAGGAGGAAATCGAACTTCCCCTGCAACCGTTTCCGTTCTTCTCGAGCAAAGTTGAATCGGCTTTCGGCATCCTGCTCCCTGGCCGCTACGCCAACCACCTCCCCCACTGATAATGTATCAAAAGACTCTTCCGTGGATCCCACCACGTGTGCATCTGCAAATAATCAGCATGTAGGTGCTCTTTGGCAGCACGACCGCAATGTATACTTACCCTCACGCCGGGGCGGTGTGGATACGTCTGCCAGGTTGAGTGGTTTTGGCAAATTTAGGCTGTCAGTTCAAGATGTGACTTTGTCTGGATTGCCTACCGCGATCATCGTCAACCTCCCATCTCTGCATTTCATCCGATCCGCTATCGATGGATGCTGCATCCATCGTTGGGGCCCCAGGCATTCCGGCCGGATGTACTGGCGGGGCCCGGAGAGGCACATTAATCAACTCCTCACCGTCTATGACTTCGGATTCTTCTATTTGGATATACGGCCGGGGGACTTTGGTAACGCTCAGCCTTCTCTCTTCCCCAGCTTTGGCGGCTGGACGTGCAGGTGGGAGGCGGAGGGGCATATTCATCAAACCTTCAATATCCACGATGCTGGATGCTGCAATTTGGTTATATTGCCGGTGGACTAAGCCAGAGCTCGGTTTTCCAGGCGGGGGCCGGAGGGGCACATTGATCAACCCTGCAGTATCCATTATGTCGCCTGCTTCGTTTGGGTTAGATGGCTGGGGAACTAGGTCAGCTTTCAGCTTTTCCTTATCTCCGACTATCGAAGCAGTGCGTGCAGGCGGAGGCCTGAGTGGAACGTTGAACAACTCGTCTCCGACTCTCAAAGCCGGATGTGCAGGGGGAGGCCGGAGTGGAACGTTGACTAACCCGTCAACATCGAGGACATCGGCTGCTGAGAATAAGTTCGATGGCCGGGGAAGCTGGTCAGCACTCTGATTTCCCTCTGTCCTCCAATCCATCGCCTGATGATCCTCGTCTTGGCCTGTAGTCCCGCGTCCTACAGGAGCGGAGCGTCCAGTCCGCTGCGGATGGTCGATTGGCATTATGTCCACTACAAAATACTTAGTCAAGGTTTGATGGAGGGAGGTCGCACGCGCCTTGGTCGTAGAACCGTACCCTGCGCTGCCGTTGTTGGTTTGGCATGGTTTATAGCGATTAGGTTGATGGATGATATCCAGAATGGTCGGTGCATTATTTTTCCGACCGTGGGAACATACTACCTGTGTGCGGCAATGGCTATAGCGCGGTGCGTACCCAACGTCGGGAAGTATATAGGCATGGAAAGAGAGGCGGCGGCTATAATGACGGATAAAAATCGTCATGCGGCCCGTAGCAGGTCTCTATGCCGCATTAACTCATTATCTGGGTGGGTGTATGAACTGACGGGATGGAGTTTACGGTTGAACTTCCCGACCGGGAATTTTGGGCTCTTTGCCTACACGCCACCCACTTATGAAACTGTGCAGCAGGTGCGGATTATTTACAATCGTTAGCGTTGCTACGTGCCCGCCCGCCGCACGCCATGCATCGTGCAAGTCAGTCGCCGAGCCAACGCGCTCACTAATCTACACCGCCATATATACTCCATACAGGAGGCTTCCTTTGTTTCCATGTCGATATATTACTAATTAGATTATTGTGTTCCTTTTTCACTGGTATACAATTTGCTCCGTGACTGGTTGCCGTTCAGCATCCGCAGCGGAATGACTCTGCAATTTCGTTGTGCGGTGTAGAATACATAGTTCCTTCAGATATATACCGGCTGCGTTGCAACACATATACCTGCAGCAAAATACAAGGTATTTGCAATTTCCCCCATGACCGGTTGCCGCCCGGCATCTGCGGCGGAGTCGCTCCGTGATTTCGGCGCCAGGTGTGACCACACGAATAGTTGATCCACGACTTCTATACATAATTCCTAAAGGTTTCTACCGGCTTATTTGTGCTATCTACGAATATAACAGTGTAGATTATACTCAATGTCGGCCGGTTTCTCGTTGGTATCCGCGACCTGCGTACTCCTTGCGTTGTTATCCAGGATACATCACCATCTTTCCCTTCGGCATCCTCCGGCGGTCAATTCCTGGAATTGGCTCCTGCGATCTCCATGCTGGGAGCGTTGGGACATCGGCATCATTGGGGTCTAATTGGGTATTGCTGTGCGCGACAGCGGTAGGTCCTCTGGTGGGTGGTGAAAGCATGGACAACATGGACAGAGGATTGGATATGGAAGATGACACTGACGATACAGTAGAGCCGACTTTACTTTTTGCGGGAGAAGAGGGACGAGACCCATAGCTGTGGGCATTCCATAACCCGGGGTGCTGCCAAAATGAAAGGTAGACTGGCTCATGGGGAAGAAAGGACTATGAGAGTGATAACCAGGCATGGAAGACGTGTGAGTACGGCCAAAAGAGGTTTCAGATGGCAAAGCAGCTCTGTCCTCTGACCAGGAGCACGGTCACCCATCAAGTCAGTAATCGCGTGGATGTGCAAACTGGGCGAAGCGATACCATTGTGATGGGCGGAAAGCCTGTGTCCTTCTGCAGCCCCTCGTGCCCTGTAAGATGTGGGATGCGATGGAATGTTCTCTGTACGCTCTGAAAAGTGCTCAGCCTGTTTCCCTTGTGATTGCGAATAGAATAAGTGTCGAGGCTGGTTGAATACTTCTGCAGTTGGGTTCGCATACAGTGCTGCGCCTTACAAAGATGAAAGTCAAAAAGCCATGTATTGATAATGACGAGACAGGAAAATGGTGGACATTGGATGTATGGAAAGGTAGACATGTAAGACCTAAGATGTGTGGACTCCTGACTCCGACCTCACAGTATTCAAGTCCTCCTCTGCATACTGCATGATGAGAATACTGTAGCCACCCCAACTTCAATCCCGAGCTGTACCTGCGAGTCCTGCGGTTGAACAAACCATCAGGAAATGTGCAAGGTTGCTTCTTGCACTTTCTGTTCACTTTTTCACTGCTTTTACTACCAATGTTACCAAGTGTATGAAAAGCATCTTCAAGCTTTTTCAAGCAGATCTTATTCCTTTTTAAGAACTTTTTTGAAGCTTTCTGCTGCTTCGCAAAGTCGCACTTGCTTTCAAGAGCATCAAAAGTAATATTGGGTATAAAGCAGCTGCTATACTAGGCATCAGCAAAGTGTCAAACAGTCTAATCTCTCTGTCATGTCTGAACCCATCTGATTCCATCTGACTCTGTCTGATCTAATCTGACAAACTTACCAATTCTTAACTGTGAATGTCAGACAGTCAGACTTTGACAGACACCCACCAGACACATCAGACTGTCAGAGTACAAAACCAAATATCTATTAATACTAGCCATGTCATCTACTAGAATGTGATCTTGAAAGCATGATGATTGATGTATTTGTTGACATAGTATGCCTGAAAAACATCCAGAGAGTTGGTGTACTGAATGTCAGCCAGAAGATGAGTATGCCCATAGACAGGAATGAGGTGAGCTCCACGAAGAATGGAGTGAATGTGAACAACATCCATATCCAGCCCTCCATCCACATCATAATCTGGTTGGACTACCCACATCCCAGTGTCTTTGTCAGGCTTATCCAAGACTTTTGAGAACCATTGGATGAGTGCACATGGATACTTGATGTTGTTGTAGATAAAAGAGAAGAATAGGAATACTTGACCAATGCAGAGTCCTCCCATTCCTGGTATATCTGGATCCCATTCCAGGAAGACCATATCATAGCATGCAGGACCCTTGCACCAGTGTGGCATGCTCCAAATGCACTCTGAGTGACCCCATGTAGTCACATTAGTCACAACTTATGGATGGCCCACAGGCCAAAATGCCAATGCTCATGGACAGCCTGTGGCAGGCCCATCTAAATAATTATGACATGACACATAAGCAGGCCTGAGTTCCAGGAGTGGCAGTAACATATGAGCAGGCCCATTGTTAAGGAGTGAACTGAATATGTGTAACACATGAACAGGCCAGTGTCATGGTGCTGCCACTCCTGCTCTTGCCTCTGCTGCTGCTGCACTCTCATGGCTTGAAAGTGCTGCCACCCTTGTCCCTGCTCCTGCCCCTTCTGCACTCTCATTTCTTGAATCTGTTGCCACTCCTGTCCTTGCCCCTGCTGCTGCTGCACTCTCATGTCTTGAATGTGCTGCCACTCCTGCCCTTGCCCCTGCTGCTGCTGCACTCTCATGTCTTGAACATGCTGCCACTCCTGCCCTTGCCTCTGCTGCTGCTGCACTCTCATGGTCTGCAAGTTTCCCCACTCTTGTCCCTGCTGCTGCTGCTGCTGCACTCTCATGGACTGCAAGTGTTGCCACTCCTGCAACTGTTGCACTTGCATAGCCTGAAGATGTTGAGCATGCTGCTGCTGAGCCTGCTGATGTCTCCACTGCTCTGCCTCATGTTGCAGGTTGCTGACCTGCTGGTATGCATGGTAGTTAGGTGGAGGGGGAGCATGAGATGGGCCAGGGTGAGCTGAAGGGGGAATAGGAGGATTGTTGGTTATCTGTTCCTTCTGTGCTGATGATGCCTCTCATGGTCATTATCATATCCTTCCAACAGCCAAGCAGTAGAGTCAACACACTCTGGAATATTCTGAGGTGGTGGAGCAGGAGGAACAAAATTTTGATAATATGGGGGAGGGAAGGCCATCATCTGGGGTGGTAGAGGGGCAGGGGGCAACATTGGAAGCAGAGGTTGTTGGGGAGGGAGTGGCACTGGAGCATGAGCCTGACACTACATATGATCAGTCTCACATATGTTGCAGGCATGGGCACAACTTACAATCAAAGGAGGAGCAGGGTGTCATTGACAATGGGATGGAGGAGAGCCAAGGATGTGTTGGTCACATTCAGCCTGATGACCAGCATTGTGGGCAAGCTGTGGTGAAGTAGGGGGTGTAGACCTGATGGACACATGCACCATCAGAGATATTGAAGCAGTGCATCTGAAAATCAAAACACCTACATGGTTGGAAAGACTGGACACAAAGGTTGGGTGGCAGTGAAGGGGATGAAGGATGCACAGAGAAGTCACCTTGTGCCTGTGGTAGACCCTACTGACTGGAACTCAACAAATGACAGAGCAAAAAGCAAAAAGCCTGAGACAGATTGAATGGCAACTGCAAGCAGGAGTGATCCCACTTGACCTTTGCAGGCCCTGCCAAACATGTCTCTACTCTGTGGTGATGAGAGAGGTCCCAGCCTCAGAGAGGCCTCAGCAACCAGCAGACACATGGAGATGAATCCACAAAGCCAGGTAGTAGGGACTTCACACCACCTGGTCTTGGTCTACAGTGTTCACTCTACTACCAGCACCAAGCAAGTATCAAAGGCAACCAAAAATCCCAACAATGCCAACCCTAGACCTACATCACATGTTAGCATGTTCACCTGCAGATAGAGTGATATCAACTCACACTGGTGACCAATAACCCCAAAAATGGGTAAAACAAATGAAAGTGATGGGAACATATAGGTGAAAGGCCATCAGTGATGAGTGGGGAAAGGCTTACCAAGGCACACTGAACAAAGATAACCACCAATGGCTCAAAAAGCCAAAAATGCAAACCAAAATCTAAGAAATGTGCCAGAATGATGGGAAATACATACCAACAGGCATCATAAATGAGTGAGATTGATCATAGACAGGTAGAGTATGACATACCAGGCACCTGGACTGGAGATGTGACCAGGGAAGGGCTCAAAAAGCAAAAAATGCCAACCAAAATCTAAAAAATGTACCAGAATGATGGGAAATACATACCAGCAGGCATCATAAATGAGTGAGATTGATCATAGACAGGTAGAGGGTGACTTACCAGGCACCTGGACTGGAGGTGTGACCAGGAAAGGGCTCAAAAAGCAAAACATGTGAACCAAAATCTAAAAAATGTACCAGAATGATGGGAAATACATACCAAAAGGCATCATGGATGAGTGATATTGATTGTTGGTAGGCAGTGGATGACTTACCAGGCAACCTGGCCAGAGAAAGTGACCAAGGAAGGGCTCAAAATGCAAAAAATGCGAACCAAAACCTAAAAAATGCAGGAAATCCAGGTCCAGATGGCCAGAGAATGCAGTCAGATGAGATCAGTGCGCCTCCTGAGCATGATCAAAGGTCCATGGGCTTACCAGCAGCCAAAGGACTGTCAGAAAACAGTCAAAAATGCGAACTATGGGCCTTATCAGTGAATGAGATCTCTTATCAGGCTGATGTGCAGCCCAGATCAGAGCAGACACTCGCAGATGACACAATGTTTTCTGTATGATAGTTGTTTGAAAGTGGATCAACCAGCTGGTATGCAACTGGAGTGGAGGGAGGCTGGGGAGGGAGCTGGGGAAGGAGGGGGGAGGACACTTGCTGGCTGCCAGCACTGATTGCAGGACACATGAAGCCACATGGTTTTTGTTGTTCAAAAAAGGCAACTCATGTGGCTTTGCCGAGAGGAGCAAAAGGTGTGACACTACCGACAACAGCAAGAGTAGCGAGAATAGCAAGAGTACTGACCATACTGACCTATGCAAAATAGTCAAACTACATGTCGAGAATCAGGGATTCACTCTCTCTGTCATGCCCGTGCCTCTACCCTGGCCCATCCTCCATTGTCAGCAGTTCTCCCCCACTCTGCTCTGCCCCTATCTGCTCGCTCTAGCACTCATACAGTGCGTCCCTGCCCCATCCTTTGTTGGACCCTGTTGGCCTCTGTCGGTACTACCACGTGACTGTTCTCTCTTGGTCAGGTGATGTCCTCCCTTGACTTAGGGGGGCACTTTCCTTTTGGGTCAACGGTCTGGTCTAGGTACAGTGCAGCTGCCATGCCGCATGGTACAGCGCAGGGTCACTTCCTGTTTAGGCTTTCGGCCTATCATCTGATTGGTTATCGGTGGGCGCTCCGAAGACACTCCATCCTGCACTATTCCTTTTAGATACTTTTTCTTTGTCCTGTTGTAGGGAGTGAGTACTCCCCACTAGGATATTTCTTTTATTTTATAGTTTTTACTTTTACTTTTATTTCTGTTCATTTACTTTAGACTTTACTTGGTTTCGAAGTTAGACATGTGATGTGGCTTATATAAGCCCACGCACACTTACACTTCACTGTACTTACTTACAAAAAAAACAACGAAGTACTGAGAGTTACGAGTTCGAGTTCAAGTTTGAGAAGGTTGCATGTGGCCTTCTTCTGTGTTCAGACTGCCCCAGACAGCCTCAGATGTTCCTCAGACAGTTTTCCTTCCAGGCTATAGAAGCCCCTTTGGAAGATCTCTCCCCTTCAGATCACTCATCCCTCTCCTCAGTATCTATTTTTCAGATTCTTCACCATCCCTTGCCTCCATCATCTGTGCTCATACCCTGACTGAAGTTTTCTGACATTTCTGTCCCTTGAAATTTTACTGTACTCCGTATGTTAGTTCTGTTGTTCCGATACTGTACCGCCTCGATGGTGTGACCACTGTATATAAGCCTGCCACACTCAGTGGTGTCTCTTCAGTATGAATATCAACTTAGTTCCCTCCTCTGTGGTCTTCGACTGGCCTTCTCCTCTGTTGTCGGCTTAATACCAACTCCTCCCTATCTCTGAAATCCGAGGGCTGGGTTTGTACATGGGGGCAGTGCATGAGCTGAACCCGATGCCCTCTCCCGAACCTCTGTCATAACTGTCAGCCACCCTTCAGCCATCATTGCTCTTCATCGATGTGCATCGGCCAATTGTCGGCCAATGTTGGCCAATCTCCAAACACGTCCCCCAGCCTCTGTGAGCATTGGAGATCATCAGAGTAGGACCGAACTTGACACTCTCTCACAACCCATGGCCGTTATACTTATTGACAAGCGACTACCTGGGTTGTGGCTGCTTTGCAGCCTTAATCCAACTTTGTAACACTTGCCAGTCAATCCACTCCATGCTGGGGGGGGATGGGCTATGCCAGTGAAACTCCACAACTTGTTGCAATCTCTGGCTGGTAAAACAGTTCAATTGCATGTTAGAGGAGGTAATGCTTGCCAGGCCCCAGCATGGAGGTTATGCTCACTGGCATGGAGTCCATTCTTGTACATTGCTTCAATGCACTTATTTACACAGTTTCACAATCCTATCTACTGGTACAGTTCTGTGACTACCCAGGAAGTGGCTGCTTCACAGCCTTAATCTGACCACCAATGTTCTGTTGCATGGAGTCACCTCCACTGGTATGGAGTACATCCACTGGCTGCCAGTCTTCCATTCACTAACTGCCAGTCCCTTCACTGGCTGACCACTGCTGGCTGAAAGTCCATTCTCCATTCACCAGCTGAGAGCCCAGACTCACCCTTGTGACTACCCAGGATGTGGCTGCTTTGCAACCTTAATCCAACCACCAATGTTCCCCAGCATAGAGTCACACCTGCCAGCATGGAGTCATGCCTGCTGGCATGGGGTCACACCCATGGGCATGAAGTCATGCTTGCTGGCATGGAGTAACACCTGCTGGCATGGAGTAATACCTGCTGGCATTGACATGATTGAGTGCATTCACCTGCTGCCCCCACTGCACCCTCCCTGGCATGGACCCCCTGGCACAGGGTGGACTGACTGACTGCCCTCACCCTCCCTTGGCATGGAGTGGGTTCACTGGCTGTCCTCCCCCCTCTTAGCATGGAGTACATTTGGTATCTGCCCCCACCCCCAGCTTGGCATGAGTTCCCTGGCTGCCCCCACCCCCCATCTTGGCATGGTGGGTTCACTGGCTGCCCTCATCCCCTCCCCCTCCCCTCCCCTCACCTTAGCATGGTGGGTTCACTGGTTGCCCTCATTCCCTCCCCCTACCTTGGCATGGTGGGTAGTTCACTGGCTACCCTCACCCTCCTAGCTTGGAGCAGGTAAGTTCACTAACTGCCCCCACTGCCCTGCCATGGAGTGGGTTCACTGGTTGCCCTCACCCTTCTCCCTTGGCATGGAGTACATTCACTGGCTGCCTCCTCCTCCCCAGCATGGAGTGAATTTGCTGGCCTCCCCCATCCCTCCACACTATAGTCCACACACCAGAGCTGACTACTGTTGAGTTTGATCATGATTGGTTCATCCACCCTCACACAATGTCACAGGATGGCACTGGCTCTATAGGACTTGCCCATGACACTATCACACCTGCCAGTGCCCTCAGCATCCCATCTGCCTCAAGAAGCACCACCTCTGCACTTAGATCCTCAGTTACACCCACTCACTCAGCATCCTACTGCTATCATGACTTTCCCCCCAAGGTCCTCTGAGTTTCTGCTCAACTGTGGTGGAAAGTCACACCACAAATACATAGCTTATCAGTGATTTGTCTTGTACAGCTCATTTTCCATTTTACCACCCTCTTCCTTAGGTAGAGTAGTAGCAAAATGTGAATGGAGCTCTTCCACCCCTCCAGCAGTGTTGCAGCATGGTCCATAGCCTCGAAGAGGCCTGTGGGGCTTGCTGAAGTGTGCACACCATCCCAGTTTCAAACTATTCCCATGGTCACATGTACTTGTCTGGCCTTATGAACAGACAACAGTTGAGTTTGAAATGCCACATGGTTTTTGTTGTTCAAAAAAGGCAATACATGTGGCTTTTGCTGAGGGGAGCGAAAGGAGTGAAACTGTTACAAAATTCCCTTCTTGCCCCATCTGACTCCCGTGTCCCACCTCTACTTCATGCATATGCCTCCCTCACTGTTGTTATCATTGCCACCATCGTGGTCTCCTCTCTCGCTGCTTACCAGGTCATCCCCAGCACTTCGCCAGATGGTCTCATGTTTTGGTAGTCAAGCCAACCTTGACT